>VWZD01012044.1:1407-26748 GCA_013396695.1 Sakesphorus luctuosus | reverse complement strand
TGGATATCAGAAAAAATTCTTTACAGAGAGAGTAATCAGGCATTGGAAGGGGCTGCCCAGAGAGGTGGTGGATTCACCATCCCTGGAGGTTTTTAAACTGAGCTTGGCCATGACACTGAGTGCCATGATCTAGTAAATGGACTGGAGTTGGACCAAGGGTTGGACTTGATGATCTCGGAGGTCTTTTCCAACCCAATCAATTCTATGATTCTGTGATTCTCTTAGGCTCAAAAGGGTGTGACTCCTCCAGTCTATTTCCTTTTCACTCTCCCCAACACTTTTTAGCATCTCTACGTCTTCCTTGAGCTCTGCCACTAAACACAGCAAATCATTCATCTGTTCACAGAAGACAAAAGCATCTTTTGCATGATCCTCTGGTAGTGACGCCAGGCTCAGACACTCTGTGCAGCCAGTGACCTGAACAGCTGCATCCTTCTTGGGGGGTCCTGTCTGCATTAGCACACTCCCCCTGGTAGTAGCAGCTTTCACTTATTTGGTCACCATTGTTGGTACTGGTTGTGGTGGACACAAAAGAAAGAAAATTAAAAAAAAAAAAAAAAAAGGGACTACAATCCACCAGGGTGTAGGGTGGCTGTGCCCTTTCTGCTTGCCCTGCCTGTCCAAACTGCTGTGCCATGCCCTCACTGACATGCCACACCCCTGTTTGCCATGGTCAGGGGCCCTTGCACTCCCTAGAGATGCTTTTAAATCACCTGCTAATGACCCTGTCCTGCCCCTCACTCACATGAATCAGTTCCTTTTCTATAGTGATGGGAACTGTGATAATAATTCTTTGATTAGACTGTTAGGGTATCAGTTAGACTATAATAGATTTTTCGTTCCATGGATAAGAAGTGTTCCTGTATCCCACAAATGTTGCATGGGATGAATTGGTACATTACACTAAAAGGTTATAATAATTTTTCTTTTTTCTCCAGCTCCTGAGAAAACTTATTTTTTGTGTCAATTGCCAACTCTGCATTTTTAAGCTTCTAAACCAAGAGACTAGTTCACAAAAGTAAAACTTTGGCCTTTTTTCAACAGATATATTATGTTTTGAGAAGTTTCTACCATTTTTAAATTTTCTGTAGTTTTTCTTTGGACCTTTGAAAATGGACATAGCCTTGTAAAAGGAAAACTAGTTGACTAATAGAAAAATGAAGGAAGAAGAAATATGTGAATGGAGTGATGAGAAAGCAAGCAGGATGCTATGTGTCTTGCAGAGCTTTGTGAGGAAGATTGCAAACTTCTGTGCAGTTGATATGAAGGGTTGAGGAGCTAAACAGAAGTAAAGTATTTAATGGAGAATTGAGTTTATAAGAAAGAAAATTTGTTATCAGAAATAACAGAGAGCTGTAATGGAGAGGATTTGTATCTAAATGAGAAAATCAACTTGAGCTTGTGATTAAAGTGTAGTCTCGGGCGAAGACAGAATGTGAACTCATGTGTTACCTCATGCCTTATTGTCAGGGAGAGAGCTGTCTTTAGTTAGAAATCACGCAGAAGAAAATAACAGAACAAAACTGAACAAATGGGTGTGGGATCTGGTGTATGGAGTCTGCACTTTGCCATGTCTCTTGTTTCCTATTTTGCTCAAAATTACCAGTATTTGGCAAATTCTGCTTCCCTGCAAAAGATATTTGAATGACAGAAGTTTGAGAGACGATTCAGTGTTTTTTAGCAATTGATAACGAAATGGATTTTTTTTTGCATTGTTGAATTGATATTTTTCAGTATTTCTGAGAGTTTAATTATTAAGAATGAACTCTTCTGTTGCAAATAAGTATGTCTCAAAATAAGATTAATATTATTATTAAGTGGTTACTGCATTTATTTTTTGTGAAAATATAAGAAGAATTTCTATTGGGGTAAAACAGGCTGGTTTTTTTTTAAATTTTAATTGGTAACACATGCTACTTAAAGTGAGATCTGTAGTAGAAATGAAACATTGATTTGTTTTGTTTTGTTTTGTTTTTTACCACATGGAATATTCTGAAAAAATATCATGGGAAAAAATAGTCTTTAATAAATCAAGTTTTAAGATAATGATGTTGGAGGGATAAATATTTATATCAGCATACTGGCCAAAGTTGTTCAAAATACGAACATATTCATTTCAAATGTCATGGCAAATACATTTTATGGTCAAATTCCTGTTTGACAAAGAAGCAGTAGACATGGAAACGTTTGTTTATAAACCTGACCATTCCCCTTTAAAGATGACATTTATCATTCCAGTCAGCTATTATTCTGGGGAAAGCTGAGGTGGGGAGAAAACTCTGATCCAAATGCAGAAGGGCCTCAGGTTCTGTAGCCTTCCAGTTCATGCATGTTTGCTGTGTGATGTAGCTGAATGTTAAACTATCCTCAGGGATTTCTTAGTAGGTTACAAGATGTGAATGACTTTGCTTGCTGTTACTAAACTAAGCCATTTCTGGGAATTATCACTGCTGTGCTTTACCAATGTGGTGTTTCTGCTATCTATTCAACACCTGCTTATCTCTTTTTCCTTCAGGATATGGAACATGTTAATGTCTTTTATTTTTTTTCTCTTTTAAATGTGAAAGAAAATGTGTATGTTATTTCTGTGTAACCACCAGCACTTCCCTAAAGACTGTTTCTCTTCAATTATTAGTTCATGATTAAGTGGGAGAAAAATACATAATTTCTCACTGGTATGTAATACATTAATGTAATATTTTTTCTTAAATTTTCTTATATTATATTCATATCATAATTAAAAGATTCTTGTTCAGAATTTTTCATCTGAAGATTAATTTTTTTTTCTATTAGTGTTATGTTGTTGTTTATTTATGTCAAGTTGTCATGTTAGTGTTATCTTTCTCTTATCAAATACTTTGCACACTATAGATGCTGTGAGATACATGGATACTACACTACTTTATGCAAAACATTTCAGGATTAGTTTTCTTATCCATTTATTAATGTAATACATGTCATGTCTTCTTTCCTCAGAATGAAACTAAAAGGATTTCTGCTTTTTTGATTATAGGTGTTCCACTGCAGAATCAGTTGGAGTTCATAATGTTGCATAATAGTATTCACCCATCAGCAGGAAACTCATACAAGTTATTTTTGTTTAAAATTAACGTTTTGAATTTTCTCCCCTTTTGCATATCTGAAAGTATCTGTCTCTTAAAGAGAATTTCATCATTTCTCTTCAGGGAGAGATTTTTGAAAGCACTTTACAAAATGTGCATGCCTGCTTGATAATACACAAGAATTTCACTATTGTTAACAGAAAGCTGGAGGTCAGATATGCAATTTCACATGCTTTCTGTGCACTAGCACTTTAGCTGCTCAGTGGTAAGCTATCAGGACCTAAATAATGTCCCTGTTGGAATCAAGGACCTTCTCGATAGAATTAGCCTTTCTAATGATCAGATCTGAAAAAAAAANTAGCCTTTACAAAGAAAAAAAAAAAAAAAAAAAAAAAAAAAACCACCAAAAACCCCCAACCAAACAACCACACATCTATATATATTCCTAATGATACGTACAGAAGCAGATTTATCTCTCTGGCAAGGTGCTAACAAGCATCTATTCTTGCTGACCTCCAGAAGGGACAGGAGAGTTGACTCTTCTGAAAAGTATGTTAGTTTTTGTCTCAGTTTTTATATATCCCTCAATTATACATTTTACAGAAATGTTCCAGATATCTAAAATAGATGTTTTATTTCTTTCACTAAGTTCATAACTCTCACTTTACAAACTGCTTCATCATTCTGAACAATCTTTCAGTATTTGATTACTCTGAATAACTGTTTTAATTATTTTAAGAAAATTACTTTAAAGGAAAACAAACCTGATGTTTCTCACTAATTCTTTGCAAGAGACAAGCTATTATATTGGTTATAATGACCATATAACTTCCTTCTTCCCCATTCTTTCTTTCCATTATACCTGTGCCAAAATCGTTCAGTGCTCTCTGGTGCCTTCTTCAAGTCTTTCTGTTGACATTTGACCATTCATTTTCTAGAGATTTTTTTCTTATTGATTTTCATTTTCTTCTTCCTTACCAACAAGATATTCTCATTATAATGCTCAAGTTAAACTGGAAATCTCTATGCTATTATCATTTTACTACCCATAGGCCTCTTTCTTTTCTACAAAAACAGCATTGCTACTGAATTGCCCTCCCCCCTTTTTTTCCTTTTCTTTTTCCTATTTTCCTCAGTTATTTAACTCCTTTAAAATCCTCCAGTTGCTTAGGGAAATATCAAGGAAGATTGTGTGTATGCTCAGAAGCTTTCTTCTCATAACATAAGAGAACCAAAACATAAAGTTACTGACAAAATATCAAAGCAAGACTGCAACATGGCCTGCTGGGAAAAAGTATCCTCTGGAAAATTATTAAGAATGTTTATGAAAACAAGGAGAGAGATAACCACATTTATTCTTTTTTTTTTCTGATGTATAAACCTTATTTCTAACATATCTCATGAGTAGAACAAGCATAAAATAAAACATTAACAGAAACAATGTCAAGTTCATTCTAACCTGAGGCAAACACAGCTGGAACTGACTCTTCAAAGAAAAAGTTAAAAATAAAAAATGAAAAAGTAGTCTAGAATCAGCTATGTCTGTAAAACAGTTTATCTCCTCATTAAAAAGTATGGAAAAAGTATATAAATAAAAATCAAAAAATGCCTTTGAATTGTTTCCCCTGGTTCCCATTATACAAAAATGATGACAACAATTCTGAAGAGAATTTGACTCTGTATATATTTTTAGTAAGAAAATTAAGCTCATTAATATTCTAGAACTACTATTAGTAATCAGTGTAGATCTTTATTTTTCTTATGATAGTAAAGCAGCATGTATAATTTTATTGTTTATGTATATTAGATAATTTTAGGAACTTTGTTGCTGCTACAGTTAATAAAATGAGTGTCATCAAAGAAATGGGTAAGGTGTCTTTGTACATTTTTTTATTGTTTATTCCATTTTCTTAGTAAAGATATGAAAAACTAGGTAAAGAAAGAAAAATAAAAGAAAAAAAGGAAAAAAAAAACAGAAGGAAACTCATGGTTGGAGAAAACAACAGAAAATTAGATGTCATTCATTCAAGCTCCATTCAGCAGTCAAAAGAGAGGCAAGCATAGTGAGAAAGAAACCTGATGAAAATTCCCAGAATACTGATTTTATATATACATAGATATATAGATATATATTTAAGTGTCTGGGAAAATTTGAGGCAGAAAACATTAAATGGCAACTTTTGATTAAACTCCTACACAACATTCAACAGGAAACCAGAAAAACTGTAACAGTTTTTAACAGTTATGATCTCTTTAACCACCTAATCACAGTCACAATCTCTTGGAGGAAGAAATGGTATGTCTGAATAACAGACCATAGAGTGCATGGACTGGTCCTGATCACCCCCTTTGTGATTGTTTAATGGTTTAAGATTGCATGTTGTTACTGAAGGATTTTGTAGTTTGTCCCTCTCTTTGTCTTCCTCAGTTAAAGACACCCACCTTCTTTCCCTCTCCAAATCCCTGCCTTTTCCCTGTCCTGGCTATTAGTTCGGCCTCTTGCAAAAACTTTTTCGGCAGTTTCCATCCTTTTTGTTTGCATACTCCACCCATGCTCCACCTCCATGTTCTAGAAATTGCTCCATGTGTTGAATAAACCGTCTCAGTTCGTGCAGATACACTGGGAATTGTGTCTGGGTTTTTATTCTTCCAGCTTCCACAGTATTTTACCACTTATTTGAGATAATTTATGATCTGTCCATAAGTGTCATACATACCATCTTTTCTACTGAGCTCAGGCAGGCTTATGAGAAAGGAGGCAAAATATCAATAGGAATAAAACTTGTGATAAATAATAATAATTTTAAAAAAAGAGTAATATAAAGAAAAAAGTTAAAAAATATTTAAAACTAGTAACAGAAATACAGAAGAAAATGATCTGGTTGAGATCAGGTGGGTAAGAAGATATAGAGTGACAACATGTTATAGCAGTGCTTATTAACAATTCACCACTTTCCAACCTAGGAGATTTAAAAGTTAAGATAAAAGCAAACACGAGATGTCTTGAAGTATTATAAGCTTTCCCTTAACTATCCCAGGTTTTATTAAAAGTTGAAAAGGGCTCTTTAGTTCACAGTGTCGCTAGAACTAACATAATCTGTAGTCCAGGTTGAAAGACAAATAATATCTACAGAGTCACATTTTTAGAATGCGTAAGGAAATAAGATTTGCTCTACTTTTTCCTCATTATTTCAGCAACAGACAACAATCTGTGTTTACTAGCAGGCAAAGATTCATTTTTAAAGGCAGAGGAATAAATGATGCAGAACTTCCTAGTTATGACAGTCTTTTAAACAATATTNGCAAGGCAAAAGAGAGAGCATAACAACAAAATCTTTCTACTTCCCTGAAACTTAAACAAAATAAGATGTAGCAGGAGCAAGGCCCAGGACAGCAGGGCAGCAGCAACACATCCTGCCTCCACTGCAGACATGATGGCAACTGAGAAACTCCTCCTACCTATCTCAAGTTTGCGTCATCTGGTATGAAATATTTCTTTGGTTGCTTAAGTTAGGTGATACTCGTCTCCCTTAACCTACGTAGATTCTCTGAGGGAAATTTGAGGCCTAGCTAAAAATACTACACAGTTATAAGTCAGTTAATTGCTAACTCTGAGCTCAGATTTATATGTTATACGAACAGAATTGAGCTAATCCAAAAAGGATGTTATATTAAGTTTGGACTTCCATAAACAACACCTATTTTAATATCACAAAATAAGACCTTCAAGAACAAAATATCGAAGCCTTATACTGTACCTGCCTATTGCAAGTTTTTTTTCTCACTTCCTAGATAGTGTCTGATATGAGATGTCTTTAGAAAGACATTACATTAGTTTAAGTGGACAAATGTTTGATCCAGTAATATGACAACGACTTACCTGTATTTCACAGTTTCTAGTCTTGTTCCTTTTTTGGTGTCATCAGTAGTTACTAAAAAAATTGTTACTAGGCTTAATTATAAAGATTGCCTTATTCTTTAAGTAAAGTTTGAAAAATTACACAACACTAAATTCAAGCGCAGCTTTCACTATCCTGTTTGCAATAGCAAAATAGAAGTGGCTTTGAAAGCTTAGTATTCATAGCAGAAAGGAATCTGCAATCACCTGAGCTGATGACTGTTCTTCTCAGCTGAGGCTATTCTACAGCAATATTAGTTATAAGATTCTTGGTAGATTACTCATCTGCAGAACTACTTGTTATTAATATGACTACATTTATGCTGGCCTATGAATTCTGATTTTGTCAGAAAGATTCTGGCTTTCTGATCAATTTGCCAGTGTTTAGTCATGTAAAGTTTCTTTTTTGATTGTTTGGTTTTGGTGTTTTTGTTTGGTTGTTTTTTGGTTTTTTTTTGGTTTTGGTGCTGATGGTGTGTTTTTTTCCCTTTTGAAACTAATTAGCTGAATTTCAAGTGCTAGAGAAGCAACTCATTGTGTACAGCATCCTACTGGTTGCTTAAAAGCTGTTTATTTGTTCTGCTGCATTAGGACTTGATAATAACACATGAATCTAAAAAATGCATACTTGTTATATGCCACTTGCACGTTTATTAATCTGACAGTATTCCATACTCAAAGCCAGAACTTTATGTTCTGAAGTAGTTTGCTTTCCCATCCTACACGCTTCTCTACTTCTTTCCTTCTTTATGTAAAACAATTTGAAAATTAATTACCACATAGTAATGTTTTCCCTTTTTTTGTGTATGTTATAAGGCTCAAAAAAAAATATTTATTTTGGAAATGTCAGCAAATACTTTGTAGCCATGACAAATAACTGCAAAACATGTTTGTGCCAAATGCTTCCCTGCCCTTAAAGTGAAAAGCAGCAAGGAAGGTGCCATATCCAGCTGTCCTGGGATTCCACCATTGCCAAGAACACTGCTAGTGTAATTCCATTAGATTATCCTTGAAAATACAACTGACTGATTTGGAGACATAGCAAATCTTATGAGGTGCAACCTTGAGTGTACTCCAATGTGTTGGAACTCTGAGGGCAACTAACCTTCATTTAGGGTCAGGTAGACCCTATGAATTCTGTCTAAAATAACATTTGGTTAACTTAAAATTTCTGGTCTGATGACTTGCTAGTCTGGTACTAGTAGCAGAAATATTGTCCTTTGACTCTAAGCAGAAGTGAAACAACTGTAGATATAAGGGGAAAAAAATTGCCCAGACATACTACCATGCATCTGGAACTGCATCTGTACAATATTCTCTGTTGTAAACTTTTAAGACCCCAGTTTTCCCCCTACTTTACATGCAAATACATTTGCAATGTTTTAATATTAATAGATAACATTTTCAAAATTTCTTCAATCCACAGGATTTCCAATGAACTTCTTCAGGCAGATTTTAAAAGCTATGCTGGGTACTGATACATATTGCTGTTTCCTCTAGGAACTCTAATAAAAAATGGCTATTTTATTATGGGAAATATAAAATCAGTTTGATGCTCTAGTTAGCAGTTTACGTGACTAATTGATTGCATCTCACTTGATACATTGTTGCAATTTTAAAGAAACATGCCATTGTTTACTGCATAGTTAGATGAAAATCACCAGCTTAATCCAGCTAATATCATATGTTAAATTTTTTCCTTGGCCATTGGGGACAACATAAGCATCTGTCAAGTACATAAATAAGAAATTCAGTTTTGTGAATATTTGTATTAGAACTAAAGCCAGTTATGCATTAATGAATCAAAGGAAAGCAGTTAAATCTGAGAAAATAACAAACACCTTTCTATGACTCTAAAGATAAGAACTTCCTCAATTTTAAAGCCTTTTCCTCTACTGCTCTGACAGTGGAGCAGAGCTGCAGCTGATTACAGTGTCCCTCAGTACTTTTGTCAAGGGGAGAGCTGGGTCTCACAGGCTCACCCAGAAATTAACTCCTCACAAGGGATGAGCACAAGTACCACCACATCATCCCTGGGGCCAACCTGTGGTTCTACAGAGCCAAAATGGAGTCCTGGTCTCAAGCAGGGAAGGTGTCCCAGGTGAGGCTCATCAGCAAGAGTGAGGCTGAACTTTGTCTTCAGAGTCCTGCCACTTACGTGAAATAACCCTTTCTTTTGGATCCTAACTTAAGCATCTGAGTTCTACTCATGGTCTTCCTCTTGCTGCTTTTCCAGCTACCTTAACTATTCTCATCTATACTATTTTGATATGCAGTAAGGCATAACAAGTACTGCATATACTTGACATTCCATGTGTTACCAGGTATTTCTTCCACATAAATGGCACTATTTGAAAATCTATCTAAAAGCATAATTTTGGATCTGCTCTGACTCACAACTATTAACTGTTTTCCTTTTCTCATAATAAGTTCCACAGAGCATCATGAGTGGTTCATTTTCTCATTTAATATCAAAGGCAAAAGTGCATTTGTGTTCATGCATATCTCAGTGTTTTTAATGCTCCACTGTTAGCATTTAAATACTGCTATGTTGTTGCTTTGTTTTTAGTTCTTCCTTTTGAGGGCCTTGTACCTCTGTATTAAGGCTTCATTCATCCTTATTATTATCCCTAACAGATACAGAATCTTTAGCTCAGGTCTTCATCACATAAAGAATTTACTATTGTAATCTTTTATCAATGGGATGTTTTTATCAATCCTTGTAAGACTTTAGGCTACATAGAAATGCTGCTGTTTGAAATTAGACTAGCACAAGATTAAATCAGAGATAGATTAAATCTCAGTAGCGTGGTTTTGTCTCCCATCCATGAATGCATATCAAGTTTTGTAGTAATGTAAAACCTTTTCTATAAAAATGTAAAACTCTATATAATCTGTATCCTTAAAAACTGTTAAGTGAAAATACAATTAAGAAATGTACATAAATTCAGTTTTCTCTTTCAATACGGAAATACACTCAAATATGTGATGACTGTCACAGCATAAAAAGCCTCAAATATTGTGCTACAGAACTAGTGTTGAAATTGATGATTTGGGTTTTTTGTTGGTTTGACTTTGGTTTTTATTTGAATTGGGGGTTTTTGCCTAATGTCAATTTTAATATTTTTTTTTTTAATTGTGTATCTTAATTTGTCTTTCACTTTTGTAATTGGTAGAGATAGTTTAATTCATGTTCACACAAAAAAACTTTCAGCAAATGGTCAAATATATATTGTGGAAATTCATTTGAAACAGACTTCAAAGCATTAATTAATTTGTTTTTCCTTTGTTATTATTAGGGTAAAACCACAGACAAATAAGACATAACAAGTTCATAATTTTGTTAATTTGAAATATTTGGGGGGAAATAGCCAAAAAGATTGCAGTCTGAGCAGGTATGTTCTTCCCTTTAACAAAGCCAGTCAACTTTTAAGTTCTGTGTTCTTTTCTTATGAAACTGTACAGAAGATAAACCGACTCACAAAACAAGGAATAAGCTTGACCTTGCTTTTTGTCTGCATTGCTCATCAGTAGTGCCATTATAATTACATCAGTGTTCATTATAATTACTCCTGACATGATGGAAAAGGAAATAAAAAATTTAATGGGTTGGTTTTCACATATGTCCTAGTTACAGTGGCCAGGACAAGTTTATCACTGTGTGGGTCTAACATAGACTGTGTGTTCTACACCTTCTATATCATTTCTTGTGAACTATTAATAATAGCCTTGGCAGCAGCTGCCCAGGGCACTCTTGACACTTCAGGCTACATGCTGTGTTTAAGAACTCTATGAGATAGGGAAGTTTTCCTGTCTTCACATCAATAACTCAGCTGTGATAATTCCCCTATGGCAGTTATTAGCACCTTCACACCCAGCCTGAGGAGTCATGTCTGCTAACGGGCCATCAACAATTCAAAAAATATCCCATGACTCACAGAGTAAATCACCCATTGTGAAACTCCTCACCGGGGGTGAGGTACTAGGCATTCCCATCTGAAACTAAGCATATATAATCTTCGGATTTGGGACTTCTGGTACCATTTGTTGGATCCAGAGGAGGACCAGAACCTCGACAGGACTGCAACTACCACTCTCGACCAGACTGCGACCATCATCCTCACCAGCAGGTTTTCCCTTCCTTTTACTTTGAACTCAGGGGAACCATGCAGGTCTCAGCACAGGGGCTAATAATGAACACCATTCTGTTTGTGCCCCAGGGTGCTGGGTTACACATCTAGGTTTTGGGGGTTAAAACTATTTTTTTCTCTGTATCATTGCATTTATTTTAATATTTTTATTAAATTGTAACTCTGACTTGTAATCTCTTTCTGAATTGGGTTCATTTCTGCTGTCAGTTTGCCTTAAATCAGTACAAATTCAAAGAAATATGACCACAAAGTTATTTCCTTAATTTTTATAACTAGTATTTATCCTCTAACAGCCAGACTTCACTGCTATGAAAGTTGTATTAAAATGTGTCTTCCATGCATCATCTTTCACCATCTGACAGAACTGCTTTCACAGCACAGGCAAGCTTAGCTAAAAGTAAATTATTTCACAAAAATCAAACAGTGGAAAATTATTCACAAAAATAATAGTTTACTCTTTTCATGTGGGCAACATCTTAGAGTCATTAGGCTAATTGGAACAACTGTATCATGTGCCATATGCCCTCCCCTCTCCAAGGCAGTGTTTCTCAAACTTCTCAAAAAAGTCACTTTTTTTTTTAATGAAAGGCTACAAAAACAATGAGGAAAAACCCTTCACCTTCCAGAAGGCTTTTTAATTATGAAGCAGAGAAAGATTTGTTAAGTGAACAATCAAGAAGGCACAGAGGAGATGGACAAAAGGCATGTACTCATGAAGGTCAGGGAAGAAATAGGGAGTGACTGAATCTATCTCAACATAAAAGGAACTGGAAGGTGACCTTTATTTCAGATAACCTACTGTATCAGAAGTGTGGATTGACTATTTAAATGGCCTTTCCTGAGTTAACTAAAAATCTGTGATTGTCTTCCTGAGCTAGTTAGTGGAGAAAATGTACATGAAGCTCAGTCCAACATGCTCCAAACAGCAAAACCAAAATGATCTTTGAAAAAAAGCAAAATACTTGACCTGGCTTCAATCTGCAGACTACTTCCTCATAACTGGAGAAGCTTAGCATGGTGACGGTGAGCATATGAAGACTAGGAAAAAAGGAAACATGAAGAAGTTAAAAGCAGAGCCAAGTGACTTGGGAGAAATAGACAGCCTCCATGCACATAAGGATGGGGTTAGAAAAGCCAACTCCACACGAGGTCAAATCTGCCATGTGATGTGAAAGGTAGCAAGTGCTTTTGTAAGTAAAATCAGTAGTAAAAGGAAGACTATGGAAAATATGGGCCGGCTGCTGAGTGGGACAAGGGGTCTGATAACAAAGAAAATAGAAAGTGCAAAGGTACTCAGTGCCTTGTTTGCCTTGGTCTTCCTTGATGAAATTCATCTTTGCTGTTGGAAAGTCTTCAGTACATTTCAACAGATTGGTTATTCGCAAGTTCAGGAGACCTGTTTTTGGTCACATAGAGGTGCTGAGGGAGCTGGCGAAATTCATTGGTCTTGCTCTGTAAGGGTATGTGGAAGATGAGACTGCTTCACTGAGATTATCCAGTCAAAGACCTTTCAGTGCAAAGAGGACAATAAGTAAAGGAGGAAGCAAAACTACAGAGAGATAGAAAGCTGAAAGATAAGGGAAAATGTAAACAATGTGAAAGGCCAAAAGCCTCAACTAACTAGTTGAAACTGCTGACACAGCTATAGAGAGGGTAAAGGTTCCCACAGCTTCCCCCATCAAGTATCCTCATGTTCCTCTTTTTTCTTACCAATAAGAATGAAGAAGGAAAAAAGAGGAAGATGAGGATGTTTGAGCAGGGAAGCTGTGGGACTGTGCAAAACATAAAAATGAGTATTTAGATGAATGAGACTGGGGGAGAAGCAAGTGGGCAATAAACAAAAAGGGATATAAGTCATGTCTGTCATATAGTGGCTAGTCACTTTGTTAGCCTTCCACCTGATTGCTTCAGTCTTCCATGTCTAATTAAATCCTTTCTTAGCGATCTGTCTCTGTAATCCCACAATCTACCTGGTATGTGTGGCAATGCTTCTAGGACTAAGTGCTAACTGCTTGGGAGACCAGTGTGAGTGCATGTGAAGTGAACCAGGGAACGTAGGTGTCCCCAGGCCCATGGTGCCAGTAATAAGAACAAGTAGAATCTCAGCATCCATAGTTGGAAATGCCAAAGTTTTCCTGAGCATGTCATTACTGCATCAAGGGTATAGGAATTTGACAGAAAATAAACCCCACTGCATTACAGATAGTCCATAGAGATCAGAGGGGCTGGGTGTGGCTGGGCTTAATTTCTGATTATAGCCAAGTTAGCACTATAAGTCTGGTCTTGTTCAATAAGAACTTTCATGAGCACAGACCCACAGATACTGCAGTTTCAACACTATAGGCCTGGTGGTGTTCAATACGTACTTGTGTGATCCTAGATTAATGAATAGTGTAATTTACCAAGCCAATACTGTAGGACTGGCTGAGTTCAATAAGAATTTACACAATCCAGAGTAACGAATAACAAAGTTTATTGAAACAGCAGGAAAGCATGTTCAGGATTGCCAGTGATAAATGCACTAACTACAGAGTGTGAATATGTGTAGCAACAAAAGATATAGTAACAGAGATCTAATGACATTGTAGATGCCCCTGGACTATAATGTCAACTACTGGAGTGAGTGGAAGTCTCAGGTTCAACTACTGAGAGAACCCAGGGTGAACAAGGTGAGTGAGTGGCTCAGTTACTACGCCTGGACAAAGTAGGACCACGGCTCAAAGCCCGTGAGCCTGGTGCTGGCTGATAGGGGCAAATGTCTGTGCCTTCCCCACTCCTGGTGTGCTTGGGGTGTGCATGTGTATCTGGCAGCAAACTTCAAGTTAGAATAACCAGTAGTGGAGACTCTGGGTCCAGCACAGGGTATCAGGAGACCAAGGTTCTATACCGGTGTGCAGGGTGACTTGCAAATGTAGAGTGCATGCGGAACAAGTGTGTGAGTGCTGTTTGTTTCCAGAGAGCACCAAGCTGGACCAGTAGGCAGGTGCTGGACCTGTGTGGTGATTAAGAGGACCCACAATCCAGGCAGGAGTGTTGGGCAGACAGAGAGGTGTACTGGTGTTTGAGGGATCTGTGTATGGGCATGTGCTTGTGTGCCTGGGCGTTGTCCTGTGTGTGCAGTCCTGGCCAGATGAGAAGGAAGGGGATTTTTCTGTCCATATTAATGCTTCATGGAAGTCCAACATGTAACTAGACATGTCAGTGTCCTCTGTGTGTGTGTGTGTCTTGGTTACATGTTCAGTTTACTACTGGTTGAACCTGCAAATAAAGGTAGCAGCTGTGTCCAAGGCCTGAGTCCCCAGGTACACCAGACAAGGATTGAGCTTCCATCCAACAAGAGTCCTGAGCCTGAAGCTGCTGGAGGTGGTGGCTGCTTCTGACACCCTTAACAATATAGTTGTGTTGGTATTTAGAGCAACCTTGACTCACAAAATTACAAAATCATTTAATGCTGGAAAAGACCTTCAAGTTCATAGAGTACAACCTTTGACTTATCACCGCCTTGTGAACTAGACCATAGCACTAAGTGCCACATCCAGTCTTTTTAACACCTCCAGGGATAATGACTCCATCATCTCCCTGGGCAGCCCATTCCCATGCTTAACAACCCTTTCCATAAAGAAGTTCTTCGTTAATGCCCAAGCTGAACATCCTCTGGCACAGCTGAGGCTATATGCTCTTGCTCACTCACTAGTCCTCTGGAAAAAATATCTGAACCTCACTTGGCAACAACCTCCTTCCAGGTAGTTTTACGGAGTGATAAAGTCACCCTTGAACCTCCTCTTCTCCATGCTAAAGAACCCTGTCTCCCTCAGCCACTTCTCATAAGACTTACCCTCTAGACCTTTCACCATCTTTGTTACCTTTCTCTGCAAGAAAAAACACTGGCTATGTCATGGGAAGAACCTTAAAAGCAATCTCAAAGTCAAAATAATTTAGCCACTCTGAAGTAGAATATGCGTTGAACATTGGTTAAAATTTTGCCTTTTCTAATATGAGGTAATTTCCAGTGTATATTTGTACTGAACATTATCATGAGCTGGTGACCTTCTATCTGTTACAATATATGAGATATTGTGCTCAATTTTTACTATTAATAAGTGTCTGTGCCAGCTATTGCACTAAATAATGTAACATATGCAACTGTACACACATATATAGAGGACTCACAGGAAGACAATAGAAACTAATCATCAGGAAATAAGATTACTGATCCTGAGAGAAAAGTTATATGAAACTTATTTGAGGTGATTAAAATTATGTTATATGGAGGGAAAAAAACCCAAACTGTATTATTTAAATTTTCATTCATGTACAGTTCCATCAGTAAACTAAAGGAAAACAAAAGGAGCAAAAGTGACAACCAAAGACCCAGAAAGTGTGTTGTCTTCCAGAATTTTCGTCATTTCAAACACATTTCAAAAAGCACTCTTTTAATCACTCAGTCTGCTCAAAATTAATGTTGAGATAAAGGTTGGCTAAACTTAGGACATTTTTTATTGCTTTAGTTAGGGCTTTCTTCAGACAATGAGGCAAATAAATTTACTTTGCAATATGCAAGATATGGAGAAAATGACTGTACACAGTCGCTGGCATGTTTGCAGTTTTTTAGCATTTTGCTTTATTCTGGAGTGGAGATGCCTAGCTCTCTTTCACTGGAATATCAGATATCAGACAAGATCAGATGAACAAATAAGAACATACAAAATACAACTGACATCCTCATCCCAAGAGAAAATGAGTCTAAACTGCAGCACAGATTTAGCAGGTTTATTGAGTATAAAACTGGCACAAGCACATATCTGAGGCAGCAAAATGTGAGAGACCAGATTTGTATCTCACTGAATTATTCGATTACTGGGTTGAATCAACAATTTCTGTGTGGAGGGTGGAGGAGATCAGGCCTCCAAGTTGGAACACACATGGCTAGGCTGCCACAGATCACATGGGAAGCCACAGTGGCAGAGCCTGTTAATCAAAAGGTCCACCTGGGAGAGCACTCACAGCACTCATCCTGGAGCCTCTGATTGGCTGACCCACCCTTCACTCTGGCCTGGAGCACTCTGAGTACTCAGTGAGCCGCATGTCCTGCCTGGGAGGGGTGGCCACTGTGACTGGGGGCACATAAATAAAGGAGCCTAGGACTCCCATTTTGTCTCTTTTTTTCAGGACCTGCTATTGTCATGTGACTCTTTGGTGGTGGCTATAGAACTTTCTTATTCTAACACCTTTCTTTTTCTCGCTTCTTCTCTCTCTCTCCCTCTTTACTCGTGTTTCCTCTGTTAATTCCTTTCCTTTCTTTACTCTTTCCTTAGTCTCTTGTGGGTAAGTTAAAACCAATGGGTTGTATTTTACTTAAGTTATGGTTGTTGTGCGCTGAGTGCTTTAGTGAAATGCATCTCCTTCGTTTTATGTTACTCCTGTGAACCTTTTGTCAAAATGCCTGTTTTCTCACTGACTTAAAATAATTCTCTTTATCTGACTTCAAGGTATTAAAGAACAAAAAAAACTTTCAAAGAAGTTCAGTGGCAAAGTATTTTGGAGCCTTAAATATAAGTAAAACCACCTGGGCAGTGTATGGTTTTGATCCAGGGCTTTACAAACTTTAACACCATATCTAATGAAGTTGTTATCTATATCTTCCTTTAATCAATATATGCTTATGTAAAAATCTCCAGTACTGTGCAATCACTTGAATATTGTGTGCAACATAGGAAAGATATTCAGCTATTAGAGTGTCCAAAGAAGGGCAACGCAGATGGTGAAGGGCCTTGTGGAGCAGTGACTAAGGTCACTTGGTGTGTTCAGCCTGGAGAAGAGGAGCCTCTTTGCAGTCTACAGCTTCCTCTTAAGGGGAAGAGGAGGGCAAGCACTGATCTCTGCGATGACCAGTGACAGGACTAAAGGAAACAGTATAAAGCTGAGTCTGGGGATTTTTGTGTTAGATATCAATAAAAAGCTTTCCAGAGAATGCTGGAGCACTGCAACAGGTTCTCCAGGGAAGCAGTCACAACACCAAGCCTATCAGAGTTCAAGAAGCATGTGGACAACACCCACAGGCATATGATGTGATTCTTGGGGAGTCCTGTGCAGGCTCAGGAGTTGGACTTGATGATCCTTATGGGTCCCTTTCAACTCATCATGTTCTATGATAAGATGCCCCCAAATATTGGCACATAGGTACAGCAAGTTTTATGTGTGTGTTTCTAAGAACAACTTTAGGTGAATGCTTCATATACTCTAGGATGTCTCAAATTACACTAGATGTGTAAATGCTTAAGCCACCAAATAGAGCCATAGGCATGTAAAGACTTTCTATGCAATGTGATTCAGTTTGTGATTATAGTACCTAAATTTAGGTTTATATAAACAGATGTGTTTATGTATGAACTATATTTTAACCTTCTGTTGTAATCAATGCAGATCATTGTTGCTACCAGAGCCTAGAAATCAATTTAATTAATCCTAATATTGACATTTGGGAGCAGAATTCAGTTTACCAAAGACACATATCTATTGAAACTTGAGATCTGTTTTCGGTGTATTTTAGAGGAATCATCTTGAATGCTGGAGAGAGAATATGGGTGCTGAACAGACTTCTGTGAACTCCTTTAGTCAGTTATCCTCTCAAAATTAATAATCCTACTTTTTATTGTTATGATGTTAAACTTACCTGTGTGATTCTAGCCCACGTTTCTAAGAGAAGTACCAATGGCAATGGCCTCACTAGTTTCACATGTAGTTGGGTTTTTTTTCCCGGATTTGTTAAATAAAACCGCACAGGTGTAATCATATGCACTCTCTTAATATAAAACAAACAAAATATCCATAAATAATCCCCATTTACTTTCACTAAAGATTATAGATAAAGATTGACTACACTTTCTCACTTGTAGAACATACTGACTGTTGTGGGTTCACATAAGTGAGCCCAAATTTGAGTTTAAATCAGGCCTGAAGCTGTCAGCTGACTTGAGCTGGGTTGAACTACCAGCTGACTTCTTCTAGCCAGTAGTATTGTATTCTATACTATATTACGACATCATTTTTCCCAGGAAGTAGAATCAGTGGGGGAGTGGCTTGGGCAGTCACCCCACAGCTTCCTCGGGGGAGGACGCACGATGCTGTCCCAGAGGAGATGGAGAGGGCCTGGGCCACCACTGGCTCTCGGGGAAGTAAAATGTGTTGCTCTGGCTCTCTCCTCTCTGCTCGGGTTTTGTTTCTCTGAGGACTGAGTCTTCTGAGGCGATTTGGGGTGGAAATGGTGAGATTTGTGTATGTATTAAGAAGTGAGAAATTGTTCCTTGCTGTTTGTGACTTGTGTGAGCGTATATTTGTACTTTCTTCTAATTGTCTCTTTCTTTCTGTAAAAATACATGTAGTTTTAGTCTAAATGTAGTTTGAAGGTTTTTTTCCTTCCCCTCTCTTTTCCTCCCTTTCCTGAGTGTTGAGGGGGGAGGCTCTGACCCTGTACTTGGAGGGTTGGCAGTTTGCCCGCTCAAACCAAGACACTGACATAATCTAAAAGTTCTAGCAACGGGACATTGAATACACGTAACAATAGGTATCGTGCACAATATACGTTCCAGGGTTTCATGAGGATGTAATGGTTGGTGACCCTTGTTTAGATATATTCAGTTGCACAATCACCCCAAGGAACACTTTTGCAACTCCACACTATGGGGAATTTGGGTTTGACAAGTTTTGCTCAATGAAAGGTATTTTTTTTCTTAAAAAACCCCACACATTGTCTTTTCCTGTTATGCAGAATGTATTTTAGAAACTAAAAAAAGGGTTTCAATTACAGCCTTTTTATTTTCCTCAAGATTCAGATGCCCTCTCAGAAATGTTACAGTATTTTAATGCAAGGAAAAAAATGCTGTCCCTCTTGCAAACGTATAAAAACTGATGTAGTCATTCATTTTAATTACAATTATATTTGGTTCAGAAGACAACTCCATGTATTCCATTGGTGGTGTCAATATATGTAAATAAAAATAAAAATAATTTTATTTAAAGTCCAGAAATAGTGTAAAAATGAATGTAATCGTGATTGACAGCATGGCCCACAGTTCTGTCTTCACTTAAAAATAATAATAATAAAAAATTCTAGCACTGACATATTTTAGAATTTTGTTAAGATACTAAAAGATTTATAAAACACTTTTAAATATTGGTGAGTGTGTGGTTTTGCTGTGTTGGTATGGGATTTTTTTCCCTTTTTCTTGTTTTAGATTATTTAGCTATCAACGTGATGTTTAACTATGTCCATATAAAAACAGCTAAAAATCTGAAGGTTTTGTTGGACGTCATGGGTTCTAAATGCTTTATTTCAGAGCCAGAATTTTTCTGGGAATGCAAATGTTTGATGGATAATAAATTTATGAATATTTGTGTTAGAGAACACTAAGACCTTCAGGTTTTATTTTGATTACGAATTCAACTGGAGTTCTCAAAGTTTGTCAATATGCAAGTCAGTATGTCTTGTCAAAATCTCTCACAGGTTTTTTTAATTTCAGTATGTAGGTTGGATTCTCCTGGATAAAAACAGCTACTGTGATTTCCCATGTTTGCTTTCAGATATAAATGAAGCTTGATAAAATCTTTAAATGGAAAATAAAATGAGCATTTACAACAAAAAATTGACTTTCTAGCAGCTAGCTGTGAGTCTTATTTGATACTGATTAAGAAGATGGGATACTCAATCAACTATGCTTAGTAAGGATAATGAAAACTCAGAGATCTCACTCTGGTGAATAGAAGGCAGATCTTTTCTGAAATGTGGAGATCCTACTTTGTCCTGCATACTGAAGTAGATTTTTCTTCCAGTGATCAACATTTTGATCTTGTGTCCTGGTTTCAGCTGGAATAGAGTTAATTTTCTCCCTAGTAGCTATATTTTGAATTTAGTAT
The DNA here is from genome assembly GCA_013396695.1 of Sakesphorus luctuosus. Lineage (NCBI taxonomy): Eukaryota > Metazoa > Chordata > Aves > Passeriformes > Thamnophilidae > Sakesphorus > Sakesphorus luctuosus. The sequence continues at coordinate 6,724 of VWZD01012044.1, read as the reverse complement.
GAGAAAACACACTGGTATGTTAGTTCTTGGTAAGTTGAGCTTACCCTAAGTCAAGGATTTTGTAGTTTCCCATGCTTTGCCACTGAGGAGATGCAGAAGGAGTTGGAGGAGGAGGGCAGACAGGACAGGTAACCTGAACTGGTCAAAGGCATATTCCATACCATAGAATTTTGCATTCAATATATGAACTGGGGAAGTTGGCCAGGAGTCACTGATCACTGCTTGGGAACAAGATGGTCATTGGTTAGCAGGTGGTGAGCAATTGCATTACATATCACTTGTTTTTCTTAGGTTTTATTCCTCTCTCTCTTTCCTTTTCATTAATATGTTTATTATTTTTGTTGTTATCATTAGTATTATTGATATTATATTTTACTTTGTGTCAATTATTAAACTGTTCCTATATCTACCCACAAGGTTTACTACTTTTTTTCCTGACACTCTTCCCTACTGTGGGGGAAGTGGGGAGTGAGCAAGTGGCTGCTTGGGGTTTTGTTGCCAGCTGGGTTACACCATGAAATCTCCTCTTTGTCTTATCTTACACCAACTGCTCTCCATCTCTGTAGGCCTGGCTAAGTGTCCCATTATAATTTGAAAATAGAACCAACAGCTGAATATTGTGCTGTCTGCTTTCATTCAAGCCCATCATGGCTTATTCTTAGCCTTCAGAGTGTAATGAATATGAACGATGATAAAACAAGACAATGCAGATGAGAGTAGGAGAGAAGCAATTAGTCTTCCACCATTCAGCTCTGCTAGAAAAATGTCAGTTCAAAAAAAGGACTTCACTTTTTTCCCTCTGAACTTTGAAATATCTTTATTTTTTTCAGAATTAGAAAAGGTTTCTTGTGTTATTCTTATATGTGGTTGTTTCTGGAATGTGGGAGCTTCTGTTCCCTCATTTCTAGGCAATTCCCTCAACATTTCAGGAACCTCTAGTACAGTGTCCCATGGCGTAGTGGAGAGCACTCCGGTCTCCGAATCCAAAGGTCGTGAGTTCGAGTCTCAGTGTACGGACCGTCCCCGTCAGTTAAATACCTCCCTGCCATCCAATCCCGTCAGATCTCGGATGCGCAGCAGGGTCAGCCTCAGTTAGTACCGGGTGCTGTAGATAGTCCCAAGGACTTCACTGTCACTGTCCAAGCTTGCTCGGCCGTGGCAAATGAACCTGAGGACTTAAACGGTGGGGCCAGTTCTGCGCACGCTGTGCCTCACCTAAAAAAAATCCACTGCGCAGGCTCGAAGGGCACACCCACGTGGGGAGTGCACTTCCCAAATCTTCGTTTGCGAAGATTGGCCATTATTATTAGTAGTAGTACAGTGTATCTGTTTTTGACCAGATATTCCTTCCACACTCAAATACCATTTTAATTAAACCATAATAAAGATAGATACATGCTTAAGAATTTTAAGGTTTTGACATGGAGAATTAGAATTATGAAGGTTTGGTGGAGAGAGAAAAAGGTACTTCTTATTCCTGACTCAAAGACAGACAAGGAAGTGAGCCCTTGCAGCAAAGACTGTGAATCTTATCCTGGGCTGCGCTAAGGAAGACGTTGCTGGTAGATAAATGCAGGTGATCTTCACAATTTTTTCAGCACTGATGAGCCCACACCTGGGGTCTGTGTCCACTTTTTGGCTCCTTAGTACAAGAGAGACATGGACATACCAGAGAGGCTACAATAAAGGAATTGGAGCATCTCTCCTGCAAGGAAAGGTAGTGGTCACTCTTAAGCATAGAGAAGAGAAAGCTCAGGGAGAATCTCATCAATGTGTCTGAAGACCTGAAGGGAGAATGTAAAGAATGAGACAGGTCTTTTTTCCAGTGCTGTCTAATGACAGGACTAGAAGCAATGGACACAAACTGAAACACAGGAGGTTCCCTCTGAGCCTCAGGAAACACTTTTTACTTTTTTGGTGACTGAGCATTGGCACAGGTTTCACAGAGAGGTTGTGAAATATCTCTCCTTGGAGATATTAAAAAGCCTTCTGGACATGTTCCTGAACAACTGGATGTAGATGTCCCTGCTGCAGCAGTGTGGTTGTACTAAATAATCTCTAGAGGTCCCTTCCAACCTCTACCATTCTGTGGTTCTGTGAGTCCAAAATCTTTGCTTTAGACTATGTTACAAAACAAATATTACACAAATCTAAGCCATTATCTAGGAATAAAGGTGTAACTCATTTACATTATCATTATAACGTAGGATAACATAACCTAAAGACAGAGTTCTTTTTTTTGCCTTTTTTGATCATTATCTGTTGGCAAAGCCAGAAGCAATTACAATACTTTGATAAAAGCATGTGATGAATTAACTCACTTTCATGACAACCTCTAGAAAGCAAGTCTTGTGATAAGTAAGTTTTTTGAAGAAGTTTGGGTTTACTTCTGCATAAGTTTGAACACATTAACTACAGTTTTGGAAATGCTCTCAATTCTACCACCTTCTCAATTTAACAACTCTGAGCTGAGGAGACTACAGTGGGTTTCTGAGGGTGTTCATGCGATCCAAGACAAGTAATCTGACATTTAAATTCAGAGAACATACATGTGGAAAAAGTTAATGTAACAGAAACTACCTTCATTTGCTCTGTGCTAAGTATTACATTTAAAAATAAGATAAAAATTGCTCTTTCATTGAAATGAAAGCTACCCCAAAAGAATGTTTTCAAAACCAACAGTTTTGAGGGAAAATTATATATTAACTGCACAATTTTTATATATTAACTGTTCAATTTTTACAATAATTTCTTCTTTCTCATATGTGGCAAAAAGGGTGAGTCTCACAACAACTAATATGTTATTAGTAATTGGCATCCATCTATAACCCTGCATTTATAAACAGGTTTAATTTATTTCTTTAAATTAACAGGTAATTTTTTCAGCTAATCTCAAATACCTCAATAAGTCAAAAACTCAAAACTGGACTGTACGACTGTTACTTCTGTTGTTTCCATTCTCTCATATTCCATATTGTAAAAAGATTAGTGGTGTATGTTTGTGTTACTTTTAAGTGACTTATTCTTGACAGTTTTAACAGGTTTGGAAGGGAGATTGGTTTTTTTCAGTATAAATGTTACCAGCCAGATGTTCATTTTTCAAAAGAAAAATTATGAAAAAAAGGAAATGAGATAAAATCTGAAGCTGAATATCTTCAAGCTAGGTGAGCTGGAGTAAAAGTTGTAAGCACATAACAATAGATTTGAGAAAACATAAATAAATAGCACCTTTGAGACATACCAATATCTTTAACAGAAATTAGATCTGAAGTGAAATTCTATTCTGAAAAATCATGTTTACTACTTCATTGCAGGTCTATTCTTTGTATGAAGCAATTGTCTTCCTTGGAGTTTCCATTTGGTTGCAATTTTAGGTACTGTTTGCTCCTTCAAACACTGTATATTTCATGTGTCAGGCCTAACTGACTGGCTTTCACAGCCCCCCACCACACTGCACATTCAGACTTTGGACCACTGAGCATCACAGACACATTGCTATATCAAGCACTGGGGCATGCAACACATAGCTTTGCCATCACACTGTGAAATCGCTAGTGTGATAAACTCAGATATGATTCTCATAGAATGTTAAGCTCTTTGAACTGAAAAAGAAAAACTCTTGAAGAAGACCTAAACAAGATGATATACAGTGTGGAGAATCTAGTCTGAAAATCTTGGGCTGCTGACCAAGAATATCTTCTTTATATAAGTTTCTTCAGGAATATGAAAGTAGGCTATGCCCCTGTCTCTGTGTTACAGTCCTTCTTATGGCCAAGAGACATCCTACTTCTAACCAAGTATGAATCCTTTTTAAGCACAATCCCACTCTATTCTTGAGCATTTCTCTCGTCCCTGATTTATTCAGTATTCCTACAGCTTTGATTTGTAGCTTATTCCATATTGTGTGATCTCACAAGCTGTTTCTCAAGGCACCAGTCTGGCTACAATGATTCCAGAAGATAATGGTGTAAATTGTAGGTAGGCACTTAAAGGGCAATATTGCCTCACTTTACATGTTGGAAGATTTAGTCCTGAACTCCTACTTATGTTCAGCATTATACAGTATTGAAATTATGATCTTCCAGTACATCTGTAGCAAGACTTGTTGATATACTCAGTGCACAATTACTCCAAAGTGTACTTCCCACTTACCTATGCTTCTAAGAGATACTTGCAGCTTTCGCCGTTACTGCTCACTATCAATCTTCCTTCTTCAAACTTTTTCCTGTTATTTCTCTCATTCAGTTTTCCTTATGAACAGTTACAATAGTTTTGCCATAATGCATGACTTAAATTAGTTTGCACAAGTGTTAAACATTTCTCAGAATATTTTCCTTATGATTCCATTGCATTTTACATGAGTAAGATGACTACTGTGGGCTCAGGTCTGATCAACACTAACATAAATTACAGAAGAAAATTGACAACAAACATTTTTGTTTTTCTCTATTTAATGTCAGTAAGAAAAGACCAAGGCCTTTTCCCCCCCAAATAACCCCTCTTTGAGACCTATTCACAAAGAGATTTTCTTTCTTTCTTTCTTTTTCCAGAAATAAATATTTATAAATGACTGTATTATATAAATATCTGTAATCTTATGTGCAAAACCTGTGATTCATTTGCTTCTCAAATTAAAGAGAACATAAAGATTTCTGTAAAATGGTGAGGTGAATGAATCATTAAGAATGTGTCATTTAGCCCATTTAAAAGTTAGTGATGTTGTTACATTGAATGTCTCATCTTTAGATTAAAATGTCACAATATTTTTTTAGCATTGATTTTAATGGACACTTCAAAATCTGTTTGAAAATTATTATACTCACAGTCAATTAAACCTGAATAGCTTGGCTATAAACCTCAAAGTATTTTACAATAATACAGTAAATCAAGAGAAAGAAAAACAACAAAAAGTAGCAAATCAAAGTTATATTAAAACAGTAAACTAAAGTAAACTAAGTAAAATTTTAAGTCAATTATCTATGATAGAAAGGTATTTTCAGAAATACAGCTATAAAATTGTTTTAATTTCTAAATCTAAAACTCATTTAAATCCATATTAAGACTTCCTAAGTCTTCCATTGCTCCATTAGAGATATTCCCCTTTCTAGTTATATACAGACTGCCTTTAACAGAAGTTTTGTCTCACGTTTGCCATTTGCTGGTTACCCCAGAAACGGATGAATGTATTTTCAGTATAAACAGTCTAGCCATGAACACTAACATTTTCTCCTTTAAGATTCTGAAGTATCTCTTCTATATATTTCATGAATGTCATCTTTTCATCTCAGATTAACTGATTTTTTTTTATTAAACAGAA
>VWZD01012043.1:99901-116045 GCA_013396695.1 Sakesphorus luctuosus | reverse complement strand
TCCTTGGTAATTCATGATTAGACATTGATTGGAATCATAGTTTAATATTGGCAATTTATTCAAGGAAATTTCTTCTTTTGTATTTCTGTGCGCCAGCCTCCTCCATCTTATTATGAATTGTTAGTTCATACCTGTCATCTTGTTATTGTATAATTCAAAAGATGAGAATGTTCTCATATACTTCTGATACTATCCTATGTAATTTTTATATAGCTATTATAGTAAAGAAAAATTATTTACTGCTTCAATAATGAACAATTATCACCAGCTGGAGGTGACTGGCATCTTTAGTATATGATACCTCTAAAACATTATGGCAACAACTTGCCCCTAGGTAGTAGAAAATGCAGAAGTTTCTTCACTTCTGATCTTTCCAGGTATCTTTCTAAATTCAGATAAGACTAACTAAAATAATTATTGCCTCATGATTTGATTTATAGTAGCCAAATAATTTAAGACTAGAGCAGATCAGATAATATGTGGATATGTTTTGAAATAACTGCATTATTTAATTTTAATAGGTCATAAAGCTTGCTTTTGAAGAGTTTGAACTTGAAAGAGGCTATGATACTCTTACTGTTGGAGATGCTGGAAAAGTTGGGGATACCAGAACAGTGTTGTATGTGTAAGTACAAACTTCAGAAAATTTTCCTGGGAAGTTTTTTATGTTTTTTTCTTCTAGGAAAGGATATATCTACTTAAATGTGTAACTTTAATGTATGTTATTTGTTTATATCATGTAAGCTCAAAATCCAAGTACTGTCAAAGTCAATCATTCTCAAAAAAATTCACTCCATATCTTTAGTAGCATCTTTATAGGCTTTTATATCAGAGACTATAAACTGAAGATTAGATTTTTTAAGAAGAAAAAAAAAGCTTCCTTTGCAAAACAAGTACTACCTGCATAACTCTAACTGTATTCACAAAAAAAAAAAAAAAAAAAAAAGGGAATATAAAAAAGGCTTGGATTGCATTAAATAATGAACTGTGTATTTTTTTACCTATTCATCTGAAGGCATTTAGCCTGTGCTACCTATTCAACATTTATTTTCCATGACTACCTAAAAAATAAAATAAAATCTAAAATATTATTTGCTTATATTAATTGCTATATTTGTTATCTTAAGAAAACAGCACCCAATAATAACATCACCTCCCATAACTTTTTTTCAATTTAAAAATATTTTAAAGATCCTCTAGCAGACATCCACTTCTGAATACATCAAGTATCCAGTTCTCAATCTGTCTGGAACCAGTACAGTGTTCTCACTAGAGACATGCAGTACTTTATGCCATTTCTTCAGTATGGTTTTGGACTGAAACAGCAACTGTTTTATCCCTACTACTCTGCAGCCTATCACTTAGGATTACAGTACAGTGTTGGACCTACTAGCTATATTCAATGAAATTGAGGTCTATGCAATTAAATTTATCTGTCTTTTGGGTTGCAAAATTAGCATTACTCTGAAAATCACTTGAGAAAGTAAATGATTAATATAATAACTGAAATACAGGGGGAACAGAGGAGGGCCCAAAGATGAAACTAGAGTCTCACAATAATTAGTAATGAATCTTAATTCCTACTGAGACATTGTTCTTGCAGTTATTAAACACTGGAATGTATCATGCATTATGAAATACATTATATTTAAACAACATCATGGATATGCTCCATTTCACTTCCTTTTGAGAAAGATCTGTGAATGCAAAGTAATGCTGCTCATAAAACACTAGGTCTTCTTGTAGACTCCATTATCATGAGAAAGTTTATAACTAAATGTCAGAGTGATTTTCTTACCAACATTTTTCATTAGTTGGTTTTAATAACATCTGTTATATTTAATGAGGTTTGAGCAGCACCTTGCAGTTTCTTATTCTTCCCAGAGGAATGCAGGAACTTATAGTAAAGACTTTTCTGGCTTGATTTAATATCTAAACTTCTCAGAATATCTTAGAAAGTAATAATGCTTTTACTATGTTCTTTTACTAGGTTCTGTTGGAGACTAAATGTCAGCATTTCTGCAGAAATTCTGCACATTACTGCCATAGAATCTCATACATTTGATTCTAAAACTTCATAGCTTTTAAAATTTACCTTGAAAAAAATATGCTAAAATAAATAACTTTCTAAATTCAAATTAATTCAAAGTGATTTGAACTCTCATCTGTTAGCGATTATTTGTGTAACCTCAAAACTGGAGTGCTGCAGCTAAGCAGGGTCAGGCCTGGTTAGTACTTGGATGGGAGACCTCCTGGGAATACCGGAGGCTGTAGGTTCTAGTCCTGAGGACTTCACTGTCACCGTCCAAGCTCACTCGGCCATGGCAGACGAACCTTAGGAGTTAAAGGGTGGGGCCAGTTCCGTGCACACTGTGCCTCACCTAAAACATCCACTGCACAGGCTTGAAGGACACACCCATGTGGGGAGAGCCCTTCCCAAATCTTCATTCACGAAGCCTAGCCATGACTGACTGACTGACAACTAGAAGGGCATAGGAAGAAATTCTGATGTCTAAAAAGGGGAAAAAAATAAATTGTAAATATTTCATCTCAAATTTAATATTGGCAAGAAATTTAAAAAGTCAGTATAAAAAGTATTTTATGTTCATGTAAAATAACATGGAGCTAGTACAAAAACATTATGCTTTGATGACAAGCAAATTATTTCAAACCACATTGATGCATTTCTATGACTGTCTAGTTGGCATATTGATTAAGGATCTGTTGGGTTTTAGTTTATTAAAGAAGTGTAATGTTTGTATTTATAGTAAACTTTTTAAGAAAGTGGAGATATGCCCATCAGTTTTAGAATTTTTAACAATTGCTTAATCTGTAATCCTTAACTGTTTAAAATTTCGTAGTCACAGTTTGTCACAGTGTTTTATTTATCTCACCCATATTTGTTTAGCGTAGTCAAAGCTGAGGGTTGGAAGAAAGAATTTATTTTTTTTTTGTATCTGATAACAGTTTAGATAGTGAGACTCTGCAGCCACTTTTTGTGTATGAGTCTTCTCACTACCTTTTGTAAAACTGTAAAACTATAACCAAGATGTGCATGGTTGTTCGATGCAGTGCTAGAACCTGATTATGTGCTGATTATTTTCATTACTAGGAAGCAATGTTTTTCTTAATTTTTTTTTTTTTTTGGCACACAGTTTTTTGATACCAGGATTACAGATATACAAGAGATATTATTGAGTTTTATAGTAGGGTTCACCAACTTGTCTCATATGTACTGTATTGAAATGTACTTATCTATACATAGCTGTCACACGTTACTCTATGTGAATCAGCAGTTTCCATTGAGATTTAAGAGATCATTGTGAGTTATTTGATTGAAGTAGATGTGGTCCTAGTAAGTTCTGATCACATAAGCTATAAGACATGTAAAAGCAATTTCCTTCACTTTTGGAAAGCATGTCAAAAAAGCAATACTAATCTGAACAGGTGAAAACTAATTAATTTATGAAGTCACTCATATCTCTGATAGTTTAGTTACTTAATGAAAGCTTTAGGCAGGAACAGCTTTATTAGAACTGTTTAACCATCGCTGAATGCAGTAATTTAAATTGTATTTTTTCTATTACTTCACATTGTTCTAATTCACGTGGAATAGTTAATTTTATAAAAAAACCAAAAAACCAGCTGATCAGAACAGCAGGATAATAGATTGTGAATAGGTCTAAATATTATGTGAATAATTTAAAAGGTTGTGTTTGGTGGTGGTAGTAGTAGTAGCAGTAGTAATAATAGTAGTGGTAACCTATGCCTCTACAAATGACATTGTCATTTATCCTACATATAGACTCACTGGATCTAGTGTTCCTGATCTTATTGTAAGCATGAGCAACCAGATGTGGCTTCATCTACAATCTGATGACAGCATTGGCTCACCAGGATTCAAAGCTGTTTATCAAGGTATGAGCTAAATTAACTATTTTAAAGTAATTTTGGAACTTCATTATACCCCAAGACATTTACTTCAAATAGACATTAAGTCCTTTCACAGATTTAGAGGTTTGATACTGTCTCTGTTGTTAATTAATGGTTAATGAAGATAAGGATTTTGAAATACCCACAAAATAACTAAAAATTTTTGCAAGTACGAATGGAAGTTATTGTTCTAATTCTTTTTGCTGTGAGGTCAATAGAAGCTACAAATTTCTATTTTCATTGAAATATCTTAAATTTTACATTCTTCTATATAATTTATCACATTGAATACTATTTGAAAATTATGGTTAATATTCTTAAGAAGTTATTGGGGTAGTTACAAAACTTGTTTTCATGCCTCACTAAGAATCGTCACAGACCCAAGTCAAAACTAGTATGTAACAAAAACAACCAAACAGATATATTTTATATGACTCTGGAAATTAAAAAGATATATAAGATCATGGAAATTTAACTCAAAAGGAATGATCTAAATTACCCTAACTTCATTTGTGTTGTTTCTGTCTCAAAGAGATGAGAAGCTTTGCAACATAAACATCTTTAATTTTTTTGGACTATGCGCTTCAGTTCAATACTTTCTGAAGTTGATTTATGCTATCAAAAAATACCTGATATCTGTTAGTATGTATGCATGTATTGATAATTTCCATTTTATTATGTTGCATAGACCTGCAGCTAGAAAGAACTCTCACTTTTTAACATATGTTGTCATTTTTTGTTAATTTCCATGTTAATTAGTTTACCTTAAGGATAACAGAAACCACTTAGTATTATTTTCAGTAGTTCCTTATGGGTACATACGATGAAAATGATTTGATAATAATTTTTTTCAAAATTACTTTTGTACAAAAGATGTTGCAAAACACTGAGAGACTGTTCACTGTTCAGTAACTGAAAGTAACTCCACTAGAAGAGTTGGAGTTCTCCTTAAACATTTTCCATAAATTGAAGCGTTGTGTCTAAGTGTTTCATTTCACTTTTAGATACCTTAGTGTTTCAACACCACACCAGGAAAAAAAAAAAAAGAGTCAAAAGTTATGAAGATATTATCTTCAAGTTTAGCAAGCTATACATTTATTTCACTAAGGACATTAAGACAGACTTGCCTGAACAGGTTTTTAGAAATGGTGTCTGTGCCTGCTGCCATATTGTGAACATTGAAAGGAAAAAGAAGGGAAAATGTTTCCCAGTGGTGAGCCAGGAAATATTGATTCTCCACACCAATATATTTTTCTTCTAGTGGTCTATGCATTGAAGCAGGTGGTGATAATGACAGTGATTAAGATTACAGTTTCACCACGATTTTCCCCTAGAATTGTATATTTCTCTTTGCACTCACTCAAATTCAACCATTCGCAGCACTGATTGGAGCATGTTAATTAGATCAAGTGTTGTACATTCATAGGTTAAGGTTTTGTGTGCATGTATTGTTGGATATTAACTATTGAGTGTTTAAATTACTATTGCCTACTTTTTTTATTCACCTTGTTTTGGCTTTCTTTAACATGAACTGAAATCAACAAAATGAGAAGGAAGAAAGGGAGAAACAAGGAGTGATTCTCATGAGGGTGGCAATCGCTTCTGATGAGAATCCTCCATAGCAACATTACTGAGATTTTCAGGTCCATGGCCATGAGAATAACAATATGAGAATAACAAGGAAGATCACAGAGGCTCTTGAAACACTTTCNTCTTCTAACTTTGGAACAACTCTGCTTTTCACCCACAAAGCAAGTGCCAAGTCTGGATTCTAAGACCTGTAGTGTTTCTATGGCTAAGCCATTAAAGAATCTTAAGACACTGTACCACACATTCTGCCTTTATAGTTATACAGCTCAGGTATGTTGTATTGCCTGAGGACAATGATGTACTCTTTATCTGAATTAATCCTACCACTTCTCACCCCTTTTTTCATGGCTTCGTCTTTTGTACTTGTGTCATTTCTAGAGTCCGTGTTTATTAAGACAGTATATTGTCTTTATAGAATCCATTTGTGAACTACACAAAGTGGAAATGGTAATTATATACTGGAAAGAGAGTACTGGCAGGAGTCATGTATCTGACCCTTAACACTATTTCCTCAAATCAAAACTATGAACTTCTTATCATACGTTTATGAAAAAGTTTAAAAATTTAAATCTATATATCATTTATTTTTCTGCTATAATTTCTTTCCAGTATTTCTAATGTGAATTCATCTGTTTTCACTTCTGTATTTGTCTAGCAAAGGTATTTTATTTATGGAGTCCAACCTCCTACTTCTGAGGACTTTCTGTAAACACCGGAAGTATACACTGTGAATTATGCAGTAGTACTGGCATCTCTTTTATGAAGCACATTGTTATAGTTTGAAATTTGGATTCTGGCTTTCAGTCCTGCTTTGTAACGACTTGTGAGTCATTCTGTGGGCTTTTTTTAATTTTGGAAATTAATTTCAGAATTGTAATTGTAAATGGTTACAACTGCATAAATATAGTAAACATCTTGATAAAAAGGTGAACTATAACTTTTTCCTCTTTCATTTTAATGCTCTTTTTAGTTTTATAAGAAGTTGCTAAAGTAGGGCTAAAGTAGGGACTTCTTTTTAAATACAAGGGGTGTAGAATTTCTAATTAAGGTAAGTCTATTCTTGCAATTTTTTTTCAGTTAGTTAGTTTTCTTCTTGGACTGTATTTTGATTTTCTTTTGACCATAAGCAAAAACTTTTCATGTGATCTAATGTAACATTTTGGGTAGATTTGAATCAACAGAAAGATTTCGTTTATGTAATTTCTTAATATTTAATCAAGCATGCATTTACCTGTTAAATGGCTGAGTTAGGCATAGCCATTGCATTGCATATCTGGGTCAGGATAATGTAACATGATACTGTGACATTAGGCCTCATAACAATATCAAACAGTAATATTTGGTTGTAGTTGCAGCCAAAAAAGAGGATTGATGAGGTGAGTTATGTGCCTGAGTTTGACTTATTCAACTCACATTATGGACATGCCACATCTAAGGCGTTATATGGCTATTAAAGTGCAAGGTGAGTCGTGCAGCCAGCTGATCATTAGGCTGCTGCACAGAATTACAGAATATGCTAAGCTGGAAGGGACCCACAAGGATCAAGTCCAGCTCCTACCACTGCACAGGACCATCCCCAAGAGTCACACCACATGCCTGAGAGTATCGTCCAAATGCGTCTTGAACTCTGTCAGACTTGATGCTGTGACCACTCCCATAGGGAGCCTGTTCCAGTGCCCCAAAACCCTCTGAGATAAGAATATTCTTCTCATATCCAACCAAAACCTCTGCCACACAACTTCAGGCTATTCTCTTGGGTACTGTCACAGAGAAGAGATCAGTGCCTTGTCTTCCCTATATGAGGAAGTTGAAACTGCAATGAGGACTCTTCTCAGTCTCCTCTTCTGAATGAACAGACCAAGTGACCTCAGCACCAACTCATACGGCTTCCCCTCAAGGCTTTCATCATCTTAATTGCCTTCCTTTGACACTTTCTAAAAGCTTAATATTTTTCTTATATTGCGGTGACCAAAATTACACACAATATCCAAGGTGAGGACACCCCAGTGCAAAGCAGAGCAGAACAATCCCCTCCCTTGACTGATGATGCTTTGCCTGATGCCCCCCAGGACATGGCTGGCCTTCCTGGATGCCAGGCCACTGCTGATTCATACTCAGTGTGCCATCAGCCAGGACCCCCAGATCCCTTTGCCTGTGGTCCTCTCAGCTGTACCACATCGATAAGGAAACAGATGACAATCAGCTCGAGCTTTTAGATGTGAATGTTTTAGAATTTTATTGTTTGAGATTTTTCTTCCATTCAACCCCACAAACCTGTCAGTCTGCTGAAAATATTTAATCTTTTCACTTCCAGACTTCTTGATAACCAGTATAACAACATCTGTTTTATAGCCTGTTTAGAACTAATTTTTTATTCCTGCCTTTACATGGTAATATACCCTAATTTAGTTATTTCACTAGACCATCCTTTAGTTCATAAAAGTGTTATAAAAGAAATCATGTGACTCAATAATGTAATCCTAGCATTTTATATAATTTGAATTTATTAAGAATTCTTGGAGATGTCAGGAAGTATATCAGTCCCTGCAAGGAGCTGAAAATGTCAGGTTAACAACCTTAATTTGTATTGATGTTCAACTGAATTGTTAGCTTAAAGCTCTTCATTATGATTGTTTGGAAGAAGATTCTTCTTTCCTCTTGAGACTAGTAGAAAAATACTTTCAAAAACATATTTCAGTTTCTCAAATAAATGTCTTTTTACGTACAGCCACAATAATTAGTAAATTTTAGATTAGTGCAGTTTTTACAGACAGCCACCTTATAACTGTGATTGCACTACCAATATTAATATAAAACTTTATTACTGCTTGGAGATTTGATAAAAGCTGTGCTAAAAGAAATTAATATAATTATGATTTTTTAGGACTCACACAATTGGATGTGCACACAGCAAATTAAACATGTACAGTGTAATGCTTGGAAAGAAAACAACTCATAAGTCATTCAAGGAAAACTTTCACTTTCCTATTTTGCTCTAAGTTTTTCTCTTTCTTAACATCTATTCCATGTATATTAAGTTTTCTTTTTGTATTTTGTTCCTGTGCATTATAATTCAAGCATTATTCAAATGTGTGCTTTTAGGGACAGGCAATAAATATGTTTCATGTTTTATGTGAATATTGTCCTATGTTAAAGCTATTTGTTTTGTGAACTGTCAGAGTTTCTCACTAAAATCGTATGAATTACTCTGTTTGGAGTCCCATACAGTGCTCATTAGTTTTGTGGATGGGCAAATGTCGGTCAGTTAATTTCCACCACAATGTGTTATCAACCATTTTTGGACAAAGGATCTTTCCCATATTTTTGTATGACCTTTTTAGTGTGTATTGTTTAAAGAAGCCTACAGCAAGCATTTCTTAGTTTTGACATCCTTGAATTTTCTTTAAAGAAATAAATAGTACCACCAGTAGGTTTCTACTGAAAAGAAGCACACTAAGTATCCTGGTTCAGCAGCCAGGACCAGTTTATCACTGTGTGGGTTTGACCAAAGCTGTGTATTCTACATCCTCTATGTCATTTCTCATGAACTGGTAACAATGGATCATTTGCAGCAGCTGCCCATGGCACACCTGACCCCTCAGTCTGCAAACTGGATGTTAAAGAAGCCTGCGAGATAAGAGCTGTGACGACTCCTTTCGGGAGAGTCATTAGCACCTTTATACCCAGACTGAGGGGTCCTGTCTGCTAATGGGCTGTCAATGACTCCACAAAGACTCCATGACTCACAGAGTCAGATCACCCATTTTGGAACTCCTTGCCCTGGGAAGGTACTGAGCATTCCCACCTGAACCTAAGTATGCATAATCTTGGGGCTTCGGGACTTCTAGTATCACTCGTCAGATCCAGAGGAGGACCAGAACCTCGACTGGACTGCAACGACCACTCTCAACCAGACTGCGACTGTCATCTGAACCAACAGGTTTTTCCCTTTCTTTTACTTTGGACTTGGAGAACCTCGTGGGGCTCAGCACAGGGGCTAACAAACACCATTCTGTTTCTACTCCAGGGTGCTGGGTTATACTTCTGGGTTTTGTGGGTTCAAAACCAATTTCTTTTTGTATCATTGTATTAATTGTAATATTTTTATTAAATTGTAACTCTGACTTATAATCTCTTTTGTTTTGTGTTCATTTCTCCTGCTCGTTTACCTTTAGACCAGCATGCTAAGTTACAAATAATTACTGCAACAGTTTCAAAGCAATTTTTAATAGTGGAGAGTATCTTTGCTAGAGTTTTGTGTAATGATTGGGGTTACAGACAGAATCCATTTTTTTATCTAGAAAATACCCATGAGCTTGAGGAGTGTGACGTCATCGTGATGTACTATAACTGGTTGAATGTATTGCATATTTATGTATTAGCAGGCAGTACTGGGTAAGACCAAATTTCTGTCTGTGTGACGATGCTTTATGAGACAATTGCAAACAACAGAGGCTTAGTGAAAAGTGTAAAAATGAGTAAGCATGCAACACCCCATAAATCTTCTTCTCTTTCCTGAATGAACAAAGTAACAAAACCAATAACTCCAGATTGAGTACAAATTTGTTAAGTACATTCATTTTTTGACTTTTTAATTTTTATATTAATTTCATAACTGCTTCTAATGCCATATTTTAATTAGAGCACTTTTCAGATCTTGACATCATTATACTTATCCATGCTCCACAGACAAACAATCAATTTCTGTTACTCAATGAGCTTAAAGATTAACATATATCTGGTCAGTTATACTGTTTAAGAACTCTATTATCATCTTTTGCTATATCTTTTAATGTAATCCATTCTTTTGTACTAATCATGGACATTCTCAATATGCTGCATAAGACTGTGTATGTTAAAAATAGTGTGGTTTATAGACCTGGTATCTGTGTACATTTTAAATTTTCTTATTTCATTAAGGAATTTCTTTATTAATGTTCTCTGTTGCTTAAACTTTAGAATTTAAAATACAAAGAAAAAAAAACGCTCTCAAAATTTACAGTTATGTTAGGTACAGCCAGTACACAGCACGTGCATTCTTTCTTAGTTTTTTGATATGAATGTAGCTGGGAAGCTTCCCTCTCCTTTCCCCTCCACATTGCAGCTATGTCTGACTGATTACACACATGTGCATTCATTTATTTTCAGCAATTGAATTAACAGTTTGAGTTGAAAGCCTTTGTTTACCTCACTTCATAAACAGTGAAAAAAATAACGTGTCTGAATAAGAGAGAATATTTATGTTTTAACTCAGTCAGTGAAGATCAGTCTACTAGTCAAACTTGTTTTGAAAGTAGTTTCACATCATGATTAAACATATTCTATGTAGAAAACAGCTCAGACATTTTTATTGTATTGTAAAAAAGTAAAATGTTTTATACTTTTCTATGCTTATTGATTATTCAGTATGTTTGACCTTTACATAAATGTTATTTCCATATTTTAATTAAACTTTTATCAAATTTTTACCACAGCTGTATTTTTAAAAAACATTATTAACATTTGATGATTTTTCTCAAAGACTAGGTAGGAACAAATTTTAAAAATAAAACTGGCATTTCAAAATAAGATTCTAATTATGTACGTGTGAGAATTAAGTATAAATAACTGACCTTTTGTAGCATTGGTTTTTTTTGTTTATTTTTTACTTCTGACAGGTGTTCCTTTTGTACTTTGAAAGTTTGATAGAACAATCATTTTATGTAAACAGAAATTTGTAGTAGTTTATTACCAGTTGAAACTTTCTCAGGTGGATGGGTTTTTTTGTTTGGTTTGTTTGTTTGTTTGTTTTCAGTATAGAAAACATGACATTGTATGCATCATAAAATTAACTGTCCACTGACATTAATGAAGATAGCCCTTTCATTCTTTAAGACAAAATAATTCTATTTTAGTAATTTGCCTTATTTAATTCAAAAAGTGGCAACATACTCAGAATTTCTTGTCAATATCTGAAACTGATTACTGTTATGGGTTTAGCTAAGTGGGCCTAAATTTGGGCCTTGGAGTTCAAATTTGGGCCTGAAATTGTCAGCTGTCTTGAGCTTGGGCCGGGCTAGCTGACAGCTGACTTCTTCTAGCCAATAATATTGTATTCCGTACCATCTTACATCATCTCAATAGCAGTAAAGTCCAGTGTGTGGGTGTGGCTTAGTTCAGTTTCACCATGGCTGAGGTGCAGGAAAGACGTGCTACACCTTTTCTGCTATCTTAGGCCTTGCTGCTGCTTCTGCCAGTGCTTGCAGTTTGTTTGAGTTCAAGGAAGTAGAAACATTTTGTTGTTACTCTTTCTGTTTCTTGCTAAGTGTCTTTAGAGTGTGCTTATGAATCTAGAATATTAAATTTCGTTTTAATTGAGAGTAAGAAGTTATTTTTTGTTATATAAAACTTGTGTAAGAGTGTGTTATATTGTAGCTTTCTCTTAATTTTCTCTTTTCTGTATAAATACATGTAGTTAGTTTCAGAAGAAACCTAGTTTAGAGTTTTTTTCTTCCCTCTCCCTTTTCTTTCTCCCTTTGGCTAGTTGGGGAGAGGAAGAACCTTTTCTCTGTACTTGGGCAGTTGGCGTTTTGCCAGCTCAACCCATATCTGAAACTGATTAGCAGTATCTGCAATTGATTAGCATTCTTAAACATCCACCATTCATTTCTAAAATTTCTGCAAGTGATGGTCAGACAGAAAAATACATTACAGTTAGTAACATATAGCATGTTATGATTTTTTTATTTTGAATAAGACTGTAATAATTTCTTAAAAAGTATTATCTTTTTCCACCAGTTTTCTATATTTATTTTCTACAAGGATCAAGCCCTGAGAATTACATTTCAATTTAGTTTTGAAGCCTTTTGGCAAATGACACACGCATTATGATTTTAAAAATTAAGCATGTGATTTTGAAGTCAAAGGTTCATATTTTCTCACCAGTGGTGCTACTTAGTTTAAGCTTTATTTTCCTGACTATGCAATTTTAAGTAACCAACCTTTTTGCAGCAGTAAGGCAAGAATTGATTAAATGATGTGATGGCTGACACACTTTGGACTGTATTGATGCAATCATAGAAAAAATTAGGTTGGAAATTACCCTTCCGATCATTCAGTTTTAAGAGTTAACCTAGCACTATCAAGTCTAAAAATTATAATATTGATGGTTTTTTAAGTACATATATCTGAAGAAATGTGTGAATGATCTCTGAGAAGTGATAAGTTGCCTCTGAACTCAATAAACTTTAAAGAAAACATTGGCTTAGGAATCTTAATAAATATTTAATTTGTTTCTCTAAGGCAAAATGCAATATTATTGTAATTTTTCTTGAAGCAAATGTTTATCTGGAACCTAAAAAAAACAGAGTATTTTTTTTTACTTCAACTCTCACAGAGTTTTAAGTGAATATATATGCATAATATCACCATATTAATAGTTCTTTTTATGAAACAACACAGGACAATTTTATAATAAGAATATACATTTTTTTTTATTTACAAGCTGAAGAAAAAGCTAAAGTGATCCTAAGACACTGTACACAAAATCCTGCTTCAAGTTAAGACTTTATGGTAGTCTTTAAAAAAACATATGTATGCATTTATAGATATATAAAATGCCTTTTATATACTTTTATCATTTCAAACAATCTGAATAATCTTTCACCTCAAAATATACCCCAAATATTTTGTACTGTGGTTTCCTTTTGTATGTATTAAAATACTTTGCATACCAGAAAAGAATTCAGTAAGTTATACGTAAAAAAAAATTTAAATAATATAGCATAACTTTATTTAGTGTTATAATATATGAAGATCATGCTCTGATTTTTAAGATAGACCCTGTCATAAAAACTAGTGTTCTTTTGACTGAGCCGTTGATCAGATCCGAGGAACAGGAGTTACCTTTATTTTTTGAAAATTTCCTTTACATGTGCAAGGAGATGCTGAGGGATGTTAAAATTAACAAATTAAAATAAATTTAAAATACAGATTTAGCTGAATAATGTAAGGGTTTTCCTTTAGTGGCATTTTGACTCTTCATAACTGCAGCCTAATCTTCTTTGAAAGAAGACTACAAATCCTCTGAGGAGGACTAAACTGAAGTAGTACAATAGTACACCTGAGCGAGTACTTCTACTTGGCCATGTGGCTTTAGCGTCCTTAGTTATGTCTTTCTTCTAGTTAGTGAGAAGTGTATGTGTGTGTACATGTGTGTTGTGGTTAAGCCCAGTAGGGACAAGAAAGGAGGGAGATTCTTCACATTTCCTTTGAGAGGCAGGACCTGGTGGGACAGTCTTTCCATAGCTGAGATGCAAGCCTGCCTGTAGGGCTGAGGGGTAGAGGGGACAGAGATTCTCTTTCAATTGCTGGAGCTGGCAGACCAGGATACACACAGCTGGTGCCTCCCCAGTCCTTTATGAGCAGAGTTCTGGTGTATGACATCAGTGTGCTCCATACAAGCCTTCACGTGGATTTCATCCAAATCCTTGGAGTCCTGATTATTGCCCAGGTCACTGTAGACCACTTCTGCCACTAATTCCCAGCATGGTGTGTAAATATGTTTAGTAAAGCTGGTGTATTAAAAGTGCAGTACTGGAGTTTTGTACAATCCACATAATGATATTTTCATATAGTAGATGCGTTTTAGCTGTTATGTTTTTTTAAAGAGGTGGATTTTCTTGTTCATATGCATTTTTCTGTTTTTAATCTGTACTAGATTCTTATTATTGTCTCACTAAAATCTGTTATAGCTTTTAGGATTTTGGCGCCTATTGGTATGTTTTCCTTCAAGTAATTACACCATGAAAAGACAAAAGATGGTTAGGTTTGGGTCATTAAACAGTTTCTTCATCATCTTTGCCTTCATTGTAGCATTTGGTGAATTTCTCAAATGTCATGGTTGATTGCTAAGTGCCAAATGGTAATAATTCCTAACGTTGCGTGATTTCAAATGGAGAATTAAATTTAACCCTCAAATCCTTTTGAAAACACAATTATTAGTGGTAGTTGTTACTAAAGTAAGATCTATGGAAAATATTAAGCAACAGTTGAAGATTTTAATTTCAACACACAGATGTCTATTAGTAAGATCCTCTGTAGAGAACTCATTTATTTCAGTAAAGAGTTCTTCAAAGTTCCTCAGTACTTTTTTTCTTTCCCAATTCCTTTCACCAACTGTGTGATTTATCTATTCAGCTCATAAACAGACATTAATTTCACACTTTGACTGAAATTGATTTGACATACAATCACCTCCACCTGTTACAAAGCCAACATATCCTCCAGAGCAGCCTTTTTAAATTGCTCTCCTGTTTTATTACCAATTTATATTAAAGGTGGTTATTGTTATTCAGATGAAATAATGGCTTATCTTTATGTTGCTATGAAATTTGAGAAAAACAAAAGTCTCTAATCTAAAACATTATCAAGAACAAATTTTAGATGTTGTGCATTTTATTTCTTATGGTATATATGGTAGCATATAAAACCCAAATCCATTCAGACTCTTTATTTTATGTGAAAATTGCTGAATTAGGTTAATGAAAAACTGCAATATTATCTTTTTCTTCTTGGTCTGAAACTGGAAAACCAAGATGTTGAATGGGATTTTAAGGCCGAGAAGTCCAGTCTTTGTATGCAAAGTCAGATAGATAGTTAATAGTCATGAAGACACTCTAATGTGCTTCTGTGAAATTTCAGGCTTTTAATCACTCTCACTGACAAGAACATATGAATTTTATTTGTTTGATTTTTTGCTTTCTTGTATGTATGCTATCCCTGCAAAATATTTACATGTACAGATGGGTATGCACCTTTTTTAGTATGTTTATATGGAAATAGCTTCCAGACTGAATGTTAAGCCATGGGCCTTCATTTGTTTCTCTGCAGAGTAGACAAATGTTATGTTCCTTTGGGAGGAAAAAGTCTCATTGTTAAAGACTTAGTCATGTTGACATCTTTGGAAAGGAAAAGAAAGTTTGTCTTCCTTAATCAGGCCCCAGAACTCAGGTGGCCAAGGGAACAGGAGCCAACAAGGAAGAAGGCACAACAAAAAAATTGTAATCATAAAGATATAGATAAGAATAACAGGAACTTCTCTGTGGATGGCAAGGGTCCACATGCAATAAAGTCTCGAAGTTGATCAAAGAGAAAAACATTTAGATCTTGGGGAAATTGTGCATCACCAAAACCCACTAAAAGTTGTTGGACTGAGTCTAGCACTGGAGGGCAGGATTTGTCCTGCAAGGCCAGAGTATGGGAGTATAGGGCCTAAAGACATTTTCTCTTTTTTTTTTTTTCTTTGATTTCTTTTTTCATCCTTCAGAATATTTCTGGAGTAGTACTTCCTCCTTCTTACTTCCTTATTGAAAAATAATAAAGAAAAATTATTTGGATATCCACATCGCACTACTATTAGTATAGTATGTTTGTTTGGAATGCAATCACCTTTTCCATTCCAAGTACTACCAAGGTATCTTTCTCCCACTTTAATCTTATCCATGGATAGGTTCCAAAGCAAACATTTTTAATTTGAGCACTTACTTCTTCTAAAACCTGCATTAGAAGCATGCTGATCTTGAAGGTTCAACACATGGTACCCCTTTTAGTCTTCCCTTTTGTTTTGTGAAACTGTACTTAT
>VWZD01012043.1:62210-99872 GCA_013396695.1 Sakesphorus luctuosus | reverse complement strand
AAACTGTACTTATTCATTGTCTTAAAAGAGGGTGCACACCCACTGTAAGGTACAAAAATGGATTCTCCTGGAAAAAAGGTCTCATCTATCATTAATTTTATTTTATAAAATTCTCAGCTGCCATAGGCTTGAAATTTTGTTGGGATTTTTGTTTTTGTTTTGTTTTAATTTTTTTTTTAGGTTTGTTTTGGATTTTTTAAGAATATGAGAAAAAGCAGTGCTTATGTGGGTACTTATGCATAAGAAGACAGGTACACCTACAATATATGTCACAGGACTACAGCATTTTGAAAAGTCTATGGCAATATTGTTTACCTATTTTTCTGTAATATTTGTGTAGCAAATTGTTAGGATTGAGCTAAAAAAGTATATATTAATCTGATTGAATCAGTTCTATTGCCTAATGATAATTCTTTATTCACATTTATGCTTTGAAATACTATATCTAATTTCAATCCATTTAATATGTGCTAAGTTAATTTTCTATCATGCCAATTCTTAATTAGAATGCCGTGTGTCACTAATTAAAATGCTTGAAAGAAGTCCAAATATATTGTGTCAACCAGTTTTATAATCTGAAAATCATATTGTTTGTATGACATGGCCAGTTTTCCATAAAACCATGCTAACTGATGGTAATTATATTTTTATCTTTTAGCCCTTTAGAAATAGACTCCTGTGTTGGCTGTTCCATTGCTTTGCTTAGGGTCAGTGTTGGCTTTACAATCCTATTCACAGGATTTGCTTGTACTTGAAAAATATTGATAGCTAATTGATTTTCCTTTCTAGACAACTAACATGTTTTTCTTGTCAGGACTTAGGATAATTTTAGGTAAAGATGTTCAAGGATATTCCAATCACAAAGGAAGATAAAGCATATCATTTTTCCCAGTTTGAGGGGACAAATTATTTACAAGGGTATTAGTGTCATTTTTGTATCCTCTTTTCTCTGGTTTTTCAGAGTCATTACATGTGACCTTGCCCAATCATCTCAGGCCTCCCTTGTTCTCCAGAAGTTCTTGAAGATAATTGCTAATAGTTCATCGACTGCTTCATTTTAAGTTCTTCAATGTGAATTTAATTAGACCCTGTTCTCTTAAATGTGTCTACGTTTTCTAAGTGGTCCTTAAACTGTTCTCTTTCTATCCTGCCCTTCACTTAATTTTATTTAAACTTTTATTATCTAGATAAGACTTTTTTCTAGAAAAGTGAAAATGTTCTTCATTCTCCTTTTCTTCTAGCTATTTTTTACTCTTCATTTAAATGATAATTCAATTCTACAAGTTCTGTTACTGCCTTTTGCCTTGTTCCATGGTTCACCTTTTCACTATTTTTATCCTTATGTTATTCTGATAATTTCTTAGGCACCTGCACTTCCTTTTCCCTGTACTTCCTGTTTTCCATGATAGCATGTTAGCTTGCTTTCCACATAACTTTGTGCTAAATTTTGTTCAAGGCATTGCTTAGCCTTTTTTGTACAGACAGGCTCTACGCAAGTAAAGCAAGATGAACATTGCAATTTGAACAGAATCATGTTCCTTATCACAAAACAATAGGAAAAAAATCTACCATGAGACTGAAAGGCAATAGCATGTTGACAAAAACAGATTTTTAAGGAAAGAATGTTGAATTACACAGTGATCCAGAGAGAGAGAGAGAGAGAGAGAGAGAGAACCCAAGAATACTTTCTCTTTTTCCCACGATGCATGCCTCAAGTACCTTTTTTTCTCTCAGTAAGATTTTCTTTCGTGTATTTTTCCAGTCATGTTTTGTGCACATAATTTCACCTCCCAAAAAATCTATTTAATTAGCCATCAGTGCATCAGTAATTTTNCTACAATTTTTGATAATGAATTTCACCTGCTATATCATTACTTGGTTAGTAAGTATCATACATTTTTCTGCAACAAATAACAAAAAGCATCTTCCTTATCCCGGTTCAAATTTGATCTTCATTTACACCTGGATGTGTAAATTTGGTTGTAAACAAGCCAACATTTTATTTTTCTGCATTCTGTAATAACCAATTTGACTACATAGTAAGTATTAAACTTAAAGGATACATTTGTTGTAAAGGTTTGATTTGTTTTCTGCTTTAATTGTTGTGTTGCTTTCAAGGATTTTTATAAGAAATGATAAAATATGATGTTATTCCAGCAAGCCACCCGTATGGTATGATAGTGAACTGTTACCTTAAATGGACTTCCTATTAAAGTTTTTCATGTTGTTTTCCCATCTATCTGATTTTAAGGTCGTGTTTGTTTTTTAATATTGGCACAGAATGCAATAAGGTAGAAGCAGCAAAAATTAATCTACTGGATATGATCTGTGGTCTTTTTGATAACGGCAAGGACAAAACATTTCAGAAAAAATGTGAGAATATCTTAGAATGCTGCTGGGAACTATATGATCTGTGAAGGAGGCCTTCTCTTTTTGTAGTTGAAGACTGATAATAAATTGCACTGTAAAATTTCTTTGAAGAAATTTACTGGAATAATGATGAAATTATGATCATCTATAAAATTATCATGTAAAGCCACCCTCTTTTTAGCTGTACGCCAACCTCATTTTAGCTTTAATATCCACTTTTACAGTCCAATTATGTGCTATCTGAATTTTTTTTTAATTAGTTTTGATTTATCATTTTCTCTTTCAGTATTTGTTCCTATGTTCCTTTTCAGGAATCATGCATATAATACCATTCCTTTACTTATGCCCTCTTCTGCAATCCTGAGCATATCTTTCTGTTTCTTCTCTTTGTGTAAGGTTTTCTTTGTATAAGGGTTTCTTTGGGTTTTTAAATGAGATTTCACTGCATCAGGTATTATGACTGTTAACACAGGGAGGTATGAGGAATGAAAGGAAATAAAATAAATGATATTTTATTGTATTTGAAACATGAATTTCTTCAACCTCTTACATAAGAAATTACACATTTTGTTTGGGGGTTTTTTTGGATAATTGGGTACCTGTGTGTGTGTGTGTGTGTGTGTGTGTGTGTGTGTGTTTTCGGTTGAACTGGCAAAATGCCAACTACCCAAACACAGAGTAAGAGTACCTCGCGCCTTGCCGAGAAAAGGGAAAAAAAAAACTGGACAACTTAAGACAAGTTTATATATTTGTACAGAAAAGAGAAAATTAAAAGTAAACTACAATATAACACACATCTACACAAGTTAGATGTAACAACAATCCTCTACCTCCCACCAAAAACAGATCTCATCACTCCGGATTCATAAAGCACCCCAAAAGATACCCAGCAAGGAAGAGAAAGAAGAACAATAAAATGTTTACTTTCCTGAACTAAAACAAAATGCGACATAGTGGCGTAGCAGCAGCAAAGCCCAGCACAGCAGGACAGCAGCAGTGTCCTGTCTCTACCTGGGCCATGATGGGAACTGAGAGAACTCCTCCTACTCTACTGTCTTTATACTTGAGGTGATGTCAGAATATGGTATGAAATACTATTAGCCAGTAGGAGTCAGTGTCAGCTGGCCTGACGCAGCTTGAGTCAGCTGATAATCCAAGGCCTACTCTGAAAACTAAAGCCTAAATTTAGGCCAGGCTAAACCCATAACACTGTGCCTGTTCCCAGCTTCCCTTAACCTATCTTGACTATATCTAAAATATTATGACATGTTGTCAAGTTAATTTGTTTAGGTTTTACAGGTATTGACTTCACCTTTCTGATAGAACTTGAAGTCCTGAAATTTATTTATGTATCTCATATTTAAAATAATGGATTTTTACATAACCCACTTGTGTTTAAAACACTAATTTAAATTGTATTTATGCATCTGAATTATTACTGTTTGAGGTTAGTATTTATATTCCTCTGGTAAAATTTATATCCAGATTCAGATTTAGTGATGATTAGATGATTCGGTTATCATATACACTAGAATTTTGGATAGTGTGAATGAAAACACAGTGACATTAAAAATTTAGTTTTAACTCTGCATTTGTAATCTAATAACAAGAGGAAAAAAGGTAAATTACTACCAATTATAATAAATTCAAGAGTACAAAATCTTGTGATCTATGAATTATTTTATTATACAATTCAGATACCTGAGTCAAAGTAATGCAAAGACTTTTCATCCAAAAAAGACTTGACTTGCAATGGGGCACTTTTCAAATAGTACTTATACTACATATTTAGATGCTTCATATCACTTTAAAATTGCCATATTTCTTCATTTGAAAGAAGACACATCAACAGAAATGCCTTTGATTAAATTCAGAGAGATATGATCTTATAATCAGAAATCTAATTGTGTTATTCTTCTAGCATGAAAGAAAGAATATTTTCTGAAACTGAGTAAATACTTCTAGTTTACAAACAAGATGAAAAGTCTGTTTCCCCAGGCTACTGAAAGAGAGTAGATGAAAGCAAAAAAACAATTGCATAAGATCAATGTTAGTATTTTGGTAACCAGAGGAAACTGATGTTTAAATTTAACCTTGAGAGTTTATATGCAATCATGAACTTCACACAGCTCTAAAAAATGAGATCAAAAGAAATCCAGCATTGAATGAGTACTATCAAAGGGTTCCTTCAGGGAATTTTTCTCATCCTACGCACACAAAGGTTTGGTGAGTTAAAGTGCAGGGACTGAGAACAAAGGATTGGTTGGTGGTTCCAGATTCCAACTGAATGGTGGGGTGGAGATGATAAAACAGACTCAATGCATCTGGAAGGGGGAGAGGGAGAGGTTTTTCCTGTGTGCTGGCTTCACTTCGTTTGGGGCAGCTGCTGGGAAAGAGCCACTGTTTTGCTGAGCTGGTGAGAGCTCCTTCTAGCTCTGCTCTTCACCTTCCCCTCTCCATCTCTGGGCACCCTGAGCTGGAGAGAGAGGAGTCACAGCTGCTTCAGAACACACTGCAGAGCTTTTCTTCCTGGGGACCGACTTTGACTGCAAGGAGATTTTGGGGAATTACCACCACTCCTTAGCTCTCAGCGTTTCCTTCTTTTGAACAAAGAAGAAGGAGAGAGTCTGCTCTTCCCCTACAGGAAAGGCTCCATCCTGCACCACATGAGTCATTCACCCTCTTGTCTCTGCCTCGCTGGGAAATGACTGAGAATTCACCTCGCAGCCAGCTGAGGTGTGACACTGACACTGTCCATAAATATAATTGCACCAGGAGGAACCTAGAGGGTTTTGGAGGGTTGTTGGGGTTTTTTGGTGCTGAGGGATTAGTTTGCTCTGGTCTGTTCATAGTGATATCTATATATAGTAGTTAAGAATAGTTATCCTTCTTATATGCATTTTCTAATTAAAGTTTTGGTTGTTTTCTAAATTTAATAAGGGGTGAAGTGGTTATTGAGGAAGAATCCACTTCTCTGGTCTTGGTAAACATTTGGGTTTCCCTCAAACTAAGACAAGTACACAGAATAATCCTAAAAGAACAAGGCTTTAATTGCCATACTAAAATACATTAGCATAGATTTTATTTTAATGTTTGTCTTTTTAAGAACATTTTCTATTCCATAAGAGTTCTCTAAAACCTCGATTTCACCTGAACTGGTCTGAAGAATGTTCTCTTTTTTTTAACAAACTGATGTATAGACCCTGTAATTTATGAAACAACAATGATTGGTGCATATGCTGAAACAATATGGACAATGACCAAATCAGTGCAAGCTGAAAAAGTACCAGAAAGGATAATGAGGTAAAATGCTATGCTAAATCCCAGAGGACAAAAAATTGTTGGAAATCATGACATGCCTACTAATCTAGATCTAGTTATAAACAAAATGTATTCCTTATGCATAAATACGAACTCCTGAATTTGGTCTTCTCTGTCTTCCCTAAGTTTTAGTTTGTTAATATATATAATGGAAATGTAGCTTTTTACTAAAGAGAGTTATAGAATCATTTAAGGTCATTGAGTTCAACCATTAATCCAGAAATCCACCACTAAACCATGACCCTAAGTGTCACATCTACATGTAAATATCTCAGGGAATGGTGACTCACCCACTTCTTTGTGCAGCCCATTCAAATGCTTAACAACTCTTTCTGTGCAGACCTTAGAGCAGCCTTCCAGTACCTAAAGGGAGTCTACAAGAGAGCTATAGAGGGACTTTTCACAACAGCATTTAGTGATAAGAGAAGAGGGAATGGCTTTAAACTAAAGGAGAGTAGGCTTAGATTAGATATTAGGAAGAAATTCTTTACTGTGAGAGTGGTGAGACACTGGAACAGACTGCCTAGAGAAGCTCTGGATGTTCCATTTCTGGGAGTGTTCAAGGCCAGGTTGGAAGGAGCTTTGAGGAACCTGGTCTAGTGGATTGTGTTCTTGTCCACGAAAAAGAAGTTAGTACTAGATGATCTTTAAAGCCCCTTCAAACCCAAAACATTCTATGATTCTTGATGATTGTATGATGATTCTGGGAATTTAAATGAGTGGATTTTGTAAATTTGAATAACTTTTGACAAGAAAACATTTCTGTTAGGGATATATAGTCTTCAATTTAAGTTTTGTGAGGATGTAGATTTCTAGACCTGAATAGAACTTTTCAAGCTTTTTATTGTCAAAATGCAAATAAGGCATCCCAAGAAGTGTTTTAAAAATATGTGATGTTTGCTGAATTATTTTTATGTTGAACAAACAAGCACGGACCTTGAAGGGTTAAATAGAAATAAAGCTCATATATTTAATTTTGACATATTTTGTGAGTTATTTGGCTTTTCAGTGTAAAATAATTTGATTCAAATATTCCTTCTAATGACTTTTAAGAGAGAATTCAAAATTTATCATTTTTTTTTTTTAGGGGACAGATTTTATTAAGTAATTTTCCAAACAATAAAAATACTTTTTTAACATGCTTGATCTGAAAATAGTTTTTATATTTTTAACTGTTTATTTTTGCTTGCAAAGAAGATATTTACCAATCCAAATTATTTATCACCACAAGTAAAATGGGGCATTCTTGGATGAAGGGTGATGTACAAGGAGTAACAAAGTATTTGCTTAGTCTCCAAAGTTTCAACTTCATTGTTGCCTTCCTCACTAAGAACTTGGATCTGACTAAAGATGTGTAGTAGTTTCCCACAAAAAAAAAAAAAAAGGAATTTTTAACCCAACAGAAAGCATAATTCATGGTAATTTCTGTTCAAAATTTTGGTTCACTGATCCATACCCCTCTCCTATGGTTTGGTGAATATCTTGTGAGTTAGAAAGCATCCTGAGCTGTCTTCTGCCTCAGTAAATTAATTACTTAAAGGTACTTTGTTACTTCCTTTCTAGACTATGGGGGAAAAAAAGAACACCTGTTGCTTTCTTTTAATTAATTAATCTTCAGCTTTCTGGTAAGACAAATTATTTAAATAAAAGAATAATGGGTGCATCAAGCACAGCATCACCAGGCAGTCAAGGGAGGTAGTTGTCCTGCTCTGCTCTGCACTGGTGTGGCCTCATCCTGACTCCTGTATGCAGTTTTGGGAAACACAGCATAAAAAGGATAAAAAAGCTATTGGATACCATCCAAAGAAGGGCCACAAAGATGGTGAAATATCTAGAGGGGAAGCTGTATGAGGAGCAAACAAGGTTTGTTCAATGCAGAGAAGAGACTGAGGGAAGACCTCACTGAAATCTACACTTCTCCTGAGGAGAAGCAGAGGGGCAGCACTGATCCCTCCTCTGTGGTGACCAATGACAGGACCCAAGGGAATGTTCTGAAGCTGCATTGGGACAGGTTTAGATTTTATATTAGGAAATGATTTTTCAGTGGTTAGGCACTGGAACAGGCTCCTCGGGGAATGCAACGTCAAGTCTGCCAGAGTTCAAGAAGCATTTGGACAATGCTGTCAGGCCCGTGGTGTCACTCTTGAGCCTGTCCTGTGCAGACCTGGGAGCTGGAGTCAATGATTCTTGTGGATTCCTTCCAACTCAGGATATTCTATGATTCTAAAACAACTGATTCTGCAACTACTGTGAATTTATTGCTGGAATAGTTAGTCCTAATTTTCTCTTCAAAGTTTGATTCTAAGATTGCCAAAAAACCCCAATGTATACATCTTTTTATTCTGATGAGTAACCTGTTATGTTGTGAAATACGTGCCATACCTTTCTGAACACGCTTTGTCAGAGATCTGTTCGTGATTGCTTTAAGGGTGTAAACACAGCGGATTGACTTGACCCTGAGATTACCTCAGTTAGTTAGAACTTGGTTGTAGTAATGCCAAAGTCATGGGTTCAATCTCCTATGTGGGCCATTGACTTAAGAGTTGGACTTGACGATCCTTGTTGGGTCCCTTCCAACTCAGAATAGTCTGTGATTCACATATCATAGTGCTGTCATCCCATATCTTAAAATTTCTGTTGGAGTTGGTGTGTCAAAATATACATTTCTACTAGGTTTTAACAGTGGTAGATTTAACAATATTTGACAGCATACATTTTGAATGGTATTAAATTATCTTGATACTTAATACAATTCAATGAGTTTAATTTTCTTGTTATCTTGAATGGTTCAGATTTCATACCTCAGAATTAGTTGTGAAATATTTATATAACAAGAACTTTAAGTCTACTTTCATTTGAATCAGATGTACATAATTTCATTACATATGTAGCAACACAGCTTATAGCACCAGAAGTGCTTTGTTGTTACTTTTTCTGCTCAAAGGTAAATTAATTTAAAAGAAATTGCTTTAAATTTAATGGCAAGGAAATGGAGCCTTCATTTTCTGATGGGCAGCCATGTGTGTAGTTTTTTGTAAGATGATTCTATGCCAGGCAACTGATATGTATACTTTCTTTCCTGCTATTTATGTTATTCATAAATTTCATAAGACTTGAGTTTTTTATAGTCTTATTTTGTTTATGTAGATTCAAGATTTAAAAATTAAATTATTTAAGTAGCAGATCTCCTAGAGGATATGTATCAAGTATAATCCAAAACATTAATTTATTTTCAGCATAACTGAATGCAGCTGGGAAAAGCGTGGCTTAATTTGAAGGATGAGATTAAGAAATAATTCCTCAGGGTTTTTTAATTATATTTCAGTTCTTAAACTGAAATTCATTGACTTTATCAGTAAATTATATACCTTTAATCTTATTGCTAATAGGCTTATAAGTGGAATTACAGATGGGAGAGTTAAGATATTTTTTAGTACTACCAGTGCCAGAAAATCAATCTACACATAGTATGTCTTCATGGGTAGAATGGAGACTATGGCTTTATAATTTTAACTTCAAATATGCTGTAATTCAGTGCAGTCGTGCAGTTAAACATGAATATTTTGTTATCTTCAGCAATGCAGCAATGCAGGCATGGAAGCTATTAGCTTGTGAAACAACTGTAGATACTTAGTCATCTTTGAGGCAGTTACTACTGCTAGAGGTAGCAATTACCTCTAGTTCACTTTCAGCTGTAAATATTAGTTTCAGGTGTAATGCCAAATATTTTGAAAACACTTCTGAGACTGACATATAAATTGCTTGCAAATAAATTTACCTTATTATTCCATTTGAATTATTTGTATTCAGAAATTGAGAAAGGAGGTTGTGGAGACCCTGGAATTCCATCATATGGAAAAAGGACTGGCAGCAGTTTTCTGCATGGAGACACACTCACCTTTGAATGTCAAGCAGCTTTCGAACTAGTGGGAGAGAGAACAATTACATGTCAACAAAATAACCAGTGGTCTGGCAACAAACCCAGCTGTGTTTGTAAGAATTATTATATTTTTCTGTATTATTTTCCTGACCTTAGCCTCTTGCTTTTCTTAGCATTTGTGCCTACCCAACAGGAAGACTTTTTCAGTCACACTATTTTTTTTCAGTTGGCTCAGTAGCTCATTTATGGGGAACATCACGTAGGACTATTTTTAGTATCTTCTTTCCAATCATTTTGTGTTTAATTGAACCACTTAACACTCTTAATGGAAATGTGTGTTGAATTAGACTCTAAATGAGCGATTCGTAGTAGCATGTGTGTTCAAAAGGACTCTGAGGCACATACACCTTTCATTTGGGCAGTGCAAAGCAGCCTGCAGATCCATGTAAGAAAAGATTGGGATATTTTTGGTGATATACTAAGCATGAAAATTAATATAAGGAATTTAAGAATATCCAACATAGAAAAATATTAGGTCAAATCCTTAGTTTGTGAATTTTGTTTTAAATATTAAATATATTTGTCATTAAGTTTGTAGGTGGATTAAAAAAGTGAGGGTTGTTGATTAGGTTTTATGCTGCTTTTTTGTGGGTTTTTTGATATTTTTTTTCACTTTTTTTTTTCTTCTCCAATGGTAAAATACAGAAAATCTTTCTAGTATGCAGGTATATTAGGCTCCTCAGTTCTCCAGTTAAATTTTCTTATAAAGAATCTTACAATACAGTACTGGATTTAACAACTGTAACAATCTTAGTGAGGTGTCCAGTTCTATTTGGTCACATATATTTTGAAGTTCTGTTGCTACAGAACTTAAGTTGAGCAAGCTTGGTCTGGACAGGAATAATTTTCTGTATGCCTTGCAATGCTAAAATGTGTCTAAGTAAGTAAAGCCTGGACACAGAGACAACTGCAATTCCCTTTGAAGGCAGAAGTTGCATTTCTTTCTGGTGCTGTATTGCATTGGATCAATATATTAGTTTTCTGTTGACAGTAGTGTTAGATATGTGTATATACTATGAATGAGCATAGAATCTATAACATCTATTCACATAAACTGAGTTCAGTTTGACACACTGAAAGAGCTGAGTTGTGGTTATTCTTTGTGTTCACTGAGATGCAGTGAGTGTTTCTCTCTCTGAATATACTGTACTTTTGACTAAAGTACCAGTCACAAGCTCATGACTGAAATCAGTTAGAAAATGTCTTGATGAATGTTGGCTCAATAGAGTGAAAAAGGAGAATATCTAGGAATCATTTTTGGTTTTGCTTTGTGCAATAAAAGGGAAAATAGGGTAAAATTCTCATACTATATACTGCTGAGATTCATGTCTAAATTTCTACTATTATTTGCATCAGCATGAGTGTTGTATAACATTCATGCAGACAAAACTGGCCCTTGTGCTTGTTGTTTTTTTGTTGTTTGTTTGTGGTTTTTTAATTATTAAATACAATTTCATGTATATTCCTCTTGGGAAAAAAATGGAGGCTGCATTTTCATTTTGGAACAAACTTGCCAATTTTCCCAAATTTTGATACATCAGGCATTACTTTTGCTTTCTTTGGCATTCGCTACATGTGAATCTTTTGCAGACCCTGCTGCAGTTACTTAAACTTACTTGGGGAAATAAAAACACGTTGAATTGGAAAAATGTTCTGACGGTGTTAAACATTTCCCGCTTGCATGGGTGGTAGTTTTGAGATTCAGGCTGAAAATCATCCTTTTCCATAAGAATTAAATTAATATAAAGACAAGCATTTATAATGTTTGTGGATAACATTTTGAGAATGTTTTTTTGTTCTTTCCTTTAGTCTCATGTTTCTTCAACTTCACCACACCATCTGGAATTATTCTTTCTCCAAATTATCCTGAGGAGTATGGGAACAACATGAACTGTGTTTGGTTAATCATCTCAGAGCCAGGAAGCAGAATCCATCTGATTTTCAACGACTTTGATGTAGAACCTCAATTTGACTACCTTACAGTCAAAGATGATGGGATTTCAGATTTACCACCTCTTGGCACATTTTCAGGCAATGAGGTCCCTTCTCAATTGGCTAGTAGTGGACACATAGTAAGGCTTGAGTTTCAGTCGGATCACTCTACTACTGGAAGAGGATTTAATATCACTTACACAAGTAAGAACCACTTTTCTTCTATGCCTAATCTAATGCTATCTTTCTTCATCGTAATGACAAAAGTAGAACATATTTATAATGTGGAAGTAAATTGTGATGCTTATATAATTGCATTCTTTTCAGCTGTTTTCCTGGTATTCATTGGCTTGTTTGAATCCTTATAATTTATTTATTTTAATTGTGATAATGCTGAAGAATTACCTTCATTCCCTTCAAATTCCCTTTTTGGTTGACACTGGCTAAATGCAGAACACTTAAGTAAGTACAGGTCATTCAGATCAAAGCATCCATTGCAAGTAATTTAATACACTTCTCAATGGAACCATAAGGAATAAATTCACAAAGACACTAAGTACTGAGATGTTAATCTGAAGAGCATAGAAGTAAAGAAAGTAAATATACTATCACTGCAAATAAATAGTTCTTGGAACCTGCTTTGCTTTTGCATTTTTTTCTTCCAGTCTGATGGTGTAGTATCTAAGAATACAGATTCCTAAGAACAGAGATCTCTTTTTTGGGTTACACATAATAGTTACCCCTGTGATTTTTCTAGTGTCTAGAACTAATCTGGCCTGATGCAGAAGTCTTTTCCTATAAGAGTGAACTAATTTAGAATCATTCTCTCTGGATACAGTTCTGGAAGAATTTTAAGAATATATTATCTCTGAGAATACAATTTCTAAAGCTGCAACTAATCTTTAGTTGCAACTGGCCAACCAGTTTAAAACTTGTTAAATGTAGACTTACCAGCCACATACATGTAGAGAGCTACTAAAAGCACAGGTCTTTCCCATTTGGGAAACCAGGCTAATAAACCAGATAGCCCTCTGTTTTGTTTATATAAAAATGTATTACTAAACAATACTCTCAATTGAAAACTCCAATGACAGCATCATCATGTAAAAAAACATTATTAGAGTTGTCATAGACCACTAACTCTCCTAAAAGTTTTATGAGTCATTCAAAGACATTACTTAAATGAGGATTATCTTTTTAGCTGAAGACACTATCTTCTAAGGCTATAGGAGTTAATTGACAATGAAGTTGTGTTTGAGACTTTTTGCACTGTTCCTGTGTTGTATCAATTAAGATAATCAAATAATAATGTTTATGAACAAGGATGAATTATTTAGGAAGATGCCCACATAAAGCTGAAATTCATTGATTTCAAAACTTTTAAGTCTTATATGCCTAAATTGGTCCTTTGATTTTACAGGAAAAAATTGTATTTTTTGTCCTTTGAAAAGTAACAGGAAGAGAAAAGAGGAGGCCATTTCCTCTTGTTCTACCATTTGTTACTTGTGAGAAGAGACCAATACCCATCTTACTACAACTTACTCTCATGTAGTTGTAGGGAGTGATAAGGACTCCCTTCACTCTCCCTTTCTTCAGGTTAAACACTTCTGGTTCCCTTATGCTACACACAAAACAGCTGGATTTTTTTCAGAGGAAAATTTAGGCAAATTGTTCACATGTATGTAAGCCACACATCTGTGAAAAGCTTCCAAATTCCATACATGTCATCTGTGTGAATGTCATTGGATTTAAAGCTGTTTTTTTCTTGAGGAATTTTCTATACTTTGAATTATATACTGCTGTGTAATATATGTTAGGTATTACTCTATTACAGTTGAAGTATTATTCTCCTTCTCAAATGAAAAAGAGACAATTTAAATGGGAGGTTGTTGTTAATACTATTACTGTTTTTATTATTACTAGTATTACTACTATGTTTTTATCAGCCTTTGGTCAGAATGAGTGCCATGATCCAGGCATTCCTATAAATGGGAGGCGCTTTGGAGACAGATTCCTTCTGGGAAGTTCTGTTTCTTTTCACTGTGATGATGGCTTCATGAAGACTCAGGGTTCTGAATCCATAACCTGTATTATGCAAGATGGAAATGTAGTATGGAGCTCCACTGTCCCACGTTGTGAAGGTAAGGGCACAATCATTTCTTTGCACCTACAGCTTGAATGACACTATTTAAATCTAGCTTACTTTTTGCGATTTGCACATAAATAAGACTGCTCTAGCTGAAGTTGTTAATTCATCTTATTTTAACACTCTTCCAGTCAATTGAGAAACAAGATAGCATGCTTTTATATTCTTGGAATGAATTGACATTCTAAAAATCTTGCTGTTGTTTTCAAGTTCTCATTGTCACCATCATTACTCAATTATGAGTTATAACTGCTATAACAGTTTTGGCTGTAGCATATTGAAGTACATAATTATCTACCACACAGAAAGGGAAGTAAAGCTTCTATTTAAAAGTCTTTTTTGAAAGTTTACCCCTTTAATTTTCTCAAAATGAAAGTATACTTGAATTTCTGTGTGTAACATTATAACCTGCAGTACATTTATTCCAGTGAAATACACTGAAAATAGGAGCTATATTTGCTATTAATTATATTACCCAAAATTTCCAAATGTATTTGCTTGTTCTTTCCTAGGTGAATAAACCAACTAAGATGATGTCTACTTACATTCAAATGTCTCTTTAGAATGAAACACAGTGAGAAGATGAAAAAAAAAATAAAAGAAAAAGTAGGCTGATTCCTTCATACATAACAGTGATGGGTCCTTAGGCAAGGCAGAGGAGTGCATTTAGTAAACAACAAGATTGTTTCCTAAAAGTAATGTTTAAAAGTCTATATCTTTTATTAAACGATAGGGATATAGACAGATACCAAATTAAAGCTTTTTTTTTTGAGGCACTAATCCAAACCTTCTAATTATGAATATCACACCTTCATTAATTTCAGTGTCATTGCAATAACTTCAGGGTCTGGATCACATCCCTTTCTTGGTTTTTGTAATTTGGGCAATTTGACAACTCAGTTCTCATAAGACTATACGTTTCAAAGAAAATTTAGAAATACTGAAAAAAACCCAAACATTTTAGCTGCCTTTTGGAAGTAGTATATCTGAACCTAGATGTTGTACTATCATGATTTCTTTTCCTGATTAAAGCATGATACACAGTGGGCCCATTTCTTTGTTTCTTTCTTTCTTTGGTTGGTTTTTCATGCCTAGAGCAAACCCAGCCCACACCCAGGCAGGGAGTAGCATGTTGTTTTTCATCAAAAGATTTTTTCTCATTTTCAAACTCTATACACAATTGTTAAAGTATTCAATGTAATCTTTTTGTAATTTTATTTCTGCAAATGCATAGATAAAGGAACAAGATAAGCATTTTGAGGAAAAATATACTTACAGAAATTATTTTTCAGAAAATGCATAGCTATCACTGACTTATCCTTTCTTTGAACCTTATAGGATATTTACTTAGTTTTAATGAGGGAAGAATTAAACTAAGACTGGCTTTGGGTATTTTTTTTAAGATTTTGGCTATTTGTTGTTTGTTTTTTTTTTATAGAAGGAAGTAGTTACATTTAGGATGTGTTCCTTTCTCATGCAGATTATCTTAACTGAGTATCTGGGTTTAGTTTATAGTATGGACTTTGCTAGTTAGTTTAGAGATGATTTAGTTTGCTTCTAATTGGGTTCTGAGTAACTGTTGGTTTTTTGCTGTTGCTCTGCTCTGTGTCTTGGTATTTGTAATATTCTCTATAGGCAATACCTGAAATACATGAAATGATGTACATGAAGTGTTATAGTCAGGTGAAGATCAAGAGTCTTCTTACTTTTCTTGTTTATAATATGACAAAATTTAATTAAAAAAACCACCATGGAATACATTTCTTGCTTCATTCACTATACACATGTAGGGTAAATTACATTTTCTTGGCATTTCATTTTGCTTCAGAGACAATTACAATTCAGTGTGTGTGTTTCATGGTTTGTGGGTTGCTTTTATTTCTCACTTAAATCTGGAAAAACTTCCTACAGGCAAATACAAGTCATACAAGAAATCAAATGACCTCTCTGATTATTTTTTGGTGTTGTTAAAAACATTGACTCCAAAGTAGGCATATTAATTTACTACTTGCAAATTCATGTTGCTATCCATTTCTATATGGCATAAAATGTTTTTCTGTCATGAATTAGAGAAACAGAAGAAAAGTGACAAGATTTCCTGCACTGAAATATGGAATTTTCTGATAATGCCACCACAGACTACTCAAAGAAAATAAATACAAATGATACTAAGATAAATTTACCTGACCTTGCAAGTGTTCCTGTGTTAGGCTGCTTCATAGTCTTTGGTAAAAAATAAGATCCCAAAGCCCTGTCCTATGACAGCTTCATCTTTTAAGGGACTCATGTTTTCCAAATTTTGTTCTGTCATTTTTGCTGTTGTTTAATCCTACTCCAAAGTTGTTTGATTCTGCTCTGAAAAATACTCCATGTCTAGCCCTGTTATTTTAATAACCCTCTTACAACACTTATTTTTTTTTTTAAAGTTTTTGTGGAGGAGGATCAAGTTGAGAACATTTAAGCAAATTTGACATACAGGAATGGGCATGATGGGATGCACCCAAGAATTCTGGAGAAGATATCCAATGAAATCACAAGGTTGCTCAGTATCTTGGGAAGCTGACTTATCCCAGGATGATTCCTGAAGACTGGGAGAATGCAAATTCCAATCTTCAAGAATGGAAAGAAGGAGTATCTGAAGAACTATTGGTCTCATCTCAATCACTGGGAAAGATGATGCAGCAATATTTTTTGAAACCATTTCCAAACAATGAAGAAAAAGATGGTGACTGGGCGCAGTCAACATGGGTTTATGAAGAGGAAATCATGCCTGGTCAACCTGATAACTTTCTGCATTAAGATGACCAGCTTGATGGATGAGGGGAGAGTAATAGATATTTTTTAATCCCAATTTTAATAAAGTGTTTGAACACTTTATCATGCAGGATTCTCAATGATGACCTGGTGAAGTGTAGACTCAAGAAGTGAGCAGTGAAATGAACTGAAAACTGACTGAACTATTGGGCTTATAGGATTGTGGTCAGTGGCATGAAGTCCAGCTGGAGGCTAATTCATAGTGGTGTAGCCCAGGGGTCAACTCCATGCCTAAGACTGTTTGAAATCTTCAGTAATCAACTGAATGCTGTGTCAGAGTGCACTCTGAGCAAGTCTGCAGATGATGGAAAACTGGGGAGAAAGACTGGTGCTCCATATGTTTGTGCTGCTGTTTGGAGGGACCTTGACAGAGAGGCAGGAGAACTGGACTGAGAAGAAATGACAGTTCTTACCATCTGTTCAGCATTGGTGAGGCTATGTCAGGAGTGCTGTGTGAAGTCCTGGGGTCCACAGTACATGAAAAATGTGGATACACTGCAGTGAGTCCAGTGAAGGGTCACGAAGAGGATTGAGGACTTAGAACACGAGTCATACAAGAAGAGACTGAGAGAAATGAGCTTGTCTCCACTAGAGTAGAAAAGGCTGGACTCAAGATAGATCTTATCAATATGTATAAATACCTGATGGGATGGTGTAAAGAAGGTGGAACTGGACTCTTCTCATTGGTGTGTAGTGACACAATGTGAGGCAGTGAAGACAAACTGAAATACAAGAAATTCTGTTTACACATAAGAAAAACTCACTACAGGAGTGATCAAACACTGAAACAGATTGCCCAGAGAGTCTCTGAACTGTCTACCTTTGAAGGGAGGGCATAATTCTGGCTGGACATGGTTCTGTGCAATCTGCTGTATCGACTAGGAAATGGACTAGAGGTTTCCAGACATCACATCCAACTTAAACCATTCTATGGTTGGATGGAATATTTATAACAATCAGTTCCACTGAGCTCAATGATTATTCAGAAAGGTGCAGCAGTACAGTGATAATAATTACTTGGAACAATTTGTCTGATATTTCCACAAAATGTGGAACCATACTGGATCGAAAAAATTGAGGGTTTTGGGGTTTTTTAATGATATAATGTACTTCTCAACAGAAGGAAGAATGGCATAATCAAGAACCATTCTCTGTATGTTAAGATATGTATAGAGTAATAAGCTATGATAAGGTACATTCAGGGCTTATGATTCTGAAGAAAACCAAGTGCTCATAATATAACATAGAAAATTTAGTTATGTTACACTATTGAAACTATATTAAACTTATATTTTCTATGCTTTTTAATAAGTTTTTTGCAGGTTCTTTGAATATATAATGTTTTATTAGAAATACCGTGTATGATACAAGAATAAATGCTGTTTTCTTTCAGCACCATGTGGTGGACATTTGACAGCATCAAGTGGTGTTATCTTACCACCGGGGTGGCCAGGATACTACAAGGACTCACTTAATTGTGAATGGGTGATTGAAGCAAGACCAGGACATTCCATTAAGATCACTTTTGACAGGTGAGAATTATAAAGCCAAACAAGAACTAAGGTATGAGCATAAATATTTGCTTTAATATTGAAGGAGAAAAATCTTATTTAAGACCACAAACCACCAAAAGGAATTTCAATGCAACACTCACTATTCTTCAAGTAGTTGTGTTGTCTTTATTTGCAACACTGGAAAGGCTGGAGAGGAACCCTGTGGAAGGATCTTTGGGGATTCAGGTTAATGGTGAGTTGAATATGAATCAAAAGTGTTCTTTGGAAGCTGAAAAAGCCAACCATGTTCTGGAATGTATCAAACAGCACAGCTAGCTGGTCAAGAGGGGTGATTGTCCCACCCTATACTGCTCTGCTGTAGTGTCACCTCTGGTACTGTGTGAAGTTTTGGGTACATCAGTGTAAGATCAAGAAGATCAAACAATAGAGTGTGTGCAGAGGAGGATGGCCAAGATGATGAGAGGTCTTGAAAGCAAGCCTTAAGAGAAGTGACTGAAGTCACTTGTTTTTTTCAACTTGAAGAAGGTTGATGGATGATGTGACAGTCTGCAATTTAGAGGGCAGTGGAGTGGGAGGTAATGATCTCCTCTCTGGTGACCAGCAATAGGACAGAGGAAATGGAATGAAGCTCTCAGGGGAAGTTCAGATTGCACATTAAGAAAAGGCCCTTCACTAAGATGGTGATCAGTCACTGGAACAGAGGC
This sequence comes from Sakesphorus luctuosus, assembly GCA_013396695.1. NCBI lineage: Eukaryota > Metazoa > Chordata > Aves > Passeriformes > Thamnophilidae > Sakesphorus > Sakesphorus luctuosus. Next base: position 81,131 of record VWZD01012043.1, on the reverse strand, counting down.
CCATGGGAAATGGTCATGGCACCAAGCATGTCACAATTCAGAAAGTGTCTGGACCATACTCTTAGTCATAGGGTTTAATTTTAGGTAATCCTGTGAGAAGCAGGGATTTGGACTTCATGAGTCTTAAGGGTCCTTTCCAACTTGAGATACTCTTAAGATTCTGTGATTGTAGTTTAGAGTTTATTAACATACTGATATACAGATAATAAGGGAGGGCAGGGACAAGTGACATTATAGTGGAAGACTGCTGCAGGCCACTCAACAGGGAAGACAAACAGAAGACACCCTCTATAGACAAGTAGGAGCAGACTCATAAGCTTCCTTGTGATGGCTGACTCAGGGAGTTCACAATCCTGGTTCTAATGGGGTCTTCGACCAACCCAACATCTGCTGGAGGGACAGCATAGCAGGGCATAACCACTTCAGGAGGTTCCTGGATGCATCAATAACTTCCATTGTCAAATGATCGAGGAGCCAGTGGAGGGGTCCTATGCTGGACATTGTTCTCACCAGCGATGTGGGGAATGTGAAACACAAGAGCAGCCTTGGCCTCAGTGACTATGAAGTGGTGAAGGTCAAGATCTTTCATGCAGTGAGGAAGGTCCACAGCAAGCTCACTACCCTGGACTTCAGGACACCAGACTTTGTCCTCTTCAGGGATCCACTTGGTAAAGCCCTAGAGAGAAGAGCACAAGAAAGGTGATTAATATTCAAAGATCACCTCCTCCAGGTGATGTATCCCAACAAAGAGGAAGTCAGGTAAAAATGCCAGTAGGCCTGTGTGGGTGAATAAGGAGATTCTGGAAAAACCCAAACATAAAAACAAGTCCTACAGAGGATGGAAGCAGTGAGAGATAGCCAAGGATAAATAAAGAAATGTTTGAAGTCTAATCCAGGGATCAAATTAGGAAAGTTAAAGCCATAATAGAATTTAGTCTGAGGACATCAAGGGCAACAAGCAAAAAGTTCTATAAGTACTTTGGTGGTAAAAGAAAAACTAGGGAAAATGCGCATCCTCTCCAGAAGAAAATGGAACGAGGCATTACCCAGAATATAGCTAGTCAATGACTTTTTTGCCTCAGGCATCACAAGTAACTGATCCAGCCACACTGCCCAAGTCACAGAAGGCGAAGGCAAGGACTGGGAGAATGCAGAACCACGTGCTATAGGAAGAGAAGTCAGAGACCATCTAAGGAACCTGAAGGTGCTCAGGTCCATGGCATCTGGTGAGATGTATCTGTGGGGCCTGATGATATGCATCCCAGGGCCAAGCCGCTCTCCATCATCTTCCAACAGTCCTGGCTCTCTGGGGAGGTCCCAGATGATTGGAAGTTGGTGAATGTCACTCCAATCCACAAAAAGGGCTGCAAGGCTGACCCTGGCAACTACAGACCTGTCAGCCTGACCTCGGTGCCTGGCAGGGTTATGGAGAAGATCGTCCTGAGTGCAATCACACAGCACCTTTGGGATGGACAAGGGATCAGATCCAGCCAGCATGGATTTAGGAGGGGCAGGTGCTGTCTGACCAACCTGATCTCTTTTTACAATCAGGTGACCCACCTGGTGGATGAGGGGAAGGCTGTGGATGTGGTCTATCTGGACTTCAGCAAGGCCTTTGACACTGTCTCCCATAATATACTCCTGGAAAAGCTGGTAGCCCATGGCTTGGACAAGTGTACCCTTTCCTGGATTAGGAGCTGGCTGGAGGATCGGGCCCAGAGAGTGCTGGTGAATGGAGCTGCATCCAGCTGGCGGCCGGTCACTAGTGGTGTTCCCCAGGGGTCAGTGTTGGGTCCAGTCCTGTTTAACATCTTTATTGATGATTTAGATGAGGGGATTGAGTCCATCATCAGCAAATTTGCTGATGACACCAAGTTGGGAGGGAGTGTCAACCTGCTGGAAGGCAGGAGGGCTCTGCAGAGGGATCTGGAGAGACTTGAGAGATGGGCTGATTCCAATGGGATGAAGTTCAATAAGGCCAAGTGCCGGGTCCTGCACTTTGGCCACAACAACCCCATGCAGCGCTACAGGCTGGGCACAGAGTGGCTGGAGAGCAGCCAGGCAGAAAGGGACCTGGGGGTACTAATTGACAGGAAGCTCAACATGAGCCAACAGTGTGCCCAGGTGCCCAAGAAGGCCAATGGGATCCTGTCCTGTATCAAAAATAGCGTGGCCAGCAGGACCAGGGCAGTGATCCTTCCCCTGTACTCTGTGTTGGTGAGGCCACACCTTGAGTATTGTGTTCAGTTCTTGGCCCCTCAGTTCAGGAAAGATGTTGAGGGGCTGGAGCAGGTCCAGAGAAGAGCAGCAGGGCTGGTGAAGGGAGTGGAGCACAAGTGCTGTGGGGAGAGGCTGAGGGAGGTGGGGTTGTTTAGTCTGGAGAAGAGGAGGCTTAGAGGTGACCTCATGACTGTATAACTTCCTGAAGGGAAGTTCTACCCATGTGGGGGTTGGTCTCTTCTCCCAGGCACTCAGCAATAGGACAAGGGGGCACAGGCTCAAGCTCTGCTAGGGGAAATTTAAGTTGGATATCAGAAAAAAAATTCTTTCCCGAGAGAGTAATCAGGCATTAGCGTGGTCTGCCCAGAGAGGTGGTGGATTCACCATCCCTGAAGGTTTCTAAACTGAGATTGGATGTGGCACTGCGTGCCATGATCTAGTGAATGGACTGGAGTTGGACCAAGGGTTGGACTTGATGATCTCGGAGGTCTTTTCCAACCCAATCGATTCTGTGATTCTATGATAAATGAAATGGCTAAACCACTAGGCATCATCTGAGAAGTCATGTCAGTCCAATGAAGTTCCCACTGACTGGAAAAGGGGAAGCATAATCATATCCTGGGCTGCAACAAAAGAAGCATGGCCAACGGTTTGAGGGAGGTGATTCTCCCCCTCTACTCTGTTCTTGTAAGACCCTACATGATGTAGTGAATTGAAGTCTGGGGCCCCTAACATAAGGACATGGAACTGTTAGAGTGAATCTTGAGGAGGGCCACGATGATGATCACAGGGCTGGAGCACCTCCTCTGTGAAAACAGGCTGAGTGCTTGACAGCAAGTCATCAGAACTAGATAGCAGCTGTGATTCAGTACAAAGTTGAGGTAGCTGAACAGTTGAAATTTGTGTGTAACTGTGCTTTCAAAACTGTCTTGACGCTTGTGCACTTCAGTAAATTTATCTTGTAAACTTCCATGGAGATCTAAGGAACTGCATACAGGATGACTACTGTGAAAGCTGTAACAGAGTATAGCACTAGTGGAAGCATGGATAAATGCGATTACTGAGGAAGTGTCAATATGGCTTCCACAGGAGAAATCCTATCTCAGAAACCCATTGGAATTCTTTGATGGCATAAGAAAGCATAGGAAAATGTTCAATACTTTACCTGGGTTTTTAAAATGCAAGTTTTATATTTATTAAAAAGTTAAGCATCATTTAAATACAAGAAGGGACATTATATGAATAAAAACTTAACAGTCGATTAAAGTCTCACAGTAGAATTTTGGATGTTCTGCAGAGATCTGTACTAATAATTGATTTTATCAATTAATTGACAAGTGCAATATCTTGTCAAGTATTTTGTCCAGTATGGGGAAAATAGAACCCTTTTACACTTTGCTATATGACTTGCATCAAAGATACTGCTAACAGAATGAAGCATTGAATAAATGGTATATCCATAATGTAAATTATCTTACTCTTGAGCTAATAAGGCTTTAATTTTGCTAGATAAATGTGCCTTACCAGAGTCCTTAGAAACTTTCCAGAAGCAGCAGCAAATGACTGCCTGACCCTATGATCATTGTACCTTTAAACATTTTGCATTTCAGATTTTGACTAATGCCTGGAAGGGTAACGCAAAAGTAAAATCTAATTGATTCAAGTCATAAGGAAAGGGGCTAGAAGGATAGCTGCTGACTGAAAGATTTTTGTTACTTTGAGTATTGATAAAAAGTCATTGAATAATATTTGCAACAAACCTCTTTAAAACCTAGTTAACTGTATGGAGAATAATATAACAGCATTCTTGAGGTATTTTAAAAATTATTTGTGCACATTTAGATAATATCCTACCTTATAATAAGTAAACTAATAACCATTAAAATAAATGAAAAAAAAACAAACAAAAAGTACATCTTAATTATGCGCTTTCTGTAGCGATTAAGAGCTGCCAATAACAGATTGTCTTGATTTATCATTTTAGTGACAATGCAAAGACTGAAACAAATCCCACACAACCCAACAACAAACCTAGCTCAATTCAAAAAATAACTCACTGCCTAAAACCCTCAGAAACAGATAAGTGAATTATAAATTCATTTCTGAGTTTGAGATAGGCAGAACCTACTGGGAATAAAGATCATTATTATGTGTAGAAATTCCTATAAGGAGTGTTTGCAATCAACTGTTGTCATTCTGCTCTGCTAAGGAAACTGCAGTTGTTGGCTGAGAGCACTTTGTTCCTAATTAGTTTCCCTCACAAACATAACTGTCAAAATGAACTATTGAGTTATTGATCTTGAGTCTATTCATTATGAGTACAAATAAATTTTTTAAACCAGCCTAGTGGTATCTGTCTGTTTTCATCCTTCTGCTGCAGGGTAAATCAATGTATAATCTCTGAAATTATGGAAAGGTACCGAAAAACTGTCAAGTACTTAAGTGGTGTCCTCTGTGACTGTCTGTTTTGGTAAATTAAATACAAGTAGAGAACCTTTCCAGATACAAGAACTCATGCTAGCTGACTTCACTGCCAGACACAAGTCCTGAAAATGCTTAATATATTAACAAACCTTCAAGCCCTGTATTCCACCGTCAAAGTGGATAGATAACAGTAAAAGCAATCGTGGATTTTATCCAGTATACCCAAATAGAATAGGTAGCACCATAGAGTTTTCTGTGTGAAGAGTAAGAAGTGATATGAAGGACCTGTCAGTTTCCAAGTAGTTATTAGCTCTGATAGCTAAGCAAAAGCTTTCTGATTTCTGAATGTGCTTTAGTTTTCAGGGAATTGTGAGAGAAGAATTAGAGAGACTACTAAATATATGCTAAATATGAACTTCCTGTTACTGATGCTGATATGTCTGTGAAGACAGTTTTAGAAGACCAATGTTATTTTCTCTGTAAAATATAATAGCCTGATTGGGGAACTTCATCATTCTGTCATCATTGCCTAACAAAGTTTGTTTACATGTTGAAGAAATGTCACATACATTTCCCCTTCTCCAAGTGTTTAATAATTTGCATTTTCTTTAATTATAATAACACAGTTTCTTATCTCTAGACTCACTAAACATGTCCCATATAGGCAAGACAGCTAAGGGCATGCACTTTGAAAAAAGGTGTTGTGTTGTGTTGTGTTAGGACACGGTCTGTTGCTCTCAGAAGTTGAACTAATAAGCCTTATGGGAATAGAAAAATCTCAGATAATATGCATTTTTGAATATGAAAATAAGAGTATTGAGTTTGCAGGCAAATATATTTAGACAAGTATAGAGATCTGTGCAATAACACAAACTTCATTGACAGGAAAAATTATGTGTGCGTGGTTTAGATTCCAATAGAATCTGATATAAGCACAAACTGTTTTGAAAAGCATCTGATGTAAAAAAATGCTAGTCCAAGTTTCATCTACAGAAAGAGCAGATTTGAGTTGTTTGATTTAAGAACTAGTACTAAGTGACAGTACACATGAGATGAAATAATGAAATATTATTGAAGATGTTCCTAGGATGTCCAAGTATTTTTTAAGCTGAGGGCAAAAAATTTCTTAGATCTTCATAATGCAATGTTGTTTGAGATAGTTTACATTTTTTAACCCAGATTCCCCATAAAATATCTTTCCAAAGACCAGCCATATGCTGATTGGAAATACATTGCATCATTTATGAATTCTATATGATACCAGATATAACAAGGAGCAGAAAAAGATGCATGAAACCTTCCTGAGTTTTTCCTGCAGTAATACATAGATGGATCTTTAGATATGCAGCTTTTTTTATGTATGATATTCTTGATCAGTTACACATAGGTTGCATTTCTAACAGTTAAAATAAATAACACCATTCCTCTATCTACCAGCTGACTTGCATATTCCTTTTCAGATTTCAGACAGAAGTTAATTACGATACTTTGGAAGTCAGAGATGGGCCAGCAAATTCATCACCATTAATTGGAGAATACCATGGAACACAAGCACCTCAGTTTCTTATCAGTACTGGAAATTATATGTATCTGCTTTTCACTACTGACAACAGCCGTTCAAGTGTTGGTTTCCAAATTCACTATGAGAGTAAGTCTAATAGTTATCAAATAGATTTTTGTTTAATCTTGAAAAAATCATTCAATTTGAAACTGAGCAAATGAAAGGGAACAAAGAAAATACAGTAATTGTATTTGTGTACAAACAAATCATGTTTATGCTGTGCTGACAGGTAATTCTGAAGCTATTAATTTTGGAAATATTTTCTTCTGAGTTCTTCTGTCATTCAGAATATTATAGACCATGTTTCATCAAATAAGAAGTAATTTTAGAAACTTTCTCCCATGGATAAAGNTATCTTCTCTCTCTTTTTTTTTCTGGTTTTAATACACTTTTGCAGTACTGAACAGATTTGGACCTTAGCTATGATGGTTCCAAAATGCAAATAAATTAATAGTAATATATCCTTGTCAATTACTGAATCATCATAATAGCATTTTGTTTTAAATTAAATGCATAAAATGATGTATATTAAATAGTCTGAAGTCTCACTGATCTTTTTATGATAGTGCAGTCATTCATTTAACTATTGACAAAGGTCAGCTTATGTGTTTACTGTAGTTGTACCAAACAAGTAACATCTTTTTATCAGTTCTTCTTATTGGAAAACTAATCTGATTGCAGTCAATTTGTTGTAATATTGAATCTGGAATAAATGCCCAAACTTATATTTCATAGCCACATCAAAATGTGGAAATTCTGCATAGCTTCTTTTAATTTTGGCTAAGACATGGTGATAATGGCTGAACATTAATAGTACGATAAACTGCACGGCCACTAAATCATGTAAAGACAAGAAACAGTAGATAGGTTTCTGTATGAGTTACCTGCAGACGCTGATTTTCCCTTTTTTTAATTGGCTCTAAATGTTTATGTTAAGTTTCATAAGTTTAAATATTTATAATTTTGTGTTTTATTTTAAACCCCTGACAGGTAGATATCTTTTTTTCTGTTAAAAATTAAACCAGTTAGTAACAAAAATCTTCCCTATACAGTATTAAAAAAGGAAGGTCTAATTTTGAAATTATATAGAACAATATTCATATATTATTTTTTACCTCAATTGAAAAATTTAATATCTGACACACATGGCACTAGTAATTCGTGCTGTTTCTCTAAGTAACCTGATAAAATGACAGAATTAGAATTGGTAAGTACACTGTAAAGCTTGAGATTGGATTAGGTCTTTAACAAGTGAAGATGACAGAAAGCGAGTAAATGATCTTCACCTTCTCATGCATGTAGCTCCACTGCACAGAGTATTTAAAAATAGCCTATGATATAAAAAGCTAATATTTTTCTAATTTTTAAAGCAATATCAAAGTTTCTCCAGGAGAATTTTGTGGGGACAAAAGAAAGCAAAAACAAAAACAAAAAAACCCCAAGCAATTGTCTCCAGCTGGAATGGATATGTCCATATTCACAGCACAACAGCATGACTAGTACAGAAAAAGCTTGCTTTCTGAACACTTCTCACCTGTGTGCACACCTCTGCGAAACACTTCACACATATTTGCTCCACAAGACTTAAGTCAACCGCAGCCTCACTGTTCATATTGCTTTTTTCCTCACATTAGGTTTCTCACAGAACTACAATTGTCTCCATGTTATATTGTGTTGTATGTGATCATGTTACACAACTGGAATTTGCTGCAGTCTCTCTTCTCGTGCTAGTTAACATTGGGAGCTCCTGGAGCATTTGTGTCAGACATATACCCTTCTTTAATCCTTTAATCTATATTCATAAATGTGCACAACACAGAGGGAAGATAGTTAAAATAATACTGGGAGTAGCAAGCAGACAGATTCAGTATTTTCAGAGAACAAAATGAGACAGAAAGACCCAATGGAAATGCTGAGTAATCTGCCACAAACATGGAAGACTAAAATTTTATTTCAACTGTCCTTGGAGGCTTAACTACCAAAGTTGCTAATGTTAAAGATATCACAACAGAACTTCTATTTCTTTCACACTTCTTACATCTGTAAAAGAAAAGGTAGTCAATTGTAAGTTTTAGGAAAAGTTTCTGAAGCTCAAATACCTGCCTTATTTGAAAGTATCCTAAAAAGCTTTCAATTTTAGTCATAAAATTGACAATAAATTAAATCACTGCACTGCAAAGCAGAAGGATCTTAATCTTGCTTAAAATATTCAATATAAGCTAAACCAAGTTGGTACTGAGATGACAGTAATATTCTATTAAGCTAAAATATGCCTGTAATACAGCTTCATTAAAAATATAACCCTTTAAAGGTACTGTAAAGGATATGAAGATAATTTGTTAATTTCCCTCCTTACATTTTTATCATTCACCCTTTTGATGGCACTTCAAACATAGTTAAAGCAAGACAGTGTAGATTAACTCTTATGAGTCTAAGCAAAAAAAGAATAATAGAGTACCTAACATATTCTCTCTGTAAAACTACTGATAAATATTCATTTTTGTGAAAAATAATTCATCTATAATCTTATCACTAGCATACTTCATGCCTCATTTACATTTCCCTGATCTCTCAGCTTACCCAGTTATACGTTTTGAGTGGGCTTTGTTTTTTGTTTGTTGTTTGTATTTGTATTTTTGGTGGGTTTTTTTTTCATTTCCTCATTCTGTGAAGTAGGTTGTCCAATCTTAGTCTTTTACTTATATGAAAACAGATAGAAGTACTTTATCTACAGAGTCTCCTAATGTAAAGTCACCTTTTATTAAAGTTTTTTTTGAAATTTTGCTTTCCTTGAATAAGAAAACGTGATAATTTGCAAAGCAAAGGGAGCAATTATTTCTTAAATCCAAATATTCTACTTAAAAATCTGTGGACTCTATGGATTAATATTTCCTTCTATTCTAAAATTCATCTGAAATATAGAACAGAGATCATATTATAGTCATGTATTGACACAGTCATATTGCAATGTACATCACTATGTATTTGATAGACATTACAATTCTCTTACATAGTCATGGAAATTGTTTTAACATCAGGGATCACCAACATCTGTAAAAACTTTCCTTATTGAGGCTATTGAAAAAATCTACAAAATTAGTGTTGTTATTTTTCTCAAATGAAATGTTCTTAGTAATAAAAAAGGTAATCCTTTATTCCCAGTATAAAAAAATAAGCATTTTTTTTACATTAGGTTTCAGAAAAGGACTTTTTAGGCTCACAAATATTCAAACTTCATGGACTTGACAAAGTGTTGAGATCATTCAGACAGCTCACAGTAAGTTTTAGCAATGATAATGCAGAAACAAAATACTTCCCTACATGTTTAATTTAAGGAAAATATAGTCCTTTGAATAGTCTGGATATGAGAAAAAGATTCGTAAAATTTTCAGTGGCAGGACATGGTCAATGGAAAGAAAAAGATTTTGAATATTAGGGAAGATTTTTTTATTTCAGCAGTACAGTTTACTCTGAGTAAGAAGGATCAATACAGAGGCTGAATAAGAAGGGCATTTTTGGGGGAAAGTGGCTATGAAATAAGTTTATTACTCTTAGGAAATGAAGGAATGAAGCAACAGAGTTGTGATTAAATCAATGGTTTTCAAAAAATCTAAACTTCATGAAATTTGACAAATTGGCAGGTAAATGTCCTTAAGTCCTCAGGAATGAATTCTTAAAGTAATTTATAAAAGAGGTTATATTAAAGCCCAACAGAAACTGTTATTTGGTTTTTTGTGGGTTTAGGGTTTTTTCCNTATATATATTCATGTAAGAGAAAAAAATAAAGATAACTACCTAACAAGAATTTGAGGAAACATCAGCTGTGGCAGGGAAGACTAAACATTTTGTTTCTGTTTTGGGACTTTTGCAGAAAAGCTTGATTTTTACCACATACTTAACACAATGAAGTAAACATTTACAAGGTAAGAATACAGCATATGGAAGGAGGATACTGCACAATATTGAAATAATGGAATATATTTTATTCATCAGGAACTGCTGAAATTGCCTGTGCTATATTCGGAGGCAGGCAGTTAAATGCCTTCCTGACATCCAATCCCATCAGATCTTGGAAGCTAAGCAGGGTCAGGCCTGGTTAGTACTTGGATGGGAGACCTCCTGGGAATACCGGGTGCTGTAGGTTCTAGTCCTGAGGACTTCACTGTCACCGTCCAAGCTCGCTCGGCTGTGGCAGATGAACCTTAGGAGTTAAAGGGTGGGGTCAGTTCCGCACATGCTGTGCCTCACTTGAAACATCCCCTGCGCAGGCACGAAGGAAACACCGCTATGGATAGAGCCCTTCCCAAGTCTTTGTTCACAAAGCCTAGACATGATGGTGATATTCAGAGGCAAAGTGGAAGCACTGCCCCACTGAAAATTATGTCTGAAAATTCAAAACTATAAGGAAGTTTTGAAAAAAAAAAATCGGAAGGGCCTATTGAAGAAAGGATAGAGAAAAAAATAAAAGAAAATATGAGGTCCAGAAGGATCAAGGACATTAGTTTTATCTTCACTCTTGAGAGATACTAGTTTCCAGCTGATAAACAAAACGATAAGAAATTAATTATTTGTATTTGATAAAAACAGATTATGTCAAATCATTCCAATTTCTTTCTTGACACGTTAACTGGTTTTGTAGATTTGGGAATGGAAAGGGAAGGANTTTTTTTTAAATAAAATATTTCTTTAACTTTAAAAATCCCTTTTAATGACATAACTCTAAAGATAATTATATAAATGTTGGCTGTATTCAAACTTTTCTATAGATGGCAATCAAAGAATAACACAGGTCTCATGATAAAACAGAAAAAAATCTACAGTACACATTTAGTTCCAAGAACAAGAGACAAAAATATTATANGCTGTAGGTTCTAGTCCTGAGGACTTCACTGTCACCGTCCAAGCTCGCTCGGCTGTGGCAGATGAACCTTAGGAGTTAAAGGGTGGGGTCAGTTCCGCACATGCTGTGCCTCACTTGAAACATCCCCTGCGCAGGCACGAAGGAAACACCGCTATGGATAGAGCCCTTCCCAAGTCTTTGTTCACAAAGCCTAGACATGATGGTGATATTCAGAGGCAAAGTGGAAGCACTGCCCCACTGAAAATTATGTCTGAAAATTCAAAACTATAAGGAAGTTTTGAAAAAAAAAAATCGGAAGGGCCTATTGAAGAAAGGATAGAGAAAAAAATAAAAGAAAATATGAGGTCCAGAAGGATCAAGGACATTAGTTTTATCTTCACTCTTGAGAGATACTAGTTTCCAGCTGATAAACAAAACGATAAGAAATGAATTATTTGTATTTGATAAAAACAGATTATGTCAAATCATTCCAATTTCTTTCTTGACACGTTAACTGGTTTTGTAGATTTGGGAATGGAAAGGGAAGGAAACAGTTCTGTGCTGACATTTATAAGGCTTTTAGAACTCTTCCTAAGAAAACATAGAAATTCAGTTTATAGGAAATTGTTACAAGTATAAGCACTTCAGTGAGCACTGGAAAAATTTTCCCAGAGAGGTTGTGGAATCTCAACCCTTGGAGATACTAAAAAGGCATCCAGACATGGATCCACCCATGTAACCAGCTTTGGGTGCCCCTATTTGAGCAACGGAGTTAGACTAGATAACCTCCAACAATTCTTTCCACTCTGAATTGTTATTTGGTTCTGTGACATTGTGAAAAAATTTGAAAACTTTTATGTAAAGATCAGCCAACATTTAGTAGTAGTTCGCTAAATGAAGTTTGTCAGGATTCTACTGTCATCTGGCTTAGTTCCATAACTTTCTGGTATTTTATTAACATAAGAAAAACGATTACAATTTCTGAGGATGATTCCAAGCTACAATAACAGCAAGCATTATGAGGCAAAGATTAGAATCCAAAACAAGCTAGACAGACTGAAGAAACAGTCTGAAACAAAAACAGTTAAATTCTATGTATAAACATGCTAAGCCTACATGAGGAAGGAGAAATGACATGCACAAATACAAAATAGAAGTACAATAGAAAAGGATATATGTTTTTCACAGAACTTATAAAATCTAGAGAAAAATGTAGCAGTATTTTTAAAAAAAATCTTATTCCCTGGACATTGTAGTTAAACATCAAAAAGTAAAATAATTTTAGAGAATACATTTTTTTTAGGAGACTAGTTTATCTAGGACTTGTTCAAAAGTTATTTCACATAATTTGATATCCAGGGAAAATATTGTGTCCAGTTTAGGAGACAGTTTAATAGGAGTAGAAGGTTGTCAACATGGAAAATATGACACATAAGGAGTCATTGAAAGGTTTGTACTTGTTTAGTCTAGTAAAAGGATGACTTGCAGGCAGGAGGGAAGGCACGATGATAGTATCTAGTATCTAAGAATTGCAGCTAAGTCCCAGAGTTCAGTCTACTTCCTGTGCTTCCTCTCAATCAACTCCTTACAACCATTTTCCAACCAAATTTATTACTTTTGTGCCAGAATTTCTCATATATATATTGTCTTTTTGTAGTCAGGACTGTCAGTACTGCCTATTATTAATTTTATCTTATGTTATCTCCTATTAAGAAAAATCAAATCTTTATCCAAAGAAGCAAAGAATTTTTTTTTCAGTTACGTTCATGGTTGCTATAACTTACATGCTGAAGATTTTCCCCTGGGAGTGAAACTCTTTTGTCTGAGCTGAAATTTTTTATTTATACAGCATCATTTTTTCAGTCAGGAACCTGGAAGTTGATAGATTTGCTATAGCTTTTGGTCTTCTTGCAAAAATCTGAAACAGCATAGTCAATATAATTTAGAGTTATCATTTCAGAAAGAAATTGATGAGTTTATCTGTTATATGTGACTCAGAGTGCTAAAGCAGTTGATGTGTTCAGGCAGCGGTGAGAGACTGTTCTAAGAGGAGTGAAATTTAAGAGAACTACTGTGGGCCTCCACCTACACTAACACTTCAAAATATGAATTATGATTTGTCTGTGTATCAAAGTTAAAATTTCATATACATGAAATTATTTAGGGTACATACAGTGCAGAATATTATAGACTTAAAAGGATTCTTTGAGACTATATTAAGCAATTTCAGTGAGGCGAAGGGAATCTAAAAAATGCACTCTGTCAGCTAACATGGTACATTTGCATTAAGAGCATACAGCCAAGTCTACAAGATACTTATTCGTCTGAAATTTAACTATGTCAGGGTTACCTCATGAAAACTAGATCATAAGCTTTCAAATCTGAATTCTCAGTGAGGTATAAGAAGAGCTGGAGGGTATGGAGAATATGTCTATGTAAAACCTAGAGTCATTATTTATGATACGTTTATTTGTAGTCCTGCTTCCAACTCTCATATCTATAATTCTAAATCCTTCACTTTATGCCCTGATAAATCAATTTTTTTCATAGTTTTGAACTCCTCCTTCTTTGTTCCTAAGGCTATGTGGTTGTCCTAGATAAATAGGGCAGAGTAGAAGCAATAAATGGAAAGTATAACTTCCACAGAAACAGTTATAGATGCACAGACAGCTGAGAGGACCAGGACTTCCAGGATTGTATTTAGGGGTCTAACGGGCTAGGAAATGCATACCTGCCTGCTATAGAGAGTTTTATGCTGTCAGCAGTTTGTTCTGGAGAAGGAATTTCTTTGGTAAAAAGTACACTTGAAAATATCGTGCTATAAATTCAGGTCACCTATGAGATAGTATATAAAATCTTTGAAGACTTCAAGAGAACTAATCTTGCTCAAGGCTCTCACAGCATCTATGAGTGATGACATCATCCATATGAAATCACAGTGTCAAATTACTGAAATTAATGTGACAATTAACGTGAAAATACTTAAGTATATTAAATGGGTGCCACAGCTTTGAGGTAGCTATGTCTAGACTTTATATAAAAAAGTGACAAGGAATTCTAAACTAAAAGGTCTAGTATTATTTATACATAGACTCAATGGATAACTTTTCTAAATAAAGTAAATCAAAATTTCCTGAATACAAAGTGTTTAACAATGCTTCCCCTTCCCCTCTCCCCACCATATCTTCCCTCCCTATTTCCTGTTCCTTTGTGGGCAAGTTTTTTTCACAAGTCAGTGGCTTTTAGGCTTGCAAACCACTCTACATGGCATTCTCTATGTCCCCCTGTTTTCTCTGAGGCTTCACTATGTGTTTGCTAGCTGCTGTTTTCAGCCAGCTTCTGCTTTGCTTTTTTGCCTTTACTGCATGCTTCACACAGGTTGTGACATTATAATCTATAATATTTTCATGCACCGCAGTCAGTATCTTCAAGATTTTCCTCTGGACACATTCATCTTCTCACAGAAGAAGGAAGTGTCCTCCAAACCTGAAGAGGTTCTACCTCAGTCATTCTCATTTCCAGGATCACAACACAGTGTATCAGGTGTAGGAGGCAAGAGTTTGGTCACAGGGGAACTGCAGGAGTGGCCTTTGTGGGGAGAGGCTGGGTATGCTCTGTGCTGGACACAGCTGTTCCAGCTTGCTCCAGTGGAGAGCCCATCAGCCAAGTTGGTGGTACCTCTGTGACAACATACTTAAGAAAAGACGAAAGTCTGCGTTACGTGAGTGCGGAAAAGAAAGTGCGAGAAACACCTCTACAAACACCAAGGTCAGAGAAAGGTGCTTCAGGCAGATATCCCCCTGTAGCCCGTGGAAGAGATGCCCACACTGCGGTCTGTGCTGGGCCTCTTGTCAGAGCAGGTGGATATTCCCTGAATGACACTGCAGCCCCTGCAGGCCCATGTAGGTTTATCCAGGACTGTAGCCTATGGGAAGGACCCATGCTCAGATCAGGGGAAAGTGTGAGGAGGAAGAAGCAGCAGATAAAAGCTGTTATGGAATCATCACAACCCTCATTCCCTATCCCTGCCACACGTGGGAAGGGATAGGTAAGCAGAGACATTGCAAATAGGGAGTGAAGTTAAGCCTGGGAAGTAGTGGGTTTTGGTGGGTTAGCCTTGACTAAATGCCAGGTGCCCAAACCTTAAAACACCCTTCCCCCTATCCCTCCCTTCTTCCCAATCTGAACTTTACTTTCAATTTTATCTGCTTCATATTTGTGAGAGTGTGGGAGGATGAAGAATGAGAGTCACAGTCAGTTCATCATATATTGTCTTTGCTGCTCCATCCTCCTTCGCGGAAGGACGCCTCATACTCTTCCCCAGCTCCAGCGCTGCGTTTCTCCCATGGGAAACAATCCTCCGTGAACTTTTCCAGTGTGAATGCTGCCCTTGGACTCATTCTTCATGAACTGCTCCAGGATGGGTCTTTTCTATGGGGTGCAGTCTTTCAGGAACAGACTGCTCCAGTGTGGGTCCCACACAAGCTCACAAGTCCTGTCAGCAAATCTACTCCAACATGGACCCCTCTCTTCACAGGGCCACTGGTCCTGACAGGGACCTGCTCCAGCACAAGCTTCCCACAGGGTCTCAGCCCTCTTTGGGTATCCACCTACTGCAGTGTGGGGTCCTCCGACACTGATGCACCCTGGATTGCCATGGACTGCAGGGGGACAACCTGCCTCCCATGGTCTTCACCTCAGGCTGCAGGGGAATCTTTGCTTCCACACCTGGACCACCTCCTCCCACTCCTTCACTGACCCTGGTATCTCTCACATAAGCTTGCTCCTCTCTACAGCTGCTTTTGTTCTGCAGCACTTTTTTTGTGCTTCTTAACAATATTTTCCCAGAGGTGCTATCACTATCTCTGATGACCTCGGCTTTGGCCAGCGGCCGTAACATCTTGGAGCCAGGTGGCATTGGCTCTGTTGGACATGGGGGAAGCTTCTGGCAGCTTCTCATAGAAGCTACTCCTGCAACCACCCCCCACTACTAACATTTGGCCATGCAAACGTAATACATGAGTGGGGAGTGAGGCGGTGTTTCGTCTTGGTTTCTCACCATCCTTGCCTATTTTTAATTGGCAATAAATTAAATTATTTTCCTTAAATTGAGTCTGGTTTGACTTTGCTGGTAATTATTAAGTGATCTGCTCGTCTTAGGCCATGACCTTTTTCATGTTATTTTCTATCTCATTTGCTTCCCTTGTGCTGTTGAAGGGTACGGTAATGAGTGAGCAGATGAGTGAGGACCTGGCAGCCAGCCAAGGTCAACCCACCACACATAGTAACACAAAATAAAAGAAATTCCTTTCGTCCTAGTAGAGAATCTTTCTTTGTTTCCCTTGTGTATACATTATAGAACATTATATAATTAAATTCCACAAATTTTTGCTATCACTATAAACATAATGGATAATGCTCAGTTAATGAGCCTTCAATGGATAATTTCAGTAGGTTCTTTCTTCTTTAATGTATGGCTTCAGGTTTATTTACCAAACACTATTCAGTCTCTCCTATAAGACATAATTACCAGACTTCTGTCAGATAAGAGCTATACGATTGTGTAATATCTGTAAAAATTAACAAGTAGTTTCTGAGTTCTTCAATTGCAGTTTTTTGACATTGCTTTTTGCAATATCAAATAATCATTAGTATGACAGAGTAAAATTAAATTGTGTTGTAGTATCAGAAACTGAATAAATAAAATTAAATAATCAAATATAATTTATATACTAGCAACATTTCTATTCATACTTTGAACTTTAATATCTTCCTATAGTTTCAAATGACCAGTCCCTTTGTGTTTCTTTTTTAGGTTTCAGGCTGATTGATAAAATATACTTTAAAGCTCCATTTTTTTTTCTACTTCATTTGGACTTCTCTGTTCTATAAAACTGAAAATTGGAAAACTGTGCTCTGATTCAGTGACAGCAGTTAGAGAAAGTACTTTATATACCACATCAGTTCTCAGGCAATGCTAACCAGTATCTTTTGAAGGCTCTTCCTCCTGTCTCCCTCTCTTGTTTTGTTTAGGATTTTTTTTTCTGTGTACTGTCTGAAAAAAAGGAGAAAAAGCAAATTTAATCTGTGTTTTTCAGGTGTTACTTTGGAATCAGATTCCTGCCTTGACCCAGGGATTCCTGTGAATGGCCATCGCCATGGTAACAACTTTAATATCCGCTCCACGGTAACTTTTAGCTGTGATCCAGGATATACTCTGAGTGATGAAGAACCACTCATATGTGAAAGAAACCATCAGTGGAATCATGCATTACCCAGCTGTGATGGTACGTGTCAGGCTCTTCAGATGGTAGCTTTAAAGTCCACAAAAGTTAATCTCCTATTTTTCAGAGCTAATTAAGCTTGTCATTGCTACTACCTTCCTTCAATTGCACCAAGGTCCACACTTTAAAAAAATATTTTACTGTTATAAAAAGCCATTCTTTGCATCTCTGTATCAACTTTCATTCAAGTACTAAAAAATCCCAGCATGTATTCTCAAATAGAAAAATTAGAAGTCTTCCAGGGTGCCATTGTTCAACTGTGAATGAAAATGGTGTCATATAACTTATACTTTCAAAGAAAAGCCAATTAACTTAATTTATGTGTTAAATTTGTAATGCTGAACATCAAAATGATTGCTCAAAATTTAGGATACTCATTACTAAACCAGATTATTATCAACCTATGTAATTAATTTTCTTAACATATTTTTCCTTTAAATTTTAGTTAGTTTATTAGTGGCTTGGGGGGGTATGTAGTATCAAACTGTCTACAGCTTCCATGAAATATTTTTAAAAATGCTGCACTACTGTTATGGTTTAAGTCCAGGCAGCAACCAAGTCCCATGCAGCTGCTTTCTCACTCCTCCACCAGCAGGGTCAGAGAGAAAATTGGGAAGGCTAGAAGTTAGAAAACTCAGGGATTGAGATAAAGGCAGTTTAATAGGAAAAGCTGAAACCATGCACCCAAGGAAAGGAAAACAAGAAACAAAGTCACCACTTCCCATGTGCCTGCAGGTGTTCAGCTATCTCCAGGAGACCTGAGTCCCATCATATGTAACAGTTACTTGGGAAGAAAAATACTGTCACTCTGAACTTCTCCTCCTTCATCCTTTTCCCCTCCAGCTTATATATTGAGCCTGATGCCATATGGTGTAGGATATTCCTCAGGTCAGTTGGGGTTAGCTCTCACAGCTGTGCCTCCTTCCAATTTACCATGCAACCTCAACTTTCTCGCCAGTGTGGCAGTATGTAAAGCAGAAATGACCTTTTCTCTGTGCAAGCCCTGCTCAGTAATAACAAAAACATCTTTGTATTATCAACACTCTTCTCAGCACAAATATAAAGAACAGCCTCATACCAGCAACTGTAAAGAAAGTTAACTCTATCCCAGCCAAAACCAGCACAACTATTCTATCAAATATTTCTTTGCTCTTTTTTATAATTGGCTTTGTTTGTATTCTTTTTTCTGTGAACCACTGAACCAACTTATTTTTTTCATGGAATGTTGCTATGAAATCCCTCTTATAGAAACCACAGGAAAACAGCTAATGAAGGCTCTTGCTTTAGTGAATTACTTACATTAGTGAATTTCTAATTCCCTTTTCAGGTCCAAGGTTTTCATTGATTTCAGTGGAATGTCAGAGGGCAAACTTACATTTGCAAAGTATTTTAGTTTCTCACTCTGTTTTAAACTATTTTTTTAGACCTGAGCAGGACTCTTCTCAGGCTTGCAATTCTCACAACAGTATTCTGGCCCCATGTACAAAATATATTGTCTTGGTTTGAGGAGAAAAATCAAAAATGTTTACCCACAAGCGGGGGAGGGGGCCTCCTCCACAATAATCACGCCACTCTTTATCAAATTTAGAAGA
>VWZD01012043.1:41431-61958 GCA_013396695.1 Sakesphorus luctuosus | reverse complement strand
GGCATGGGCAGTTAGTGGCAGGGGAGAGAATTTACATAAGAGTTCCAAACTACAACATATATAAGCTACCAAAGATTATTATAACAGTTATCTAGTATAGGATTCAAACTGACCTTTTAATCATAACAACTCGTTCCTCCTTTAAAAGCACAGAAACAAAGCATTTTTAGAATTTCCCCTTTGTTTTTATGGGTTTCTTTTGCTTGTTTGCTTTACCACAATGGATTGAAGAACACTATTGTAAGAATCTTAATCTAGAATAGCATCTTATTTTTTATTTATTTACTTTGTACTAAAAATATGTGGATGCATTTTTGAGTTAAAACTCAAATTATCTCTTTTGTTTGCATATGAATGTTGAACTACAGAAGATCTAGTTTATTTTCATGCATTGAAAGAGTACTTATTTCCCAGGTTCTTTCCACACTTCCTCTGTGAATGTATAAGAGAAAATTTTAAATCTTTCTGGAGTGTGTCCTCTAGGCAAGCAACATACTAGGGCTACACTTTGTCACGTTTTTTTTTTTCCTCACATATTCAACCACATTGTATTAACTACTCTAAAAAGATGAAATCAAACTTACATTCTTTTAGGTAATAATTCTGTTAGTATAGTTGCCTTTTGAGGCTCAAAAAGTTGTGACCCAAGTTTTTGGAAAGTGACAGATTTAACTGAGGTTGAACTGAGCATTTTGCAGTCATCTGCAGACTATTGATATTCTTAAAATTGCAAGTTCAGAAATTAAATCAACAGCATAAATGCCTTAGGGAAAAACATGTTGTTTTGTTTCATGCCAACAAAGAAGAAATAGGACTGTGTACAGAGAGCTGATGGTGAAAGTTCTCTTTAAGTAATGTGTCGTTCTCAAAATATGTTACTGTCAAGATAGAACAGGAAAATAATTTTTGAGGAAGAGCTAAATTAAAACAGTTCAATTACATATTTTTAATTTGATCTTTAATATATTTAAATGATTTTGAAATATTTAATATCTGCTTTAAGGAATGTTTCTAAGTCAAATATGTTTCTTCCTTCTGTGATGTTTACAGAATAAGAGGGATTTTGAGTGAATGTACTATTGTTCATTTATGATATTGATGCCTAAATTCCTGGAAAATAGACACTCAGAACAATATTATTGGAGAAAGATAGATGGTATACCTTTATCAAAAACTGAGGTTGGAGATGTTACAGTTTTTATAATCTTCCAGCAATTAACATATGAGATATTTATAACCAGCCATGGTTCCCCTTTCCCTTGGTGCCCCACCCATAAAGGTCCAAAGCTTTGCCCCTTGGAGAAGATCCAAGGGTTCTTGGCCCTCTCTTTTGTTTTGTCTCCGAGGTATCTTGTAGGTGTCTTTTTCACAAACTTTATGCTCTTTGGAAAGCTCAGGAATCTGTGGGAAAGGGCTTTATTAACTTTCCAACACCACCTAAAATTTTGAGCAACCCAGGAGAATCTATCGAACCTATATGACTCTAAAAATCTACAGAATATGATCTAAATGCTTAGGCATCAGTATTATGAATCTGATATCTGTATTTATGTTATTCATTATTAAGTAATGTTATCAACCATGTATTTACTGTAGGTTTAGCCAAACATATTGTCATTGATATTTACATGCAGAAATACATATATGCATGTAAAACCAGACTAGAAACATTTCCTTTCTTTCTACTTACTAATAAATATATATAAAATACATAAATTCAAAGCAACATTAATAACTTCATCAAAAAAAATGTAGTCTAACAAGAAATGAAAAAAGGAACTTTAGCTATAAGGCCAGCATGTTATGCCTATATTTATTCAAATATCCATATCATCTATCTATCTATCTATCTATCTATCTATCTATCTATCTATCTATCTATCTATCTAAAATATACATTTATATACAGGTACTGCAAGTTTATTGAACATTTTTTCCTGTAGATTTTCCACCTAGGTTATGGTAAAGTGAATTGCTCTATGTGAGAAAGAAGACTAAAAGCATCTTAATGCTTTGTTGTTTTATTGTTTAAATATTTAGTATATTAAAATTTAAAGAAAGCAACAACATAAAAACCAGACAACAACAGATGAGTGAAAAGCACAGTCATGCTGTATTTATAAGATCTGTGAACAATTCAGCATGCTAATCTTAAACTTTAATTAATTTGCCATGCAAATTTGAGCAGCCTTGTTTAGCAAATTCTAGTGTGCATAAAATGTTTTCTAGCATAGTTCTTGTCTCTTCCAATATATTCAGTTCCAAATAAATTACTTATGATGGAAAAATCTGAATCTTTGAAAGAGAGGGAAACACACTTTTCCCCCCCGGAACATCAGAACAGATATCAAAGACAAATATTTCATTATTTGAAAAACATAAACCTTTTTGCTTAAGTATTTTATTTGTTAAAAATGCAATTAAATATATACCTTTCTAAGTCTTTGGTGCAAGAAAAGTAGCAGCAAATTATTTACTTTTGCATTACTTCACAAAAAACCCTACTTCTTCAATACTACTGCAATAGCAATTAATATTTGCAGTGCTCTAAAATGAATTTGTACTTACTTTTGTATTCTGCTAACTAACAGGAGAGGCTGTAGATGAAAAATAAATTACATTTCAAAGAATAACTTAAGAATAAACAAATTGTTGTCAAACATGACTGTTATGGCTTTGGTTTAATTAACTTCTTATTTTACACTTAACCCTATTTTTAATTTTAAGGGCCATTAAAAATTAACTTTGTAATTTTATTTTTATTTTTTTTTAAGCTAGGATGTCTGTATGACTTCTATTGCTTCCTCCTTTCTTTCCTTTTCTTAAGCTTTATGTGGTGGATATATTCATGGGAAGAGTGGAACTGTTCTTTCTCCAGGTTTTCCTGATTTTTACCCAAACTCTTTAAACTGCACTTGGACTATTGAAGTGTCTCATGGCAAGGGTATGTATCTAATATGAATTGCATATGTATATTTTATATCCATATTTAAAAAATGCAGAAGCACATAGACAAAACAAAAACAAAAATCCAAATCTTTTATGAGTTAAATCATCCATTTCTACCATTCCTTTGAGGAAGGATTTTACTTTCCAGAAGTCTTGAAATATGGGGTTTCCAGCTTGTATTTATTTTTCAAAAGCAACATTCTTATAAGAGTTACCAGAGGAAATGAGTTATAGTCTCAGAGAAATGAAAAAGAATAGAAGAAGTAAAATATGTGAAAATAATAGCTATTTGTTAAATAACATTAGGACTTTTTTCAGTCAAAGATGTTGGGACTCTGCTCTTCATCATTGCTATGGAAAAACAGATTTGATCTGTGTATTGGTATCCTTAGAGTTCAGATTTAAATCATTAGGGAAAAAAAATATATATTTTTATGGTATATATACAGTAGAGTAATATTTGAATATATAGATAATGTCAGCTTATCCATTAGGAAAATGGGTAAAATAACCCAAGGAAAAAAAGCCCAGAGAATACTAAAAATGTGTTACATACCATTGAATCAAAACATCATAAAAAATTGCTGAGAATTATATTGAAAGTTCATACTGTTTAAAATCTTCTTACAGATTGGATTTTTTGTTTAGAGCTCATATGATATTTTAAATGTAAAATATATGAGAAGACTTTCTAAGAAGACTGTTGTTCCCTACAGTAATTTTATTGTGTTTTAAAATTTATTGTATTTGAAAATTATTCTATTTGAAAACCAAACTATAAGTCAATTTAATTGCTGAGCTGGAGGTTGGCAAATGACAAAAAAACAGTCATGATTTCAGTGAAGGCCCAGTCCCAGAAGGTATGAATCTATATATGTAAGACTGTATGTAAAACTTGTATATGTGTTGTCCTTGTATACGGGCACTTGCCTGAAGTTTAGAATTTAAAAAGAGAAATGTGTTGAAGGAAATGCAAAATGAAAACAAAAATACAAATTTTTAGCCAAGTATTGAAGTATGTCTCCTAGATTAATAAGGAGGTCATGTTAGAGATTATAAAAAAAGAGACATACAGGAACTTGAAAAAAAACGTAGTCTAATGAGAATGGAAAAACCCCTAAACAATACAAATTTGTATTTTCAGAGTGCTATATACCAATAACACTAAATGGCATCAATTCTGTTATGGGAACTATTGATTTTGTGTGAGATAACAAGTATCCAGTCAGCACATATTGATTGGTTGAGCTCAAGTTCTTTCTGTAAACTTTATTTTCAGAATTTCAAGTTTTGATTCCATGTGCAACTTTTCCAACAAAGTTTCCAAATAATGTAAGATTTGCTTTCTGCATCACCTATGTATGAATAGAAAGACTTCCTACTAAATGCTTTTCTTTCCCCCTTTTCTAATGCTTTAAAGGTGTACAGCTGGTTTTTCATACCTTTCATCTTGAGAGTTCTCATGACTATTTGCTCATCACTGAAGATGGCAGCTTCACAGAACCAGTAGCCAGATTAACTGGTTCGGTCTTACCCCCTGCGATTAAAGCAGGCCTCTTTGGAAATTTTACTGCACAACTTCGATTTATATCTGATTTTTCGATTTCTTATGAAGGTTTCAACATAACATTTTCAGGTAATGAATTCCATTCTTCTAAATATCCCAAAACTGTTCCAGAGAATATTTTTACTAGAAGATAACAGAAACATGAACCACCAGTAAAAAAAAATTAATAAAATTGTATAGTCTCTATCACAGGAAACTGGCTAAGCTTTATGAAGGTGTCCAAGAGACTATGAACGATGTTGGTAAAGTGACTTTTAAGTTTTACTTGCTCTCAATACATGTGTGAAAAAGAAGTTTGAGGAAAAATTAAAGGGGAAAAGTTGCAAAGGTAGAAGGTACTGCTTCAGAAGAAAGGAACTAACTGGTACTGTCTTACTAAAGGAAGTATGGAAACTTTAAAAAACTAGTGGTGTGTTAACTCAGATTTACAAAGGAGTCTAAATGGAAGACTGATTTTGGAATAGCAGATAAGTATATGAAGAAAAAAAGTAAAATATTTATTAGATGTTGATGTATTTTTTCAATTATTTCTTAAAGATAATTGAAACATTGACATCACTGCTTATTAAATACAGTCTTCTAAAACTAAATGTTGTCTAAAATACATTTCCCAATAATTTTCTTTGCCTACCTCTATTGGTGGAAAGTAGAATATTTAAAGATTTGCACATGAATAGATCAAGTGTTTATGGAGATGTACATGCATGTGGGTATTCTGTGGAAGAAGTACCAAAGGAACTCATATCCAACTCTCTCAAAACCATTAAGTTTTGTTGAGATCTCACATTGTTGACAGATGAACTTGTTGTGTGTGAATAATATGTCTTATTTAACTTGCTGATTTAAAAAAGGAAAAAACTGCACTTCACAATTAGAGCAATTAGTGTTGGATTTACTCATATCAAATGCTGAAATCCATTCAATAAGGATGCTAACCAAATCGGAGGTCAGCAGTTTTACAAGTTTGAAATGTATGTACAAGTGCTAGATTATATTTCTGACAGGTTTTTTATCAATGACTCAAAATAATAAAACACCAGGTAACTTGCAGAAAAACACACAAAATATTGTGGGTGCAAGGGGAAAAATTGTACAGTAACAAAAGATTCCATGTCTCCCTTAGCCTCTGTAGTACTGAGCAGAGGTAGTAGATCATGTGTTTCAAAAACGTTCAACTGTTGCCAGCAGAAGATGGTGTGCTTTATAGATTCCCTCTAATATTCAGAACTTTCCTGCCTAACAAGGCAGTTACTAAAGACAGGGATTTCTTCATTTAGTTTGTTCGGTAAGTCAGCTGTTCAAACAGTCACTCAGAGACTTTGGATGAGTTTCTTCCCCTGTCTAAATGGAATCTCTTCCTCTAAATAAGTGGATTTGACCCTAGCTTCCACCATAGTCCAAAGTAAATATTTTCGAAAATGGCTTTTCTTATGCATTTATGAAAGGTGATTTCTTGAGTCCTTTGGATCATATTCTGAATAATATGAAATCAGACATATTGGGCTAGATGTTAAGTTCATCCCTTTCAACATCTTTTCTCAAACAGTAGTTGGTAGTGGATATTTAAGGAAGAAAAAAATTTACAAAACAGGACAAACATACAGTAATACTTCCCCAGCATACTCTGTGAGGATGAGGAAATGTACAGCTCAACTGTTTTCTGAGTTTGATTTGATCCCTGTGTAAAAGCCCTGACTTTTTCCCATTAATTTATTTTGGCTCCTCCTGAATTCTTCCTGATGTATAGTTATAAAAGCACAGTTTTTGAAAATGTAGTCATATATCTTTCATTCACCTAACCTTTTGCTTGATTTTTTTATTACACTTTCTTCATTACATAATGTTTTTTTGTTAATTGGAAGTCTCACTTCTAAAACTGTTTAGGAGTTCAGATGAAATGAAATAAGTATATACAAAGTAAGTAATTAAGCAAAATTATAGTAAACCAATTACAGTCCAAGCTAACTACAGCCCTTGATATTAAGCAAATAGGTGTAGTGTGGGTGGGACACAATAGATACATACTGTACACAGAGCTATAATAGACTTTTGGAAACAGTATTGAGTTTTAGTGGAGAATACAACTCTGAAGTACATGTTTTCCAAGTGTTCCAGGCTCATACAATGCAACTAATGCAGTAAGTTTTGTTTTTTAACATGTGGACAACTTGTCCAAATTATTAATGTATTGTGTTTTATTGTCTGCAGAATATGATCTGGAGCCATGTGATGATCCTGGTGTTCCTGCCTTCAGTCGGCGAATTGGTTTTCATTTTGGTGTTGGAGATTCCTTGATCTTTTCCTGTTTTCCTGGATACCGCCTGGAAGGTGCTAATAAACTTACCTGCCTGGGAGGTGGTCGGCGTGTATGGAGTGCACCTCTGCCAAGGTGTGTGGGTAGGTGGTCACATGCTTTCATTTCATTCATCAAATCGTTAATGGCACATGGCATGAGTCAGAATACTGGGCAGAGAACTAAGTGCTTGGATTGAAAAAAAATAATCCCCAAGCTGTAAAATCTTAAAAGTCAGTGCAAAGTATAAGTAATGCATGTGTTTTACTTAGAGAAAAAAAACGAGGATTAATTAGAATTGTGCTAGAAAATAAGATCACAAATGTCATGTGAGATAAACCCTGAAACTAATTATCAAACTGTGTGTTGGACACAATGAAATTATAAATGTCGTACTTTGTCTTTCACAGTAGAGAAACAATGTTTAGAGCTTTTAGGTGAAAATGCCCTGCTTTAGAGCAGCCCAGCTGGTTTTAAGTTTTTTTTTTTTCTTCTTATTGAGTTGTTATTCTCATAACTAAACTTTTGGGGGTTTTACACTTTATAAATTACATTACAGCATTGTAAACTGTAATTTTTAAAAAAAAAATTATGTGCCATTGTTAAAAATTGATAACTGTAAGGTCAAACTGAGTGAACAGTTATTTTCTGGGAAGAGCTCTGGGACTGTATTTTATAAAATTAGTACAGTTGTTGTATTTGATTTGTGAGATGGTTTTATCACCACCCTTTCAAGTGAATCTCATCAGCTACTATTGACATAAGGCTTCTGAAATGTCAAATAGTTCCATATCCCTCTAAATGGATTTCCTTAAGAGGGCATTTGTTTTAAATAAGATTTTATTTCAAGAAGGAAGAAACTCAGCTTCAGCTTTTTACTTTTGTTTGTCATAAAGGGACAGATCTCTCTATCTGAAAAAGTCACCTATATTGTATATAAATGTAAGATACGTGGAAAAAATTAAAATATTTCAAATTTCATTTTTAAAAACTGGAGTTATTTAACACAGTATAAAAGGAAGTTACAGATGAGAGAGAAACTAAAATCATATGGAATTTCCCATTCATTTCGAAATTTTAGATTTATGTCTTATGTTATTTTCAGCCCCGTGATATTTGCCTGTTTTGCATTGGTTGGGCCTTTTTGTGTGTGTGTGTGTGTGTGTGTGTGTGTTTCTCTCCTTCTGAGGAGCTTCTCTGTGTTCCATTCAAACACAGTTTAGTTTATAGACCATAAAATTATATTCATCTGCAGAAATATTGTTATCTTGTTCCGAAGAGACATTTTACATGATGGTCATAGGTTTTCTTTTTGCAAATGTTATGTTTTAGAAAGCCTTCCCTACATTATCTACAGTAATAAGAGATTCATACCTGATATCTTGAAAAGGCTCATTTGAAAATCCTCATAATGTTAATGACACATTGGAAAGTTGCAAAGATTACCAAAGAGTCACTTATTAGCTCAGTGGAGCATCAACCACTGAATTTGCCATGAATTTCTAGGGCTAACGTAACTACTCTCTGTACCAGACATAGATATGCCTAAATATTCTCCCATGCATAATTTAGTGATGCATATCTAATCATACGTCTATGTGATAAGTCTGTAAGTCATATAAAAATGGAATTTATTCTCAGAGAGTCAAACATTTCCTATTTGTTCCTATGATATTCCATTTTGAATATATATATTGACTCTCCCTGAGACTTCTGTCACTAAATCCATGTAAGAGATCCCACTTTTTAAATTATTAGTAAAAGCTTTTATAAATTATGCATAGGCAACTGGCATTTCTCTAAAATAATATAAATAGCTCTTTTAACTCAATCTATGAAGAGAATTTGGTCTCTATCAGTGTAGTAAGCTAAAGATAGCTATAATGCAAGACAAATACAAGGAAAGAAACTTTGCTAAGCAGCTGAATGAAACTGTGGGGAAAACACATTCAGTGCCTTTCAAGCTGCTTTAATAAGTGATTTTTTATTAACTCCAAGAAGGTTTGACAGAGGTCCCTATTCTCGTTGCCATGGCACCTAAGAGATTAGGGGTGAAGATATTCTCTTACTCTGAAAAGGAGTTCTTACAAAGACTACTTCTTTCACATAACAGTGAAAAGATACTACTTGTTCTGAAATCTTCTGGCTTTGGAGTGTACATTCAGAAGTTAAATCTAGTCTCAACTCAGTGGCACAAATTCATAAGCACATTAGTGGGTTCAATAGCCTCTTGATTATTTCTTCTTCATTATCATTTCTACACTGACCAAAGTTATATACATGATATATACACACCGACCTTTATATATACTAACAAGGATTTTTCGGTCCTTCTATGACACATGGCAATATACTCTTTCATGATTCTTTTAATCAGAGTCAGGATGAAAGACCTTTAAATTTAATTGCATTTTATTTGTAAATGAAACATTCACACAAGCACATGCTGGTTTGTATCAGAGAAATTGTATTCAGTTTCATCTGTTGTTGAAAGAAAACCAACAAACCAACGAGTTTCCAAAGGTATTGCCCTTCTCCATCCTAGTTAATAATGCTCTGCAATTTTCCTGGTCAGAGAACTACTTGTACCTTTATACTATTTAGTCTTCTTTTAAGAGTTATTTTTCAGGTAAGGGGAAAGCAGAGATTAGGACACCTGGTTGGCCTTACATCATGATGCTGGCATTGTTATTTTAAGACCTTGAGTTCTATGTGAACAACATTATCATAATATTCAGTGGCCTTCTCTCTGTGCTGTGCAGATAGATGGTCTTTCCCTGGACTTCAAAGGTCATTATCTGATTGCCTGGAACTTGGTTGACCCTCACAAGGCAGCATCCCTTCTTCTGCAGTAAGGACCCTCCTTGTCACAACAAAAATACACTACCAAGTCTACCTGCAAAATCAGATTCATGTTTATAAACAGGTGGCCTTGTAAATCTTATTTCCCTGCATCAGCCCATCACTCTCGTCTTTTCAATTAGAATCATTTGTGTACCTCAGCTATGCGCTTCTAGTTTTATGCAGTATTGTTCCATCTCATCCCAGAGTTTTTAACTCTACAAGTTTTCCTTTGAGTAGTTACTCTACTGCAAATGTGTCCTCTAACTGGATCTCTCCCTTTACTAGAAAGCAGTTTGTGTATACACCCATCTGCTTGCTACAATTTGATGGAAAGAACTTTATAGTTAAAATGTTTGGAGAAGATCCAGACCTTTAGGACTCACTCCCTTTGCACTATTTAAAGAACAGATATGATCATTACTCAAAGTGTCAAATCTCCCCCTCTCAGAAGATTAAACTTTTTCTTTTCTTTTCTTTTCTTTTTTAATTCCTTAAAGCTGTGCTTCTCCTATGGCAGCAAATCTCCTAAGCTGTCTAGTGAATGCTCTGTTTGCATTGACAGGATTTGACTTTTCAGGAAGACCCTTTCCCTCCATCTCTTTATATGAACTGTAGAAACATTGTAACTGCCAATCTCCTCACGGAGAATTTCTCATTCTTGAATTGTTTAAAAGAATGGTAGTGGGGTCATCCATAAAGAAATCTCATTTCCTGTAAGAGCTTCCTCAAAGTACTCAAATAACAATGATAGTTTCTCTGACAAATGTGCCAGTAGTTGGTAACTGCAGATGACACTGAAGAGACACTTCAACCTCTTTTCACACAAGAGTGATATTTCCTGTCCTTCTAGACATAATGGTTGCCTTTGAGAGAACTATCCCACAATTTTTACTGAGCTAATGACTCTCTCCAGCAAATATGTTACAGTATGGCTTTTTTGCAGTTACCCACAGTACAAAGGACATAGTCTTTTGAATGAAAAAAAACAATGTCTGTCTACCTGTATGTAGCTGTTCTTTGAGATATGTTGCCTAAATGTACATTCACTATGTTCCCATTTACCCCTTTGCTCCAAATTTACTGTAACTGAGAAGAATGTGACATGAAGGGGAACTCCACTACTTTGTTATTTTGTGTGAGGCATAGAATTAATTGAGTTGTGAGCTCAAGTCTATAGATAATTTCAGGGGGAAAATATCATCCTAGCAATCCTGACAAAGGCTTCCTGGAAAATAAACGTGTCATGTTTTGAAGAAGAAATGTCACTAACAAATGTCTTTAGATTTGAGACTACTGATGTAAGCATCTGACTTTTTACTGTTCTGAAACAACCTTTCACCTGTAAGGTTGCAAACATTGTCCTGCGGTATGTTGATTAACTGGCATGTTTATCTATGTACGTAGGTTTAATTTTCCAGATCTACTTCTAAATAATTTAATTATCATTTAAAATTACCATTTTATGTTGTATGTGAGGTTAAAAACCAAGATATTGGAGTACGGACAAGGTTCTCCTACTTATCTTTTGTCTAGCTGAAATTTGTGAACAAAAACCAGCTTCTTTCTCCTTCATTTGTTTACATATTATCCAGTGTTATTTTTCTTCTTTTTGTTGTTATTATTGCTTCAATTATAATTCCAGTGTTTTCCAGAAAAAAAAAAAAAATCATGGATTGTATTACTAATTGTGGGTTTGATGGATTACTGACACTAATTCCACATATGTAATTTTTTCCCATTATGTTGCTTGCTTTTACATAGTTGCAAATTTATATATAGCTTTATACTTATCACTATGAAGACAAAATTGACTGAGAGTGTGGGTGCACATTTTTCTCACTTTTTCTTCCAGCAGTAAGTCTTTTTTTCTCTACCTATAATTAAGCAGTTCTATTACAATTTCATTTACATTTCACAGTTGACTCTTTTTCCTGAGGACAAACCCCAGCTTTTAGTGAGCTGATCCCCTTAGAGTACAAATCCAAGAGTGGCACTGCTAGGCAATCACGTGCTTCTGCATATCCCCAAAGCTGTGTGAATCTCAGAAGCTTGGTTAATACTGGTGTACACAAATTAGGTGGAACAACATCTTAGTCTGTTGAAGTCCCTGATTCTGAGGCTACTCCTAAAGGAGAATGTCACAATCATGTTTCTGCTGCTATCTTATTGTCATCACAAACCTTTTAAACAGAATTCACAAACCATTTCTGGGAAATCTGTTACTAGGGGAGATTTCCTAAATCATATCTAGTAAACTATATTTTTAATAATATTTTTCCTACTTTCCAGTTTGCTGATAAGTCAAACTAGTCAGGAGCTTTCTAACATTTTTATTGAAGTTGTTTTACTGTTAGAAAAGGAGTTGAAATACTCATAGGTTAAGAGAAGCATTCCTAAAGTAAAAAACAAAAACAAAAAAACAAAAACAAGCAAACAAAAAACCTCCAAACAAACCCCAGTGAACCAGAAGGCCATGAAAGCAAAAGGAAAAATAAAGATAGTTCTTTAGAGGCCATAAGAAATGACAAAAATCTTCCATTTGCAAGGGTAGAATAGACTTCTCTTCCCCCTAGGAAGGTTATAGAGGGGTTGTTTCAACTTGTAATTGATTGTTTTAAGTCTGAGGGAGAGAGAAAGAAAAGAAAGAAAAGAAAAAAAAAGAAAAGAAAAAGAATAGAGAAAAGAAAAAGAAAAAGAAAAGAAAAGAAAAGAAAAGAAAAGAAAAGAAAAGAAAAGAAAAGAAAAGAAAAGAAAAGAAAAAAAAAGAAAAGAAAAGAAAAGAAAAGAAAAGAAAAGAAAAGAAAAGAAAAGAAAAGAAAAGAAAAGAAAAGAAAAGAAAAGAAAAGAAAAGAAAAGAAAAGAAAAGAGGAAACAAAGAATGAAAGAAAGAAAAAGAAAGAAAAGAAAGAAAGAAAGAAAGAAAGAAAGAAAGAAAGAAAGAAAGAAAGAAAGAAAAGAATGAAAGAAAGAAAAGAATGAAAGAGAGAGAAGGAAAGGAAGAAAGGAAAAGAGTGGATAGTGGAGAGGAAAGGTATCACTATCTGTGAATCCAGTGATTAGACTTGGTTGTTGCAGTTTAGATGTCCATTGGTCAAAATAATGATTGCACACTTGATCTGCCAGGGCTGGGGGAAGCCCCCACAGCATAAACATCATCAGGTTAATATGTGTTCAGGTTCAGGTGGAAACATCCAGGTTCTGCTCGTGAGTGGGGGAATTTTACAAGGTGTTAACACTGTGAATCATGAGCAGTCTGTGGTGGAAGGCCCTAGAAATGAATCTGGGTGGACTTCAGGAATCTTTGATGGTTTCTGAAATTTATAACACCTTCTAAGACATGACCACTGCTTCTCACATCAGCATAAGTGTATTTGAGCCAGTTATGCCTTAACAGAATTCAGACCTACATTTGAATGTTCCAAGACATCGTTCTGATGTGAAGGTTTGCACCTGAGCCAGTTGTGTAAGGGAGGATATTGGCACTATAAAAAGCATTATCCCACCTAGCAGGATCTGCTTCTTATTGGTCTTTAGACTTATCTGTCTCAAAACCCAGCTTGCTGCTAAACAAAAGATGTTGTGATCATCCTCTGATGGTGGGTGTGCAGCGCCTCTGCACCTGGATTGTTCTCATGCAGATCAGAAGTTTTGCCACCACATGCCCAAAAACTCTCCTCCTCCCCTTTGTTTGGGGGGTGTAAATCTGGCCTCAGAAAAGCACCCTGATGCTTTTGCAAGTGGCTGATTGTTTGAGTCACTAACCCTTAATATTTCAGTCTCTCACAAGAGAGAAGAAAGGTCTGAATTAGTTCTTCAGCTCTCCTTTATGTGACTGTCTTAACAATTATATCATCTGCTTTGCATGTCGTTTCTGTCTACTTGTCTGAATTTTCCCTACTCAGTCTCTCTTTAAGAAACTGTATAATTTTACCTGTGATGTAGAATGAAAATGTTATTTGTGCACTGTACAGTATACAATATATACAGTTGATACTAGCCTTTCATGGTACGCATTGCACAGCGTTTGAACATAACACATCATTCCAATGAACTTAGTTTTGAGTGCTGGGGCTTTTTTTTTTTTCTTTGGTTTCGATTTTAGGCTGCATTATTTCCTGTCCCCCATGAGTCATTTCAGCTTTACAGAGTGTTCCTAAAGAAAGCTGTGAAAAACCTAAATGAGAAAGCTGAAAAGAAAGAGCTACTTAAATATTTTCATTTCATATTTAAGTGGTGTCGATCCTTTATTGAATTTTACATGGCACTTGATTTTAATGATGCATTAATACAGTATTTGAGTAAAATCTTCACTGAGGTATTGTTCACTGATATTAACGTTAATATCACATTAATTTATCATATTCAGTTGTTATATGAAATACTATTTGAATAATTGATAGGGTGCTACAATAAAATGGTGACACTATTTAATAAGCTGTTTCTTTTTAATAGTTTAGTTAGCATTCATTGCAAAGTCATCAATTATAATTAATATACTTTGTCATGTAGTATTGAGTTAATTTCCATTGAGACTGAAACATAAGTGGGAACCTTGTTAGCCTGAATAGCACCAGAGATTTCTGTGAGACCCTTGAGATCTGGCATTCATTGTGTTTTTTTAAATTATCTGTAGCATAAAATTTGAATTTGAGTTCACCTTTGAGAAGTCAAACTAAGTCTGAAAATTGCTATTAATTTTTATCCAGTGTTTAGGTAGAGAGAACTTTCATTTAAGACCTGCTCATGAGCAAGGAATCTTATCAGTACCTGAGTTTCTGAATCTTTCAACAGTAAAAAGGATGAATTCAAAATCCACTGTATATCAGAAGACATTATTTAATTGCTGTCACATTCAAACTGTTAAATCTTTAGGTTATTTTCTATTTGTACCATGTAGTAAATAAAATTATTTGATAAGTTTTTATAATTTCCTTTTCTTTACCTTATAACGTTGTATTTTCCTAAATACAATCAAAAGATGGTGGATTTAACCCCTCCTTATACTTTCAACCTTTGATAGAAAATTGAAGATTTGTTAGAGTTCGTGTTTAAGTCTTTATATATTTGAATCTTTAAAATATGGTGCCATGTAGTAATTACAGGTTTGAGTTGTCTCTGTGTGAAAACTGAAACTTCAATAGTCAGGAAACATTAACAGATTTCAGCTAGTGTGTACTGGTCACTTTTCTTCCATTTTCAAAATGAAAAAGAATGATTTGTATGAGACCTCAAATACCTTGGTTTGAGACCTGGTATGAAATATTAGTGACCTATATTAGAAGGAATAATGATTTCCTCAAGTCACCCTTTTGCCTTCTTTCTACATTTTAAGGTTATGTATGCTAAATGTCGTTTCTTGCTAAGACAAATAAGGTGGGGATGTTATGTCCATCGCTTATTATCAGATNATACTAGAAAGAGTAGCTGAAAATCTCAAAACAATTTAAATCAAAAAAAAAAAAAAATCTCACCTTGGTTTCAGCCAACAATCCCATGGCCAATTAACATCAAAGGATTTGTTTTGAGAACCTGAATAGTCCCTTATTTCAGTGATATATGGATNTTAGAAGGAATAATGATTTCCTCAAGTCACCCTTTTGCCTTCTTTCTACATTTTAAGGTTATGTATGCTAAATGTCGTTTCTTGCTAAGATAAATAAGGTAGGGATGTTATGTCCATAGCTTATTATCAGATGATACTAGAAAGAGTTGTTGGAAATCTCAAAACAATTTAAATCCAAAAAAAAAATCTCACTTGGTTTCTACCAACAATCCCGTGGCCAATTAACATCAAAGGATTTGTTTTGAGAACCTGAATAGTCCCTTATTTCAGTGATATATGGATTGAGGAAGGCAGTTAAATGCCACCCTGACACCTGATCCCATCAGATCTGAAGCTAAGCAGGGTCATCCCCAGTTAGTACTTGGATGGGAGACCTCCTGGGAATACCAGGAGCTGTAGGTTCCAGTCCTGAGAACTTCATTGTCACCGTCCAAGCTCACTCAGCCGTGGCAGATGAACCTTAGGAGTTAAAGGGTGGGGTCAGTTCTGCACACACTGTGCCTCACCTAAAACATCCGCTGTGCAGGCTCGAAGGACACACCCACATGGGTATAGCCCTTCCCAAATCTTCGTTTGTGAAGGCTCACCATATGTGCATGGATTGAGGACAAATTAAGCAAACTGCAGAAAAGGCTTTTACCTGCTGTTTAGTCCTTCCTTTGCTACTCCATTATTCTTTGCATATGAATGGTACAGAAATTACAGAATAAGTGGTTCGTTTTCAGCAATATATTTCAGTAGGGTTTCCAGTGAGGTGTTCTAACCTCACTACCATTATATGTGTGTAGCTTGAAGGATATTGTGAGAGACTGACATGAACATAGTCTAGTAATGTGGGTCACAGCAGATCTCCTACTTTTACTTAAAACCTATCTTAGAGAAGCAAACAATAAGAGGAAAAAAGAGACAGAGATTAAAGAAAAAAAAAAGGAAAGCCATTTCTCAGGCACCAAGTGGTAAGAGGAAGGAAAGAATCATCAGACAAATAAGTCTCTCCAGTAAATGTAGTGGTGACAATCTCCTCATTTGTAGCTTTTGATACTGTTAACACTAAATGGAGCATGTGTGGGTGCTGCAGGCTAAGTAACATCTAAGGTTTGTGCATGTATTTTATTGTGTAATATTTACTGTGTGTTAAAATAACTATTAACTTGTTGTTAACAAGGTTCTATTCCAGTATGAAGTTACAGGCTAAAAGATACCAGGTCTGGAGTGATGCAGTCTTGGTGTGGAATTAGGCTAAAAGTCACAAGGCAAAAGAATGAGAAGTGGGATGAATACAGTATGGTTTTAAAATCAATGGTAGTGTGTAAATGGCAGGTTACAGGCTCACAGGTGAAGGGCAGGCTGCAGAACTGGAGATACAGGACTACTAACATTACAAAGATTCAAGCACTGTGCTATAGAGGTGCTGTGGAAACTCCATGTATAACCTCAGCTTGATGCAGTGTTCCACGTAACAGGAAGCCTCAGCTCCTAGCACTGTATTAGTTTGTACATGAGGCCGTGCTTGAGTCCGGTCATGCATTTTGTCTGCCCTGCAGAAGTCATATGCTCATATGCCTTAGAGACCCCTCAATGACTGTGGAAAACCCTAAGTTTTTACTATTATATGAAGACAGAGCATGTGATGCTTGATTCAGTTTTATCTGTGATCCTCTTGCTCTTGTATTAATGTTGCATAACCATCCTACTGGGTAACAGTATTGTCCAACAGAAACATAAAGAATTATTGACTGTCTGAGCTCTGATTCTTCTCATATTTTATGAACTGCTGCACAATTTTGTAAATACAACAAAGGTATTCTGCAGTCAGTAGAGTGCTTTGTGGCAGAGAAGCCTTTATACTGGCAATGCACTACTTTTATTTGATCTCTGCTTTGGAGATCTGCTTAAAATCCTGTCAAGTCTTTTAGCAAGATATATGAAAGAAAAATAGTAAAGCAAACTTTCGCATTAAACAAAGTTACTGTTACATTTTACATGAACTGTATTTCAAAGCATTTCAGGAGTCCCTGAATTTTGTTTGTTTTATTGTTTATGTTCATATTCAGGAAGTGTTCAATGATCTTCAAAAGATCTACCCTTTGCAGTTTCCTTTTATCCAATTTCAAGTGAGACAATGAAGGAAGAATAAAAGTTAGTTATGTAAATAGAATTTAAGTGACTTTATTAAGGAAAAGAACAAAGAATGAGGTCAAGAGCCTGTTCCAGACAGATTATTCTCACTAAAAGGGAATAAAAGAACAGTTTGATAAAGTGGCACTTTTCAATCTGCTACAGTCCTTAAAAACGTTATAACAGACAACTCAGAAACCGTAGTCAAAATAAGGCATGTAGTACCTCCTCTAAGACCTTTTATGTGTGGACATAAGTGATATACAGTTAATAAGTGTAATTGAATTCTAAGGTGAATATTTTTAATTTGTAATAAATAAAACCAAATAACTTTAAAAAGAGCACAAGATTCAAAAGATCTATTAGGGATCTAGATTAATCCCCTTCCCTCCCTTCCCCTCAAGATGAGAGGGCAGATCTCTGGATCTCAGGAGGTATCTAGAAGGCATTAAAGTCAGCAAGTGACCTCTGCAGTCAAGAACTAAAGAGCTCTTTCAAGATCATAAAATAAAATTTATCTGCTTAACTTGAGACACTAAAACCAGTAGTTACTCACACAACATGTGCTAGATGCAGACTAGTAACTAGAGTAGTGCATGACATAGTTCAAGACTGATTGGCAGTTTTTAACTTTTTAGTTACCCTAAATGGAAAAGTCATATCACTTTTTTACATAAAACTTCCATGTCTTTATCTTTCATCAAGAATATAAGAGATTTGGCTTCATTTCCTTTACTTCTGTAAAAGAATTTTAAATTGTATATGATCCTAGCTAGCGGAATCATCGTGGCAATGTGGTTGAAGACTCTTGTTTCATTTTGCATAAAGAGGATTAATTGAAGGTGACGAAAATGGAAGGGAACTTGAATATATTTTCACAGTCTAGTAGTTTGGTGCTCACATGATTAACAGTGAATGTTGATTCATGAGTTATTACAGAATTTTATTTCCCAACTGTTTAATATTTGAATTTCTTTGAAGAAGTGCTCGTCTCCCCTGTTTAATGCCCTAACCATTATGCTAAAGAGGTTAGTCAACATTTACTCATTTTGCGACTGATTTTCTAATCTCTTTATGTGAGAGACAAGTCATAGGAAATGCATGTTCAAATTCCCAGAGTCAAAGGGAATTGAATTTAAGTGCCATACATTCTAGATACATGTATTAGCTACTACATAAAAAAGCATCAGCAGTATCAGCTACTATAAATATTTTTAAAGAAATACAACATGAATTTTCCTATACCACTCAGTAAAATACATTAGGGCCTTTAAGGGAAGAGATGTCTTTGACTTCATAAACTTTTTCTGCTGCCAAGACCAGACTCAGTATTGTGGTTCATGGCTGCTCTTTTTAGTTTCTAGTCCCTCATTATGTGAAGCGTAGTCATGCAGGCCTGGATTGTCATGTACAGGAATGGTGGGAAAAATACTCAGTTGAAGTCCTTGTGCATAAGGTCCTCTGTATATCTGAGCCTTGATCAGAAATGGAAGAGATTTCAGGCATTGGCACACTAATTCTCCAAAAGCTCCGATAGTCTGGAGAGAAAGGAATTTTTCCATATATGGGGCCAACATTTCTATGAAAAAAGTCACCTAAGTCTTCAGACCAAGTAATTGGAGAAGCTAATTAAATGTGGCCTTGACTTCATAGCCTAACATTAACAAAATATAGCTAGAAAACTTAAACCTGATTTGCGACATATTTTGTATAAATTGAGGAGGGGAATTTGACAAAGAGAGGCTTGATTTCCTTTGGAAATCTCTTTCTTGGGTCTGTGTCAGTGATTTACTCACTGACACAAGATGAGCCAGGAAACGACTGAACAAAGGACATGAGCATGATAATGAAGAGAATGATGGGGCCTGATGAAACTGTATAGCTGTCAAATATTTGGAAGGTATTTGAAAAGGGATAATAAGCACTGAAAACAGGCTATGGTTTTATTGCATGGGTTGGAGTTATATGAGTGACAATTTGAGTTCAGAGAATTTTGCAAAGTAATTGAAGTTCCTCAAATAAATGTTTTAATGTCCTCTGAAGCCTAAAAACCTATTTAACAATTTTAGAAAGAATACAGATTTGTTTCTAACCCTATTGCTTCTTTGATAGAGTAGATCTGTTGACTTACAATTATACATTATTATTATTTTAACAGGTTTGTATCAACCTCTGAATGAGGTCTAAATGATGTTTAGATCAAAATAACCCAGTATATTTTATACTAGACTT
Source organism: Sakesphorus luctuosus (assembly GCA_013396695.1). Taxonomy (NCBI): domain Eukaryota; kingdom Metazoa; phylum Chordata; class Aves; order Passeriformes; family Thamnophilidae; genus Sakesphorus; species Sakesphorus luctuosus. The sequence continues at coordinate 42,392 of VWZD01012043.1, read as the reverse complement.
AACAATGAGATATAAATATCAATCTTGTGAATCTTTAGATAAGGCGTAGATTAGTATTTGGTATGTTAATGTTACAGTAGGATGTTATAAGATGTTTTTAGGCCATTTTCAATCATTTTGAGTATCTGTTTGAACAGTGCACCAATATTATTTGATATTTGGATGTTTTCACCTATGTGATGAATTTTATGTTGCATATTTGGAATAATTGTATTAGTGTTTATTCCAAATTCACACTGAGTCCATGGTCTGAAACATACCACTCCTATTTTTTTTTTTTTTTACTAGGGAGCTATGACAAAAAATGTCTAATGAGAGTGTCAGTAGGTGCTTACTACAGACGGTTGTGAAAAAAGACTCACCTACTCTTTACCCAGAAAGGAAAGGATCTGTCTGCTTAGCCCTAACTGATATCGATAAATATTGGTTTGTTTTCCAGTTTTTTGGTTTTATTTCAGGCAGAGAAAAGCATGTTCAAATGATCTTGATTTATTGCCAGATTCTTTTCTTTTTTTTTTTTCAGCATCTTATTATCTGCTTTTTCTAATACTTATTTCTAAACTGAATACAGAAGTAAAATCAATTTTATGTTTATTTGAAATGCTACCACAATAGCTATATCTCAATAAAACTTCTAGTGTTTACAGTATCCAGGCTAACCTGCATTACTGGTTAGTCTAGTGGGAGGACCAAAGGATAAACTGGAGGTAAAAGCAGATAAATGCACATAATAATCAGACTCAGTGAAATGGAGTAGATAGCAACTTTGATAGGGTTGCTAGGAGTTGGTCCTACAGAGACCTGATAGAGATATAGTTTTCCTAGAAAGCATGTTAAAGTTTTCATAGGATCTAAATATTACTGCTAATAACTCATATTTTATTGAAATGGATAATTCACTTTTTTTCTTTTCTTTTTCTTTTTTTTACATGTGTCTGTTTTCTTTAGCTGAATGTGGAGC
>VWZD01012043.1:19269-40712 GCA_013396695.1 Sakesphorus luctuosus | reverse complement strand
CATTTTTGGAATAATTGTATTAGTGTTTATTCCAAATTCACACTGAGTCCATGGTCTGAAACATACCCCTCCTATTTTTTTTTTTTTTTTTACTAGGGAGCTATGACAAAAAATGTCTAATGAGAGTGTCAGTAGGTGCTTACTACAGACGGTTGTGAAAAAAGACTCACCTACTCTTTACCCAGAAAGGAAAGGATCTGTCTGCTTAGCCCTAACTGATATCGATAAATATTGGTTTGTTTTCCAGTTTTTTGGTTTTATTTCAGGCAGAGAAAAGCATGTTCAAATGATCTTGATTTATTGCCAGNCATGTTAAAGTTTTCATAGGATCTAAATATTACTGCTAATAACTCATATTTTATTGAAATGGATAATTCACTTTTTTTCTTTTCTTTTTCTTTTTTTTTACATGTGTCTGTTTTCTTTAGCTGAATGTGGAGCAACTGTCTCTGGAAATGAAGGAACATTGTTGTCTCCAAATTTTCCATCTAATTATGACAACAACCATGAATGTATCTATAAAATTGAAACAGAGGCTGGAAAAGGGATTCGTCTTAGAGCCAGGAGCTTTCAGCTGCATGAGGGAGATATTGTTAAGGTAATAAGCAAATAATTTCACTTTCTATCACGCTGAACATTCACAATGCATGAAAAAATCTGGTTTTTAATGCCAATTATCTTTACTTTCATTCCACTTTCTGACAGAAAATTAGTGAATTCTAAGTGGATAGCATTACTTCCTTTACACCAGATTCAATGATTTGTATTAGATTCACAGAAACTGCAGGTGATGTTGGGAGTTCAGTTACATTTCTAGAAATATTAGACTGTTGAAAGTGGTTTCAAATCTGAAAAAAAACCTAAATTGTGAACTTGGATTTTGACTACCTAGCTTTATTTTATGTTTGTAGCAATATTTATAAGTGCAGCACAGAACAAAATAATTAAATAACTCATTTAAATAGAGAGATTAAACCTTGAGTAAAAATGTACTTATAGAAGATGTCTTTCATTCTTTTTACATTAGAGGTAACTGTTGAAATATGGCTTGAGTATATGTAGATTTTGAACATGTACTTTTCTACAGTATGTCCATAATTTGTCTGTTCTTAGTAATGGCTTCTGCATTCTTGTATTTACTGAAAATCATGACATTCATCTGAAGTGCTGACCACACATTAAATTAGTCTTTCAAGTCTCCAAATTGTCAAATAATTAATACTTAAAATCACAAAGTATTAGGAATTCAGTTAGCAACTTCCTTTCTGGACATCTCCCAGCACCCCATCTAAAAGTTAGAAATTCCTGTCTACATGTCAAACTACCTTGGTTTGTGTTTTTGTTTTGTTTTGTTTGTTTTTTTTTAATTGCACTGAATGCTTCCCACAAGGAGTTTAAAGATATCATTGTTATGGATCAAATTTTGGTGGCTACATTTTCATCCATTTTGTCATCTTAAAAGGTTCCTTATGTAATTAAGTGTAACCATTCACTTCCAAGTTATAAATTTCCTGCAAAGAACAAGGCATTTAGAGATAGAATGAGGTGAGGAGGAAAAAATGTCTTCATTTTAACACAGACACTTATGTCTTTGTTATTATATTTGTGCTTTTCGGCAAGTACAGTCTCTATTCAACCATGAAATACGCAAAGTTTTGAGAATCCCCCAATAATATAGAAAGTTAAAATAAAAAGAACAGCATTTTCTTCATGCTTACCCTCAAAATCATTGATGATAAATGCCTTCATGCTTGTATGGCCACCATGTATAAAACACTGCAAGACCTTGGACTATGATTTACCTTTTAGATCAAAGGGAATTGAGCAGGTGGGCAAAATATGTGGTCTGTATTGTCCTTTATTCCCATTATCCATGGTCTAACACTGCAGATCTCCGAAAGTACTCTTGCTGTGAACAGATGTATCAGAGAAGAAAGAACTTAATTGCCCACTGAGTTGCCTGAATGTGATACATAGGTCTCCCAGAAGCTGTGCACATATCTGGTTTATAAATAATTTAATAAACTGCCTAAAAGTCAACAGGAAAAAAAAAACCTTAGAAAACACTAAAGAAGCATTCAGAAACTCAGTTTTCCTTCAGAACATTTAATCAGAAATGTTGAGCATACTTAGAGATACTCTCTGGAGATATAACAAAGATTTGCCTGAGAAAAATAGGTTCTGAGCAATCTGTCAGATACTTTCTTTTTTCATAGATCTTTTAGCATAATACTCCAGAGGATCCAAAGGAAGCAAAGGCAAAATTGTGCTGGATGTCTGAAATGCAAGGCCTGTTCTCTAGTTCTGAGTCAACTGGCACAGCACAAGTGCCACTAGCTCTTCTCCACCATAGTCTCTCTATAACTTGCATCTATGAAAATAAAGTCTACTTCTTCTCCATTCCTGAACCAGAATGTCCTTTTACATATTTCCACTGGAATCTGCCCTTTGGAGGGGCTATGGGCTTTGAGGTTTTCTTTTTTACCTACTGCACCCAAAATACGTTGAGCAAAATATGTTATTAACATGAGCCTCCTACCTCTTGCCTATGCAGAAGAAAGCCTTGCGGTCGACTTGTGAGGGATGCACTAAGGCTTAAGAATAATTATAAACCTTTTACTGAAATACTGGCCATTTTCCAAGCTCTTACTCTGTTTTAAAAGAAAAATATATACATATGCAATGTTGCATTGGTTGCAGGTGCCCAGGCACTGGCAAAGGGGCTCTATGAGGGCAGGCTGGGGCTGCCCATGCTGGACACAGCCAGGCACAGCCAGCTCCGACTCACCCACCACAGGGCACAGCTGAGCCCACAGCCAAGGTGGGGATGGCACCGGGGAAAAACACATGTAAGAAAGGCAAAAAAGGTTGATCAGTAGTATATGATAAAGAGAATGGAGTAAAACCTGAAATAATAATGTAATAATCCCAAGGTTAACCCACCAGGGGTGTCAGACAAAGTACATAAAGTCACTATTTGCTTGAGGTAAAATTGCCAAGAACTCCACGAGGATGTAATGAAAGGATTCAGAAATATATATGGGAAGAAGCAAAACAATGTCAGCAAGCTGTACAGAATTTATCTCCTGAGCTATTAAAGGAATATTTTAAAAGCATTCCCCTTTGGGATTTTATGCCATAAAGATCTCTGCAATTAAGAAAATTTGCTAAGTTAGTTGTGAGTAATTTCTTTTTACTGTTAGAATGAGAAACTGGAGTTTAAGAAATTCTAACCAGCATTTCCTTCTTCTTCAGGTGAGTGTTTCATATTCCCACAACAGCTGCAGATACATCAGTACTGTTACTGGAACATTTGGCCTCATTGATAACTGCATCCCTGTCCTCTTCTTTTGTCTGCATGTTTTAATCCCACCAAGTAAAGCAAACACTTCTCTTCTAGTTTCTCACAAACATTTAGGTGAAATGGGGCATCTCTGAATACTCTGAGTGCTCTAAGCAATGCTATGATCATTCCCCGCTGTCCCCAAGACCAGGTTCTGCAGTTTGACTACATCTGTAATGTTATGCTCTTCAGTCTTACACAACAAGGTGGTTCACTTACTCTCAGAAACAGTCCCTGGCCTATGCAGCTCCTGTGCTGATGCCTTCTCAGGGAAGATTTGTGAGGGTGCTAGTAAGTCCACATTAAATGTGTTCCTGGTTACATTGACTATAAATACTGTGTAGACAATCAAGTTGTAGTGACTGAACTCCTACTCTGCCACCTTTTACTTGGTTGGAAAATATAAACTGCCTGCATCTGTATATTTTCAGCTCAGTATTCCAGTGAAAATATTAAGGCTGGATAGTAAGGCTGTGGTACACATGCAATAGCATATAATTTCTGGCATCAATAAAACTAGTGCATGAGGAAGGGTCAAAACTATCACTTTCAAGAAGAATGCATGCAGGTTAATGACTATAATTTGTGGGCAAAGCATTCTGTAGCTGTGACAACATTTGAACTTGAATTAGCAGGATAGAAATTTGATTTCCAGTAAAATGATAGAAAGTCTCACCATTTTGAAGGTCATATGGAAAAACTGAATATTTGGATTATCTTTTTAGTTTGAAGCTTATCTTCTTCTCTCACTAACACTTCATCTTCCTGATCTCCCTGTTTTAACTGCCACTTGAAGTTTCATAATTCTTTGAAGTGGCTACTTATGCTGAAATCTTTATAATGCAATCACAGTGAATTTTTCAGAGGTAAGAGGAAAAACAGAATGTCCTGTCTTTCATCTCTTTAGCCAAATAGATCTTCCTTTTTGATTCATGATGTTGCCTGACGCCTAAATTCCTGTGGAAATGGTCACTCAGAATCAATATTAATGGAGATGATAGATGGTATACCTTTATTGAAAGCTTTCAAGGTGTACACCCAAGTTCTACACACACACACATGCACAGGTCCACACATGCACCCATGCACACAGACATGCACACCTTTGACCAGGGATGTCACAGCTTTTATAACTTCTCCAGCGATTAACATATGAGGTATCTATAACCAACCATGATTCTCATTTCCCTCTGTGCCCCACCCACAGAGGTCTTCAGAACTGCCCCCTGGAGAAGTTCCAGAACCTCTAGGCCTGCTTCTTGTGTTTTGTCTTCATTCTATCTACAGGTGGTTTCTTATAAACACCATGGCCTTGGCAAGTGTTGTTTCATGAGAAAGATCATGAATCTGTGAGAAAGAGCTTTAGTAACTCACCTAAAATGTGAGCAACCTAGGACAATCTATGTAAGTTACATAATCTCAAAAATCTACAAAATATACTAAAATCCTTAGGCATCAATGACAGAGAAAATAGTAATTGAAGTATGTGAATTATATTTCCAATGGGTTCTCCCAAATGAGTTAAACATACACACTAAATATTAATCAATAGGGATAGTGACTGCTTTATTAAATGCATTCTCTGCCACTGAAATCAGTCACATATGACATGACACAATGGTTACACACAAGCTGTCTGTTGGGAATGATACTTGTCCCACATTAATGATCACAGTGAAGAATTGTTAGGGAAAAAGCTTTTTCTTTCCTTGGGATTGTTCAAACAACTTTTGACTATAGGTAAGGGAGATTCAGTGCTTGCATTTTTTCACTAACACTGACTGTTTCAATTACTAGAGTAGATACATACATACTTACATCTGCAACATTAACAACAGCTGGGCAAATGTCACAGGTACAAATTGTCACAGCTTTTTTTTTTCAGCTGCTTTCCCATGATGTCTCTTATCTAATTTTAATTTCATAAAACACTGATTTCATTTGTGTCTGGAATAATCTTGAGAGATACTATTATTTAACTTGCTAATTCTCAGGAAGGAAGACTATCTGTAACAGTCAGTAAGGTAGATTACTGTTGGAACAAGATGTCTAAGAGACAACTATAGGTTTTACCTGGATGTTTTTGTTTTGTTTTATAGATGAATAAAAGTCACTTTTTAAACATAAGTAGCATTTTTAATTAATGAAAATTAACAGAACATTCCATTCAAAGTATTATCTTATGAATCAAGTACAATGTATTTGTGGAAATAGGTCTTAGGGGAACAAATGCTTATTTACTTTGTGTAATAGATTTCCAGGTCTGATAAATAAAGTGTAATCAGTCTGTGAAAGTGATCTGTAGTTCTGTCCCACAACAATGGTTAGAAGCTTGAAAGTAATTTTTCAGACACTCTTAGCACAGNTCATTAATAGATCTAGCTGCACATTGAAATAGGAAGAAGTGTCTATGACTCAAATGTAGCAATTTAGATTGTTAAATTGGTCACTGTCTGACCCTGACTGGAATCAGTATAGATCCTCATTTTACCACAAGGTCTGCAAGGGGAGAGATGAAGATCCAGAGCTTGAAATACTTACTGTAATTGTAGCTTTTGCATTAGTTGTGTATAGTCACTCTAGAACATATGAGATATGGGCAAATTATCTTTTACTTCATATCAGAAACCAGCTGAACAAATTNCAAAAATCTACAAAATATACTAAAATCCTTAGGCATCAATGACAGAGAAAATAGTAATTGAAGTATGTGAATTATATTTCCAATGGGTTCTCCCAAATGAGTTAAACATACACACTAAATATTAATCAATAGGGATAGTGACTGCTTTATTAAATGCATTCTCTGCCACTGCAATCAGTCACATATGACATGACACAGTGGTTACACACAAGCTGTCTGTTGGGAATGATACTTGTCCCACATTAATGATCACAGTGAAGAATTGTTAGGGAAAAAGCTTTTTCTTTCCTTGGGATTGTTCAAACAACTTTTGACTATAGGTAAGGGAGATTCAGTGCTTGCATTTTTTCACTAACACTGACTGTTTCAATTACTAGAGTAGATACATACATACTTACATCTGCAACATTAACAACAGCTGGGCAAATGTCACAGGTACAAATTGTCACAGCTTTTTTTTTTCAGCTGCTTTCCCATGATGTCTCTTATCTAATTTTAATTTCATAAAACAATTATTTCATTTGTGTCTGGAATAATCTTGAGAGATACTATTATTTAACTTGCTAATTCTCAGGAAGGAAGACTATCTGTAACAGTCAGTAAGGTAGATTACTGTTGGAACAAGATGTCTAAGAGACAACTATAGGTTTTACCTGGATGTTTTTGTTTTGTTTTATAGATGAATAAAAGTCACTTTTTAAACATAAGTAGCATTTTTAATTAATGAAAATTAACAGAACATTCCATTCAAAGTATTATCTTATGAATCAAGTACAATGTATTTGTGGAAATAGGTCTTAGGGGAACAAATGCTTATTTACTTTGTGTAATAGATTTCCAGGTCTGATAAATAAAGTGTAATCAGTCTGTGAAAGTGATCTGTAGTTCTGTCCCACAACAATGGTTAGAAGCTTGAAAGTAATTTTTCAGACACTCTTAGCACAGCTTAAAGTCATATTTCTTCCAAGAGGTAGATATTAAATATGTTACTGCTTGCACAAATCTTAAATAGAATTGGTTGTGTCTTCTGATACATCTCCTCTATGTGCCCTGATATAAGACAATCTTTGCCTTAGTAATAAGAACAGAATGTATTATTCTATCAATGGCTAGCACAATATACTATTTTTCAGAAACTTCTTTTGGAGAAGTTAGTTATTTATATCTATGTATATTTACTAAAATAAATGTATGCTTTATATTAAAAATTGTTATGCATGTTTTTTTTATTATTTTATTGTGTTAATGGTGACACTTGAGTTGAATGTGGTACTTTCAAGACATTTAACTATATTGATGGCGTGCTGATATTTTCTCCACAGAGATAATAGAACTGCTTTTAATTGTTGGTCCTCACCTAAAAATGTTGCAATGGTCTGCCCTCTCAGGAGACACCTTTCTAAATNAAACAAAACAGAACAAAACAAAACTGAAGCACAAAAGACTATTTTCTCACTTTGTGGCTTTCAAGATTTTACAAAAAGGAAAAATAATTTTAACCCCCAAGCCAAGAGTTTGTATTTCTCTTATATTGGTGAATATTTAAAAGGGCATTCTTTTTCATTCTAGGATTGCAAAAAGCACAGAGGTTGATATTGTTGATTTTGTCCTCCATTGAAAGTTTTCAGTAAAGTAACATGATAGATAAGGACATCTCTGCAATTAGTTTGGAAATAGACTCATATATCTTTTTGAAGATATTTTTTGTTAAAACGTATAGTAAACCAAAATACTACTGAAAGCTTAGAGTCTGAAATAAAAGGTGATGGATTGACTTTAATACCTGAGCTCTGCTGTTGATATCTCCAGACAAGAGAGAACAGAGTAGGCTGTAAGGGTTTGACTTCAGTGGTGATTTTTGAACTTACACTTCTGTTGGCCTTTATGAATAATTTTGAAAAACAATCTGATTTTACGAAAACTCAGAGTTTATGAAAACTCAGTTTATGAAATTTTATCTGAGTTTATGAAAGTTTATCTGAGTTTATGAAAACTCAGAAGATAAAGTTGTATATAAATATTAATTTCTTTCAAGATGAGCTCACAAAACTGAAAAGGAAAAAGACTATAAAACACCTTAACGGAGTCAGAATATTTTAGATTTCACTGAACTATATAACCAAGGGGTATGTACCTCAAAAAATTAGAAGCATTAAATTCTGAGGGAAACTACTGGCAATAAGTAGCTAACTTTGGAAGTGTTTATAATGGTAAACTAAAGTTTTCCAAATATTGAGATTTGATGTCCAGTTTCATACTCTTGTTTCTTCAAGGTCTATGATGGAAAAGACAGTTCTTCACGCTCTCTGGGAGCCTTCACCAAAAATGACATGATGGGAATTATCCTTAATAGCACCTCTAACCATATGTGGATAGAGTTTAATACCAATGGATCTGATACTGACCAAGGGTTCCAGCTGACCTACACAAGTAAGTAGTTCATAAATAGGGTCTCATTGATTGCTTTTAGGAAAAATGATTATTTCTCAGCTGTAGTGATTTCTCATGCAATTGTGAAGATCATTTCCTAGAATGTACTGCGGTTAAGATACTGAGCTTTACTTGTCTGCATGACTGGATAAGTGTTAGTAATTTAAGAACATTGCTAAAAGCAAAATTGTACCTTTTTTAAATTTAGAAATCATGATTATTTTCAAGACTTAGCAGTGGGGTTTGAAGAAGAGTGAGTAGTGAATTGTGACACCTGTGTTGAATATATTAGTGTTACATTATAGCAGAAAACATACAGAGGGATAGATTTTTTAAATGAATGCTGGGTACCTGGATGCACACTCCTAATGTGTCCTGACTGCTTGTCAGGATTAGGACAGAGTATGCTAAAAGGAGATCTGAGTGAACAAGTTTTGAGAAGTGAGTGCACTCGTCCCACAGACTAGTGCAACTAATTGAATTAATTTTGCTGACAAAACAATGAGGCTTCAGTGGCAAATAACTTTGTGGATAACTAATTTGTTTCCAACACACACATAAGGATATTTTATCCAGGTTTCAAGGAATCTCCAAGTCCCCTTTTGCCTTCAGTTTATTGCCTTTTACATTACTTCCCAAGAGCTGCTGTTGCATCCTGCAGAGCAGAGCACCACAACATACTGTGGCACAGAAATGTAATTGTAGCTCTTTCTAGTAGATCTGCTGGTTTCCCTTTGGACTGGAGCTAACTGTGGAATAAACAGAAATCATTCACTCTCCCTTCTGTCTTACTGCTGTGCCTGGTAAATCTGAGATTTTATCATTGTACCTTTAGAGTTTTTTTCTTACAGAACCACAAAAGAAGCCCTAGGGAAATTTACTCTAATTTGCCTACAGAAATTTTTGCTCATAGAATTTTTCCTTTGAAAAAAAAGAAACCAAACACTTGTTTTAAAAATAATCTTAATTTAAGGGCTCTGATTTCAAGGATCTTGAATCAGTTCCTTTCAAATCCTGCTTGAATGATCAGTTCCACCTACTGTTTAAAAATATCTTGTTATTTAAGATGTAATATTGCCTAATTTCTACATCGAATAGCTTCATTTTGTTTCCCTTTACTTCAATACTCCAATATTTGCTATTCTGGGCTATTTGCTTACATTTTTCTATGTAAGTTATGATAATTCATGTCTANCTGTTTTCTATTCTTCCGTATTTTCACATTTTTGAAGTATGTAGAGAGAATTTGACACAGATTTGTAACAGTGATCTTAATAATGTGTAGAGAAGCAAAATTCAGTTTCCTGTCTTTGTAATATTTTACTTTATTTCATTGTTGTTGCTAAGTATATAATTTATTTTATCCTATATGATCAAATTGCAGCTGTATATGTTGAAAAGCTTATCTGTAAAGACTATTTCTCCTACTATCTCTTGCATGGGACAGTCTCCGTTTGTAATACACACTAATTCCTTACCTTTCACATGTATTTTCAGGAAGCCAAATTCAATACAGTTAATTTTGAGAAAGTGATCATCTAACTAGGTGATTTCCTTCAACTGTAACTGTCCTTTCCAAACCCTTCAGTGTGGGACTTTTCCCTTTTTATGATTTGACTGAAGCATAAGATGTGTTCTGTTGCAATGGTTTGAAAATTGGCTGCAGTGCTGACCTACATGCTTTTTCTGAAATTGTCCAATCCTAATAGTATCTTAAAGATTAGATATACTAGAAATTTATACTCATTATTTGATGGGTTCGGAATTTTTGGTGTGCATCCAATTCAGTTATTAAACAAAGGTGTCCATTTTGCATTTGGTAAATAAATCAAATACAAAGTGATAGTTGTCTTTTTGGATTAATAAAGCTGTAGTTTACAGCTGGAATTAACTGCCCTAAAATATTACTCTTCAATTAATTTATTCACTTTTCAGATTGAAATATAATGACAGATACTTTAAAATTACTAAAACAAAGAAAAAATTAAAAGGATGCTAAAATATTGTCTCACTGAAGGAAATAAGGAATACATATGCAGACGTAAATGGAACTGAACAATGAATATCATAAGACTTTTAGAAAGAGATAGGAAAAGTGATGATCTAATAAATCTAGTGGTAAATTCATTTGTTACTTCCTGTCTGGTTGCTGACTTCTTGATATCCACAGGGCATTGTCAACTGCCCGTAATTGTTGGTCTTTGTAGTACTATACTTCCTATTAATGCCATTGAAGGGTAAGAAGTTACATTGCAATGTGTTATTAAAATAACTAATGAGTATACTACTTCATTTCTGTGCAACTACTTTTCCAACTTTTTTGATATTGTGAATTCTGAATATAAAGATATAACTGAATTTAAAGATATAACTGAAGAAAAAGCAAATTATTCATGAGAACAGAAATGCACATAAATGAACTTTTATCTCTCTTTTCAGAATCTCATTACTGACATAATAAAACCAAATTCTATAAACTTAGAATCTGACATGTTTGTATAAATTGTAGGAATCAGAATTTAACTAGATATTGAAATTAAATCTATAAGGGATTCAAATTCTAAATGAAATCTGATGATATTTCTTATACAAGAAATTACTTCAGGTGGTATACTGAATGGAAGCTGGAAATTATAGTAATTTTATTCTTTGATCTGTAGTTACAAGACTGTTTCATGGAAATCAATTTAACCCAATAGACAGAGTTACTAGAAAGGATCATAAAACATTTGTACTCTCTCATTTTAAGTCTTTTAAGAAACATTTTGACTGAAGACTGAAATTATAATGATTTTATTTAAGGAAACTGCTTCAGAAAAACGGAGAATATGTTATCCTGAGATTGGTGGGGGAAGTATATACGAGTAAGAAACTGTGGATGGATCTGACTCTATGATAAGCGAAAACGTTGCAAAAATAACTGCTAAGAGAAGATTTTTATTCTAATAGCAGCAAAGGTATTTATTGACAATGTAGGAGGCAAGCCAGTTCATACTGGGGAAAAACTTGCCTAACTTGTTTGTGGAAAATAAGCTATTTTATAGTCTTAAGTCCATAGTTAACAGCTTCTAATTTCCACATAAATGCCTAGGCAGAATCTTGGGCAGAGCTTTCTTTTTGGCTTCGAATTTTGGTAGTGGTCTCCTGACTTCACCCTTCGGGGTGGTCTTGAAGAGTCTCCATCACCGCTGGATTTTGCCTTTTCTTTGTTCGATGACATGATCTGTAAAACTTGCAAAACCTTGGCTCTAACTCTACAAAATCTTGGCTCTTTACCACTTCATCCTATTGAAATGTCTAGCTTAGTTTAATGTATGACTTCTAACCATGGTACACTGGTCTCTAGACAATTTGTACCTGAACAAAGTGGCTCTAGCACTCCATGCTGTTCAGCAGCTGTGCTGTGCAAACAAAATTTTGCAGAGCAAAAATAGAAATTTCACAAAACTAGGGGGTTTTGGTCTCTTTTCTCTTTCACTCTACCAGAGGAGAAGAAAGACAAGAGGAACAAAGCAGAAAACTTCTCTACCTTGTATAAAACAAGTTTGTATAAAGCCATTTTGTTATAATATGCTAGGAAGAATAATGAAAACTGTCTGTTCACTTATGGTACTTCTAAACTGTTGTCACAGGGACTGACTGTGAACATATGTATTTCAGTACTGAAAAAATTATATCAGATGCTTGATGGGACTAAGTTTTTTTTTTACCTGAGAATGATCTCAGGTGTTAATAGATTATTCCATCATAAATGTTGTGTCAATGACATAGGAAAGATTTTAAGTATGAGAAAGTGGATTATTTTAGTTGTAAGAATGAAGCCAAAATTATACAAGTTTTCCCTGATGTTATTTCTTACTTCTCTCAAACAGAGCTTACAAAAATAGCAAAGTTTTTCTCTTCCCCTGTCTCCAATATATTTTTGTTTGCAACCATTATGGGAAGTATTTATAAAATTCAAGGAACAGAAAAGAACTTTTAAGATGGCCTTAATTCCCTAAGAGTAGAGGACATCAGTAGAGTTCTGCATGTAAGAATTTAAGTTTATACATGCTGTAGACAAAACTGATTCATGTGGCAGTTGTGTGGGTTTTGGTTTTCACTTGTTTTTTTTGGTTTTTTTTTTGTTTTTTTTTTTCCATTGAGAAAGTGTCAGTTATTCTTTCATAATTGCATTTTATAATTTGGGGGATCTTTTTTTCCCCTCTGTCTGATTAGAACTTTTCTACCTGAGACACCTCTGTATTTTGTGGGGAAGGAGAGATGTAGATATGGGGATTCCCACAGCTGGACCTACTTTTTCTGCTCGTTGCTATGTTAGAAGATTTGGCTGTTCTGGTATAAAAACAACAGTGCTTTGCACTGTCATGTCAGTAGCATTTAACGTTAAATTGACATTCAGATGAAAACGAAATCTTACTGATACCACAGTGACAAGCAGAAAAAGCAAAATACAGCTGTCTGGTAGAAGTAACAGACCACAACTTTAAATAAGAAGCAATGCGGTACAGCTTCTGAATAACAGACAGCCTTCCCACTGTGTCTAACCATTCCTCTACCACAGTCCTGACACAAGAGGAATTTTAACAGTGGCTGTTCACTCATCATGCAGAGAACTGAACTCACTCTGACTTGTCTCACAAGTGCTTCTTTGCTTCTGTTTAATCTTTATTCCTTCTGCTCACTAGTCTCACTTTTCTTGGTACTTTTCTGTACTCAAATAATCTGCACATTTTGCCACACATCGTATTCAAATGTTTTGCGACTCTCTGAGTACTGCCTAATGCTGACTACTGTATGATATTGTCCTAGTTCAGCAGGTGGAACCAGTTGTCACTGTGTGGGGGTGATCAAAGCTGTGTATTCTACCCCCTCTATTCATTCCCAAGGTCAATGGCCCATTTGCAGCAGCTTCCCAGGGAGTCGTTAGCACCTCTACTCCCAGCCTGAGGAGGCGTAGCTGCTAATGGGCCATCAACACTTCAAAAATACCCCATGACTCAGAGTTAATCACCCATTGTGTGAGTCTCCGCCCTGGGGGAGGGACTGGGTGCCCCCTGAGGGTACATAAGGGGTAGGTAAGGAGACCTCGGGAACCTCTTGTTGGACCCAGAGGAGCAGCAGGACCTCGACAGGAGGAGACAACCACTCTTGACCAGACTACAGCCATCACCTGCACCAACAGGTTTTTTCACTTCCTTTTGCTTTGGACTTGGGGGAAACCACACGGGTCTCAGCACAAGGCTAATAAACCCCTTTGGTTTTGTACCCCAGGGCACTGGGTTATACTGCTGGGTTTTGGGAGTTGAAAGCAATTTCCCTTTGTGTCAGTGTATTTACTGTATTATTATTATTATTAAATTGTAGCTCTGACTTACAATCTCTCTTGTGTTGAGCTCATTTCTCCTGCTGGTTTACCTCTAAACCAGCACAGATATATAGGGAGTTGTACAGATCACAGATCACTCAGCACTATAGCATGCTTCACAGTTTGCTCAGTTCCTTTGAGAAGAAAACACTCTCTTCACAGTACCATCTCAAAATCCAAAAAATCATTTTGTCTAATGGTGCCTGATGGTAGGTGCTTATATTCATAATACCATCCACCCATGTCTTCAGAAACTATCCTGATGATATGATGTCTAAGGAACTTTACCACTGTGTAGAATTGCTCTCTGTACTCCCCTCAGACCTGAGGGTTTTTCCAAGGTCCCTTGCCCTAACTGTGGCCTGCCTGAGGTAGCATAAAGCTACTTTTGGACTTTATAACGGCACCTGTTTTTTTAGGAGCAGCTTATCTAGCACTTCATGGCAATTTCATGGTCCCTCAGTTCTGTGCAGTAAATAATAGAAGCAAAAGCTTCACTTATCTGCAGAATAAGCCTTAGAATACATTGTAATGAGTCAGTGGAAGGGTCCAGCCAGAAATACTCACAGATATCTGTAGGGCCATGCTTGGCTGCACGTGGCCACTCAGTACTATGTTGTGTCTCACAACTGACTCCTTTGTGTTTCAGAAACATGCAGAACTAGTTACAGACTTTATAAAGTCTGAAAATAATTCAGAAATTTGTGGTACACTATGAACCTATATTGAGCTTTCTAAAGGCCTTTCACTGACCTGTCCTTGATTTGCTGCTATAGATTAAAATTAAATTCCATGTAAGTTCCTCAACACTTGCCTTTTATTTGTATCCTCCATTTCCTTGTGATGTGAAATTAGGTATTCTCCTGAACTTCTGTGCTAAGATGGAAATGAGAGCTGTAAAAAGTCTCACTCAGGACTTGGCTTTTTGAGAGTGAATGTTATGTAGGCACAAATCATAACTTAATGGTAACTTTCTCATATTTTGAACCCATGACCATTTCTTTCACTGCAATCAGACTTCTGCAAGGTTATCATTTCATCCAGAAATGTTCAGGCCACTGAGCTGTGCTCCCCTCCACGGGACTTCCACAGATTTAGGATTGTGCATGGATAGATTTTTTTTTTTAATGTAGTTTGAATATTTTTATTTATCATCCTCTGTACTGAGAAAGCATAGTTAGGAGCTTTACAATATTCTTTTTGTTGCTGTCACGATATACTTTCCAGTTTAAGAAAAGAAATTTTTAAATACATTTCTCAGAAATGATGCACTAGTTTGGCATTCATAGTATTCTACTATTGCTACAGATGTATTTCTAATTTTCAGTTTAAGTTCTGTGTTATAATAATTTTTTAGCCCTAACTCTTTTAAGGGATAGTGAAAGTACATGGAAGGTGAGTCTGAAATAGCATAATCTAAATTTACATGAATGGTTTAAACCTGGAAATTAATTTAAAAGAATCATGAACTGAAATTCAATTTAGTTTATTTCCTATTCTACAGTAATTGAAAATATTAGAATGTCAATGAAAACAATGTTCTGAAACTGCCAGCTCAGACAATTACTCTAGCACACAATCAAACTCAAATTCAGGAATATAGAGGCTTTGCCTGAGGCTGTATAATGTCAGTTGAGCAGAAAAATCCAGTAATGAAAAGAAGCTCGTGCAGTTTCCTTTCCGTAATTAGTCTGTGTGTAAGATCTGTTCCAAACAGAACCTACACACACTGCAATAAAAATTTAAGATGAAACTAAATGAAAATAAATAAAAGGCAAAACCAATTAAATTCGTATGTCTTAACCTATGCATATATGACCTATTCATAAGTCCTTTAAGAGCAGCACCCTTATGTGAATAACCCTAAATTAATGTGTAAGCTATATTACATCCTTAAAAAACCCCAAAAACTATTATGAAAGAAAATCAAAGTTGCAAACTCGAGAAACAAAAATTTAACAAATGCCAAAAGAAATGTTTGTTAGAAATAATAATTCAATTCACATGTGTACAAGAATTATGATATCCTAATTAATTACATGATCATATATTCTCTTCCCTCTTTCATTCCACAAAGAAGTAAACTGTCTTCTGCTTCCAATATATTCAATACTTATATAACCCTCTCTACCCCCAAATCCCCAGATTTTTGTATGAGCATCAAATAGTTGATCTGATAAAACTTTAAAATTAAGGTCGGTTTTCACTTTTCATGTAGAGGTATCTATGAAACTGGTAAATTTAAACTGGTAAACAGAGTAGGTGCCAGTTTGTTTTTTTTTTCTCTAAGACAGAAACAATGAAAACCATTTTATTTAGTGAATATAAGCATTGTAGGAATCTTCTCTTTGAAAAATTATGTTAACTCCTGCTTTGTAGGTGGAAATGCTGTGATGGTGATGTTTGGGCCAGTTTGGCATTTTGACCACCTCAAAAAATGTTCCCAAATTTTTTATTGTATAAATCTTTAGCCAGATACTGCAGGGAGAAATCTAAACAGCACAGGCCAAAGCCTGCTGTTAGAAGCCTGTATGCCCAACCCAGCCTATGCAGAGAATAGCAAGGCGTGTGTCCTCAAGACAGTTTCAAAAGGGAACAGACTTGCAGTAAACAGCAGCCGGCAAAGACCAATCGAGTTGTGTTGTGAGGCGTGTGGACACTAGTTATTAGCCAATAGTGCACTTGTATTATTCGCGTCCTTTTAGGAGTATGAGATATAAGGAAGTGTGTGATAAACAGTAAACAGAGCATTGATCATTACCTCTGTGAGGAGACATCTTTGGCTCTGGCACCAAAACTCCAGGGCTCTAAACAATCTTTTTCTGTAAGATACACCTTATGAGAACAAATCCTCCATAAGAATGAGCAATCCAAAATACTTTTTCTTTAGTGAAAACTCTCAGCAGGCCCGGATTAGGATGGAGCTGAATACTTTGTCTATCTGTACTGGGTTTGACTGGGATGGAATTAATTTTCTTCATTAAAGAAAACATAGAGTTAACTCTACTTTCAGAAAGAATTTCTTCTCTGAAAGGGTTGTTAAGCATTGGAATGGGCTGTACAGGGAAGTGGTGGAGTCATAATCCCTGGAAGTGTTCAAGAAACAACTGGACCTCGCAGTTATTGCTGTGGTTTAGTTGACATGATGGTATTCAGTCAAAGATTGGACTTGATGATTTCACAGAATTTTTCCGGCATTAATGATTCTATGATTCTTCAGCCAATGCTGAGCAGTACTTCACAGTATCAGGACCTTCTCTGCTACTTGCTTTGACACTCCAGAAGGTAGGCTCAGGGTGCTGAGCAAGAGGGTGGGAGGTGACACAAATAGGAGAGCTGACCTGAAGTGAGCTGTGAGGCATTCTATACCATGTGATGTCATGCTTAGCAATAAAGCTTTGTGTGTTTCTGAAGTAGCTGTTGCTTAGGGACTGACTAGACATCAGTATGCTCTTGATTGGTTTTGCATCCCTTGCTTGCTTTTCAGGTGTTTGAATTTTCTTTTGATTCATTTGCTTGCGGTTGTCTTGCTGATTCTCTCTAGATCCCACTGTGGGGAAATGAGACAACAACTGGGTTGGTTGTACCTGACATCTGGGGTAAACCCACCAATATTCTGCATTTTTAGCACTTACTGTCTTGTAGGTAGCCTGAGAAAGTGAGGATGGTGCTATTTGGTTACAATACCAAGGACATAAAAACTAGACTTGGAGAGGAGGGAAAAAAAGAAAGAAGGGAATAGGTGGGCACCTCGAATTTTACTGCGTTAGGAGCTTTTAGAATAAGCTGCATTACCAAGCTAGGGAGACATGCAGAAGAGTACAGGAGGCAAGAAATATACCACCGGATATGGAGAAAGGCGATTTAGGGGACAAAAAGTCTAAGATGCAAATGTAAGACAGGAAGAGAGCCAGACAAGCTGTCCTAGAAATATTGCAAGTATATGGAGTAAAGGACTGAGACTGCATTGGTAAGAAAAAGGATGCAAAAAACAAAACTGGTAAGAGGAAGAAACACAAGAAACAGAAAGTAGTGGCATGCTGTGATAGGAGTACAGGCTGAATAGTCCATGATTATTGTATTGTGTTCCCCAAAAAATACTGGGAGTGAATTCCAGGGTTCTGTTTGAATTAAAATATATTTGAATTAAATATACATACACAAGATGAATAAATTTTTTTTTTAAAAAAAAAGCACTCCAAAAATTTTAAAAGAAAAACATTTAGTTTCAAAAATTACATAATTTATCACCTTTAAATCACTGAATTATCCCTCTGGGCATGGGATTAGAAAGAAGAAAATCGTTAACTATTTCTCAATTTCAATTAGGGAAAAAGAGGCTACATGTGAGGTATTATGGGTGTATAAAATGTAATTTGTTAAAGGTTATTTTGATTTGGTTCAAAAAATTACCAGTTCTAGCCTGTTGAAGGTCTCCTGACTTTTCTGTGTATGGTTCAGAGATTCTAATCTGCTTAAAACTACTGGGTTTCCCACATCTATTATTCCAAAAAGGTCTGCTTTTTGAGATCTCTTGCTATAAAGTTTAAGATGTTTGTTTTGCAGATGAGGAGGAGAGGGGTTATCAGAGATCACCATGGATGTCAATATGCATATGTTGTTTTACATTTATATTGAAATTCTATCTTTAGAATATGAAAGTAAGATTTTTCAGTGATGCCAGTTCAGTAGGCTTCTTAAGCATATTTGTTTCTCATCTGCTGATGTATGCATTGTAGATACAGGATGTGATTTAAGTCTCCAAGCAGATTTCAGATAAATTCATAATCTTAGGAGTGATGGCCTAAGGATTATATTACTTTAATATTAAAGTAATGATCATATTTGAAACATTATTGAGACCTTAGTGGGAACAATTTCCATGAATTTGTCAATGCAGGGGCTTGAAGTACAGAATTTCTTTACCTTCTTTGACACCTCAACCTAAACTTTTTCTTTCATATTTTAAAAAGAATATATTTCTATGAAGCCATTATGCACTTTTCCACTATATGTATACACAGATGGATTTAATGAGTTTTAGCAGGGATTTTTTCCAAAAGTTTGCCCATTTCTTCTGATTTGTATAAAAAGACTCCTGTTAGACTGCAGTGAATACTTTCCTCTTTTCCAAGTTTTATATGATTTGACAGTAGAGTTACTGTAGTTTTCTTCCCACTGCTGTAATTGCCAGAATTTTCCCATGAGCAAAAATTCCTATTTGAAAGCTTAGAGCACTTGAACAGAACTTCCAATATCTATCTGTTCTTTAACCGTGGCCTTCTTGCCTACATCGGCCTCATGTTGAATGAAAAATTATTATTTCCTGTTTGGGATTATTGACTCAACCCTCTCTCTTGGGAATGAGACGCTGATAAGCAGTTCCTTAAGATGTGTAGATGATCAGCACTTAGACAGCTAAGAAGATGGACAAATCTTTCTTGCAAGGCTCTTCTTACTGCAATTCAAATGTAAGATATTTCAGGTGCCTCATTGTTGATTTGTTGCTTAATTTGTGAAAATATTAACTATAACAGTCTAATTATAAAATCTAAGCTACACAAATGTGAATATATTATTCTTTTTCAAACTTCTAATACAAAAGTGTAATCTTATATATTATATACTATCATCATGACTAGGCTTCGTGAACGAAGATTTGGGAAGGGCACTACCCATGCTTGCTGCAAGCCTGCTGATGGCTAAAAAGGCCGATACGGGATAGGCAGGTCCGGTCACAAAAGACACAGCGGAACGTCTCTTTAGGTGATATTGGTGAGGAACAGTTCTTCCTGCGTTGTCTTTTTTCCTCGAGACTGACTCTGCGTGCATTCTCAAAGGAAGCAGCAGCATCGTGAATGGTGTGTCTCCATGAATCCCTGTTGGAGGCCAGAGTGGACCATTGATGGCAGTCAATATGGCCAAGGCTGAGGTGTTGTTTCAGAGAGTCCTTGAAACTCTTCTTCGAGGCTCCCTTCTTGCGGCAGCCGGTGGCGAGTTCCCCATAGAGCACAATCTTCGGGAGGCGGTGATCCTCCATCCTGGAGATGTGCCCTGCCCAGTGCAGCTGCGTTCTCATCAGCAGGGCCTCGATACTGGTGACCCCTGCCTGTTCGAGAACGGACACATTGGTCACGTAATCAGACCAGTGGATTATATACTATATAATGATATATAATATAATATAATTAATATAATATAATATATATATATATATAAAGGTAGACATTTCAAATAATTTGTGGGTACCCCTGAGATCAAAGTTTGATCTTAATTTTTTTTGATTTTTTTCTTTTCTGAAAACATGAATTTTCAGCAGAAAAGAAATCTAGAATTAATTAGTAAAGATTTTAACAGTTTAGAGGTAAGAATGTGACTTTTTCTCCCCTCCTGTCATTATATTAGGAAATTGTCTACATTTCAACAGATTAAACTTGGTGCCCTCAAACATAGTAATTTTTTTACGACGGAATATTAGCAAAAAATAGGAAACAGATTTTCTTCAGTCTTCTAAAGTGTATTTCTAATTATTTAGAACTTTAAGGAAATTAATTCAGAATAATGGAGATTATTCCTTCAAAAATTTATGCATATTAAAATCATCCTCCCAAAACTATGTTTACACAATACAGGAGGAGAATAAAGGATGCAGAATTTGGGACTATTTGGAAGAAAGGTAGTAAAAGATGAATGCTATAAACATATTTATTTCTCTTCCTTCTGCTACCATTAAATTTCTAGATTGCTTCTAGGTTGCTTGAGACAGGATGATGAAGGGTAGACAAGATGAATATGTTTCTTGTTATCTAAGTTTTTACCACAATATATTTAGAACTTGATTTTGAGAAGTGCTGGGCATAATGCCACTAACTAGAAAAACAGGTGCTGTGTGCATATTGTTTCTTGTCAGTGTGTGACACAATCAACATGGTTGCTGATGATGCCATTCTTTTAACTTTAGTCCTATCTGTGCTACACTGGTTGTTATAAACTTGTAAATGTTTTTTCCATGTTTCAATCCAACCATTACAGTCATGATGACTTCATTCTTCTAAGGATGAGTATTCTAGAAAAGACTGTGAGGAAATGAAAACATTTACAATCACTGAAGTGTTTGGTATGTTTTAAAGTGAAGTATCTTGCACTAAATGATGCAAGCAAAAAAATGCATCTGTTTGTGATATTTCTTCTCATTTTCTTCCCTTTCTCCCCAACAAAAGGTAAAACCAACCTCTTCTCACAAGCAACCTGCAGAATATTTTAAAGTTACTGTGTCAGTCTTTGGATGTATCAATCACTTTCCCACTGATTGTAAAGGGGGCTTAGTCATGAAGGTATCTCTGCATTGACACTTGAATTTAGAGCTCTTAAACTCATGTAGAATTTCACCTTTAATCCCTGTCTCTTATATTGAGTATAAATTATAAATAATTATTTACTTACTTGCTAATTGCAAAGCTTACTTGTATGCTTTCTATACATGCACAGCAATCATCTTGCTGCAGGCACATGCATTTGTGCACCCATCTCTTTTAAGTTTTTTTTATTTATTGAAAGTATTTTCTTTAATTAAAATAATCACATAAAACCCCTCTCTTCTACTACCTGTCTACATGTATTTAATTTGCTTCTTAAATTTACAATTTTTTATTTATATA
>VWZD01012043.1:3689-18056 GCA_013396695.1 Sakesphorus luctuosus | reverse complement strand
TAAGTTATCACATCACTTTCAGAAGGTGAAGACAGACTATACACTATTTGTGAACTCTCTCTTCTATGGAAAGCAGAAAAAACAAGACATTGCCTTTTCACAATGGGCATTACCAGAACCCATCCAGTCTATACTTATGGTATAGTAAGTAATGTAATTATTAGAGGTTATTAAACAGTATTGAGGGTCCATTTAGTGTTTAATATATGAGCTGCAAAACCCCCTTGTGGTATTTCTGTTGTCATAGTATTTCTATATTTGTAACGAACAGTAATATTAAAAGGAAATTGTTTGAGTATAAACTTACTCATCTAAGATAATTGATAGCGCTGACCTACATCTACATGCTATAGCTTTTATATGTTCAGGACCTGTTCATCTCTCGATTAGGCATCCAAAGTTTTGAAAATAACCCTGCTGTCATTTCTTTTAAAATATCTTTACAATGTTGTCTTTAGGCTTTCTATTTAGGATTCTTACTAAAAAACTGGCAGAGTTCACAGAATTTACAGCACAGGTTCATGCTTTTGAATTTACGAAAAGAAATTCCTTTATTTGATGATTACAGCATTCTGGGACCATATCTGAGGCCAAGGTTCCATGATCATTAAAAATGAGTCTGGCGGCATCAGGATGCCCAGCAGTGCAAATCTGATCTGAATCTGGTGCAAACACATGATTGAATTTCTGTGAAATTAACTAGAGCATACAGAAGGAAACTTACAAGCATTTCATGCTTTTATGGCATTTTTATATGTGGTTTGGCATAAAGCCAGAATGGTATTTACAAACAATAATTAATTCAACATAGCTGTAAGTAAAGCTAATGTATCAAAAACCTGTTTAACAAATTTGCACCACAGGACCACAGTATTAAAGGCTGTAATGTTACAGTAATTTTATTGTCAGTTTAATTATTTCCTCTGCTTTGAAACTGTTATCTTTCATCTCCAGGAGTAGAGTTTTCATTGCCATAGTATATTTTGTGCCAAAGTATGAACAGGGTTTACTAAGCCAGAAAGGAATGGAAAAAGAAAAAAACCTAAAACAAACAAAAAAAAGCAAACCAAAAAAAAAAGGGAAAGAATAAAGCCCTGCAGACTAATTTCTTGCCTGCTGATACAGAACCTATGTTCTGATTCCTGGAAACAGTGTATTTCTATGTTCTGCTAAGTCAGTCATAATGCAACATGCATCAGCATATCCTTGTATAGGAAGTAAAATTTAGGTGAGTACCATAGCTCACAATTCAGTGTCTTTGTTGCTTTTATCCATTCATTAAAGTCTTAGTATTGAACTCAAAATCTGAGTTTCAAAGTAGGACCAAGTACCTAAAGGTTGGCAATACTTTTTCATGTGTCTGGTTTTAGGAGAATGATCTTTCCAAAATACCATAGGATTTCTTCCAGAGGTAGCAGTGGGAAATTATTTGGTTTATATTAGTTTTCATTTAGCAAATGTAGGTTTATATAAAGTGTAAATGCATATGTATATATATAGTCAGTGGAGTGTAGTCTTCCTTTCAAAATGGGTAACATCTCAGAACTTCATCAGCTTCTGTTAAAAGTTCACTGTGTAATATAGAATCACTTAAAATTTCTCTTGGAAAAAACAAAATTAACTCTCTTCTTCATATTGATGGCAGGTTTGAGAGGGTACAATCTTCAGCCTGAACTGAAAGGTGTGCTTTAGGGATGCACATAGTGTACTCCACCCACTAACAGATGCAAAAGCTAGTGCAAATAAAAACATTTTAGTGCAGATAGTGTGGGCGTCGTATCTCAGCTTCATTGTTTCACTGCTCGGATTTGCTCCTACTGTACTGCACTGCTTACTAATATAGCTACTACCACAGTGTCCATCATAATTTAGCTGAATTGAAAGAAACTGTAATTAATAGTCTACATATAATACAGACATGTCAATAATTTTTACCCTGACAACTTGTATTTCTACATTCTGATTATTTACATCAAATATGACAATGTAAACCTCTTTGGATAAATAGTGTCAGGAGGTGGCAGCCAATCATCAAGATGTATGCTGGCTGGTTTGATTTTAATTTAACTGCCTTTTATTCATTCATTGTTCTGATAATCCTATAATGAAACTCAAAAAATAAGATAATTGGCAGCAATTTGTCAGTACAATAATCTTCCTCAGCAGTAAGAATATTGG
This sequence comes from Sakesphorus luctuosus, assembly GCA_013396695.1. Lineage (NCBI taxonomy): Eukaryota > Metazoa > Chordata > Aves > Passeriformes > Thamnophilidae > Sakesphorus > Sakesphorus luctuosus. The sequence continues at coordinate 15,878 of VWZD01012043.1, read as the reverse complement.
CAGAATTTCTCTGACTGCTGACTTGTTTCAATGTCAGATAAACCCAAGTGCTGTGATTGTGTGGAGCTCATGACCATTTTTCCCTACTATGAGAGTTCACAGCATCTACTTTAACACTGAAATTCTATTGCAACATTTCTACAATGAGATTTCACAACTATATGGTCCTTTATTACAAATCACACCAGATGTATCAGAGTATCAGGGAAAAAGGCAAAGAAAAGTTCTAATTTTTGTGTATGAGGCGAAGAGGAATAAACTGGACAAGAAGAACTGGAAAGGCAGCTTGACTGCGAATACGCAGGGCAAGATCCTGCTATGTTTGTACACCTTTTGCAAAACTGGATACTATGTGAAATCATAGCAACTCAAAAGAATGGTTTTAACCCAGTCTTGACATCTTCTGCAGTGAAGGTGGCTATATAGAAGACTAGGGAGACTTGTTTGTCTAAAAGTTCATTTAATTTCACCAAAATTTGTCTGTTGGTGTTATAAAAGATATTACCTTTCCCTGACAACCCTTTCTTCTTTATGTGGGAGAAGGGACTGGAGAAAAAAGTCTCTAACTATGTATCAAAGTTATGGAATTTTTTTTCTTGATGAGACCCAATAGATTCTTTAATCGGGTAAGTTTCATCTGTCAGTGATATGCCAATGCCCATGATAACCAGATGTTGTACTCACTAAAGAATGGGAAAGTGTCTAAAAGCAAGTGGCAAAGAAGTAATGTTACACTGGGCTCGGTATGCCCAATTGGCTTTAAAATATCATGTCATCTATCAAAATTATATTTTCTGAGTTTTATACAAATATCTTTGCATGTTTACTAAGGAAATTAAAATTAAGAACTATAGCTATTTCTTGTGACGTTCAGCTCATCTGAAGGACCTAATCATCTTGGCTCTTTGTAGTGTGTGAATAGTAATAGACCTCTGTAGAATTACGCAGTCTATCCAATCTATTTTTTTCTACCTTAGTGTAACTGGGTCTGGCTTCGCTGGAATTCATTTCCCCACAAAAGTCCTCACAGTGCTGTGCTTTTCATTGGTAGCTAGAAAGGTGTTGATAACACACCGGTATTTTGGCTACTGCTGAGCACAGCATCAGTACTGTAACACTCCTTCCCGTCTGGGGCAAGATCCTGGGAGAGGACACAAGTAGGCCAGCTGACCTGAACAACCAAAGGGATATTCCATACCATATGATGTCAGCTCAGATATAAAAGCTAAGGAAAGGAGGAGGAAAGTGGGCATTTCTTGTTTCCAATGGCTGCCTGCTAAGAAACCATCACGCATTTTTGATGTCCTGCTTCTCAGAACATGACTGGACATCATTGCTGATGGAAAGTAGAGAATAAACTTTATTATTTTCTGCTTCACTTGTGCTTGTGCAAACTTTCGTCTCTGTTGTTAGTAAACTACCCAATCTCAACCTACAAGTAATTTTCCTTCTTAGTCTCCTCCTGTCTCTAACCGCAAAGGGGAGTGATAGAGAGGCTTGGTGGGTACCTGGCATCCAGCCAAGGTCAACACTTAGGATGAGATTAACCATACTCCATAAGTTAGTATTAACTTTAAAGGACAGAAAACTGTTTGGATATGACTCTTTATGTAATCAATGCTGAGAGACAGTTAAAATGTTTGCTACTTCACTACTTCTTTTTCTGGAAACTTAACACGTTTACTTTTTTCTTCGTTTGTTAACAAAAAGAAATTGTAGGGATGTACAAATATTCAGACCCAAATAATATTTTGGCAGGGGAATAATGATAAATCTCTATAATCTTTTTGTACTGTGTGTGATTATAGATACTCCTTCTGACATAAAGGCTATACCTCTGTTAGTAAACTAAACATTATCAGGGCATGAGTATGAGTATGGAGACATGATTTTTCAAACTGACAAAATGTTGGGGTGCATGCTAACATGCTTCTATCTTGACTTTTATCTGTGACATTCCCAAACAGGCATAACATAGTAGACAGCTGAATTCCCAGGAAGTGGCTCGTAAACAACCATGCTCTTTTAAAGGATAATTGAATTTACAGTTCATGACTCTGGTCAGAGTATTCTTATTGGTCTCGCGGCTTGATGTTTGTTAAGATATTAGCACAGAGAGAGATGCAGTGTCTATGTGAGTGAATAGCATTCTTTTCTTGGGAGTGATTAATTTTCCTTGAGTCTAGATACTTAAAATTCTGGTCCAGTATAGCCTACTATATAAAGAAATAAGCCTGAGTCTTATTTCAAAATAAAGGTAGAAAATAAACCTCTCCAGAAGGTGATTGAACTGACTGATCTGAACACTTGTTAAAAAAAGGGGTAGCTTGTTTTCTAGAAAGTCATATTTTTCTACTGACTATGAAAGTAGCCTAGGCTAACTAGTTCAAATTTAATTTTCAGAATCCTAAGTTATAACAGATAAATCACAACCTTTGTGCACAATAAATGAACAAAGAAAACAAAGGTATTTTTTGTTTTCAGAGGACTTGTTTGATGGATAACTAGCATCTGCCCAGGAAGAAAAGCTCCTTATGCTCCTTGCCATTTTTTCAGCTGTGGTTTATGTCAGTGCCAAAAGAAAAGCAACGAAAATATATGATGCTGACTCTAGCTTGTGTATTTATAAAATAATGAAAAGCTTTCTATAGTTACATTGTTTAATACTTAGTGAAGGCCCTTTTAGAATCATAGAATGGTTTGGGTTGGCAGGGGCCTTAAAGATTTTCTGGTGGCAACCCCCTGCCAAGGCAGGGACACCTTCTTCTAGAATAGGTTGCTCAGAGTCCCATTGGACCTGGCCCGGAACACCTCCGGGGAGTGGGCATCCACAACTTCCCTGCACAACCTCATGTAGAGAATGAGCTGAAAACAGAAAACTGAAGCAAAGACCAACAGCCCAATTCTGAACCGATGAAAAGCTATTCAGTACAATAAGGATAAAAAACTGGAAAATATTTTTAGAGTCAGAATTACTTCCCTGGTGTGGATACATGGCAGAAATAAGGAAGAATCCACAATGAAGAAGAACCTGGAGCTGAGAAAGATGAATTTGGAACCATTCTTTATATTATTGCAAGAACTGGAACTCAAGGCAGAAGGAGAGATGTGGAATGCATCTTTACATTTTAGCAATGCTATATGGAGAAAAAGCAGAGAGGAATGGGTAAAATGTGGAAAGAGTTGTAGCTGCTGATTGTAAATCTGCTCATTCCATAGAACACAGAGGAAGCTATTTATCCTATCCGCCATGTTAACTGGCCAAAAAGGAGAATACCAATTGACAATCAGTGTATGAATATTCCTTCATTTCAGAAGAGATGAAACTGAAACCATGATATCTTGATACTAAGATGGATGAAATATTCCTTGAATGTTCTTTCTGAGTTACCAGTATGGTCTCCTGACTTCGTTATGGAGATTAGATGAGGAAGTAAAGCTCCCACATAATGCCTAATAGGATTGATGCTTCCCTTCCACTGGACAGGAAAGAATTAAACCATAGAAGTGGTGTAAATTAATAAATTTCTCACTAATCTGTTTTAGGATGTTATAGATAATATGCTTTCTTCAGTAAGCTAATGTAATAATCAAATATCTAATTAAAGATTAGTTTCTGGTCTTTCAGTTTCTGATTTCCCCAAATTATATATAATTTATCTTTTGTCACTAAGGATACATCTAATGTAATTTACTCATGAGAATATAATTTGCATCAGAATAAGATTCAGTGTCACAATATTCTATTGGATATTTTATATCTCCATGTCTTTTTTTTATTTTCTCTTCCCATTTCTATTTGCAGGTTTTGACCTAGTGAAGTGTGAAGATCCTGGCATACCAAATTATGGCTACAAGATACGAGATGAAGGGCATTTTATAGATACTGTCATTTTATACAGCTGTAATCCTGGCTATACAATGCATGGCAGTAGTGTTATGACCTGCTTAAGTGGAGATCGAAGAGTCTGGGACAAACCTTTGCCTACTTGCATAGGTAATATGGATTGTGGCAATGATTGTTTTGGTGTTTCAAGAAAAAAACCCAAATATTTTGTCTTTACTTTGAGATGATAATGGTACAAACATATTTTAAATTTCAAGTAAAGATTTATTATGGACATGGAAATATAACTTCTTTGAAATAGATGGCTGCTATAAAAAACTAGAACACTACTGGGAAACACTTCTCTCTATAGACTAGCATTTGATGAAATACAACTGCCTCGGTTCTGACCGTGCCCTGGGTCTTCATGTATGATATGCTATCACAGACAATGGTATTATCTAGACACCTCATAAACTAAGAAATCACCATGATAAAGCAAAAAAAAATATTGGGGTGTTTTTAACCTAATCAGTTTTCATCAGGAATTATTTCAGCATTTTTCATTCATATGAAGCTAATTTCTATGTTTGATCACACATTAATGGATTGTTTTATCTGCATGCTCTTGAGTCATTGTTGCCATGCTAGGATGCCCCAACTGTCAGACCATTGAGATAGACCTTTTCTTTAAATATCACATCTCTTCAAGTGTCTAAAAATTTGCTTCATTACAACCAACATAAATGTTAAATAGAGAATTGCTATGTGAGATGCACAAAATAACTGCACACCAGTATAGCTATTAACCATTGTTCCTTTACCAGGCAGTTTGCATCCTCCAGTTTTGCTTTCCAGTCCAGCAATCACCAATGGCTTCCTGAGTTCAGTTTTCACATAGATTTCCCATGAATCTTTCTTTCTGTGTGTCTTCTAATGCTTAGTTTTTTGCTTCTGCTGCCTGCTGCCGAGAGGTCACCAACTGCTTTCAGCCCCTGCTTCCCCTGCAGGATCAGTTCTTGTTGCCTTTCTCCCTTTATGGGAGCTACATTTTCAATTACAGGAGGGCTTCCTGCTGAACACATTCACAGACTTGCAGTCTACAAAAGAGCAAGCTCTCTTCCTCTCAAACATTCAGCTTACCCAAAGAGTAAGTGGTATAAAAGCACCAGTGGACAAAATTTCTGCTGTCTTAATAAAGGTGTTATTTTTCCCACTTGTTTCCAAAATTATATCTGCAAATTTTCTGCTATATACAAGAGGTCAAAGCAACTCTATCCAGTTTTGATCTAAAGACTTTTCCAGGCTCTTTACACATTCATGTCCTCAGGCTCCTCAGCTTAATTGGCTAGCTTCCTTTTCCTCTTCGTTTGCCCTTTTGCAGAGAAGAGCCATAATTAGCCCTATCTTTGCCTATCTTCCCACTCAATTTAAATGAAATCATTACTCTAAGGTCATTTTCAGCAACTTCTGCTTGTACCTGTGTTCACTACCAAGCAAGTATTTGAATCAACTCTAAAATACTTGTTGCTTTCAAGTCTATTAAGTGAATAAATTCAACCATCTACCTATTTCCTTTCTTCATATAATGATTTATCTTCTAATCTATATGTGGATGTTAAAATCTCAACCATAAAACAATTAAAATAATAATATTAATAAAAATAAAAATCCTGTGCCCTCCACTGTGACCTGGAGGAGGCTGGGAAACCCAGGGTCAAGTGAATCTAAAGAAAATTGCCACTTTTTGCTCCAATAGAACATCTTTCATAATCCTTCTCCAAAATACATTTGACCAACAGGTTTGTTTTTTCATGCTGACTTTATTTAGTTTATACTGCATTCTTCCTATTTAATGCTCTTTCCAGTCATATATCTCTAACGGTATTTCCAGTTTTCCTCGTAACGTTATACTTTTAAATGTCTGTATTTCACTCATGATTGCCACTTTATATTTTCCCTTTCCTTTTACTTTTATTTTCCTTTATACTGGGATTTTGTACCTGGCATTACTAGGTTTGGTTTCTGTTTATTTCAAAGACTTTAGAGTCACTTGTACCAAAATTTCCTGAGGATCTTATTTCCTCTCTAAGTAAAATTATGTCATTCTATCAGTAGATTACTCAATTTTTTTTAGTACCCTGAAACATTTATCTCTCTATGTACTTTTATCTCACTCTGCATTCATTTTTAATTGCTGTCCTTGTTCATCTCTTTAAAATGACATTTGGAATTTCATCTGTCTTGTATAAACTACCTCTGCTTGTTTCTCAGTTTAAAACTCTCTGAAACATTAGTTCCTCAGGAAGTCAAATGTTCACTATTCTCTCAATGTCTTCAAGGAGGGACTCTTTCTAAACAATCTTTTACAATCTGTTATCATCCTTAAATTACGAGGCTTTTTACTGTCCTATGCACAGGAAAACTTATCATGCAGATCCCTGAAAATTTAGTTAAGCATCTGCAGATTATTTCTTCCACTCACTTCAGAGTTATTTATAAAATGCATTCTTCTATCAGTTTTATCTTATCATAGTTTGATCTTTTCCTACTCTGATATGAACAACTTATTTTTCTTCCTTTTTCTGCTGTTCTTGTGAGCTTCCAAAAATCACTTTCTTAGATATATTTTCTTAATATCCTCTGGTTTGTGATGTTCTTTTCTTTTTTTTTTTCCCTTGTGTTTTAGATCAGCATTTGCTATTTGATGTTCTCTTCAGTGACATTTATATTCTTCATTGTCTTTACTATCATTTCAGTCTCATAAAAAAAAACCCAAAACAAAACAAAACCAAGCCTATGTATAGACATATTCTGCATATTCTTCACTTAGTAATTTTTAGCGATGCACTGCTATATTGGTCTTAGCATTTATTCTCATTTTTTATGGTCTAAACCTTGATGAAGAAAACCAATGAACTCTTGTATTTTTTCTCTAGAAAATTATAGGACTTGGTTGAATATAAGTCACTTCTGTTAGTTATAATATAGTTTTTATATAGCATATTCTTTGAAGTGATGATTTTAGAATGTACTTATTTCTGCACATGTGAAAATAAACTCTGGGGTTTTTTTGTAATCACTTCTGAATGTTTACTTTCAATCTAGTCCTAATATGGATTTTTTTTAAAAAATATGTATGCATCTTTTAAAAGTATTCGTCATCCCAAATTTTATGAGGTATTCTATTTCTAAATGAGTTTTCTCTGAATTTTAAAACAAATGCATTAATTAGTTTGAATTTAAATAATTTCAGTTGCACTGAGTTAACTTGAGTTCTTTGGTAAATACAGTACTGTATCAGTCATTTCTTATCTGTAATTATTGATCACAGTGATTATTGCATTCTGAACTTTCTTGTATAATGGAAATTAATTGAAATCTTAGACAACAATTGTCTTTGAAGAAATTATGTACTAAAGCTGCTTTCTGCTGTGTTTCTCTAAATAGTATGTTGTGTTTTGAGTGATCAAGCCAGCAGTACAAATAAGCAAATCAGTCACCGTACTTTCTTACAGCAATTTTTCATCATGCTAACAACTTGGTTCTGAGCAGTAACTTGGTGGCATGCATAAGGGTCATGATTTGTTGGGAGTATTGTTGATAGATTATTCAGTCCAGCTGCCATAGTTCTTTCATCATCTCTGTCTTACTATGGTTGCTGTACAGTTGTGCTTGACCAAATCCCCATGGTAGCATTTTTTAACAGCACCACTTGTAAGGCAGCACTGTGAATTAAGTAGGAATTCAAGCACATCACTTAACTGAAGAGTCACTGGTCCTTTTTGGTCATTGGCACATGACTATTACATGGTCTCATTTAATCAGGGTGGGTCTTTACACTGGCCAGACAACAGCATGATGCTCTAAACATAAGAACCATTTGACTCTGGATACTTAGCAGTCCTATTGGTCTTTCCACGAAGATAGCATTGACAAAATTATTTAAAAAGAGACATACTATCAAACCATAGCTTTTTGATTTACTCTTTCACTTTGCAAATGTATGGTATTTAATTTTTTAATTATTAAAGGTAATTGCTAGGCAATACCTATGTGGTTTTTGATGTAATTAAACTTGAAGTTATATGGAAGTAGCTTGAAAAGCATTGAACTAAAAGCATTTTGACATTAGAAAAACAGAGAAAGCTATTTTAATTACAAAATTCAATGTTGTAAAATTTTAATTCAAACATTCAGTGTTACTTAGAAAAGCCAAACATATTAACTGAGATATTTCTGATACATTTTTGCTGTCTTGCTGATGCTAAAATTGTGGTTTTGTAGTCTCAGTTCATACTGAACTACTCAGGTCAGAGAGGGTAATATAATCACAGAAGTATGGTTTCTTTCTTTATGACAAGGTAGGAATGGGATCATTATATGTGCATTTTTAACTTACATACATGTCCTGGTTTGTATGTATCTGTACTTCTTCAGGGATGCTAGGTCATTTTGTTAACTTTTTGGAAAACACAGAGTAGTGGAATGAACAGAAAACACAAGTGCATATTGCTGTGGACTCATTAGAAATAAATATAACCCTTATTTTGTAGCTGAGTGTGGCGGTCGAATTCATGCTGCTACATCAGGGCGCATTTTGTCCCCTGGTTACCCAGCACCATATGACAACAATCTTCATTGCACTTGGATTATTGAAGCGGATCCAGGAAAGACAATAAGGTACATGCTTCCCTTCAATATCTATTGTTGACTTCAGTATTTTATAAATTTTAGTCTATGCCTTACATTATCGCATTTTTCTACACAAGTTGCTGGTTTTCACTGGTGTAGGCAAGGCACCCTTCTATGAGATGTTGTGCCAGTTTCCTGGGGTTGCTTGCCTGTTCAGGTGTAAAGTCTCAGGATATGAGACATGATAACTAGCCTAGGAACCTGTTCAAATTCTTACATACACTCAAGGAGCATTTGAGTATCACCTCACCCAAACTTCTTTTACATCAGAACCCTAGATTCTACAAATACCAGAATATGTTATAGTATTCACAGAATCATAGAATCGATTGGGTTGGAAAAGCCCTCCGAGATCATCAAGTCCAACCCTTGGGCCAACTCCAGTCCATTTACCAGATCATGGCACTCAGTGCCATGGCCAATCTCAGTTTAAAAACCTCCAGGGGTGGTGAATCCACCACCTCTCTGGGCAGGCCATTCCAATGCCTGGAAAGATTTTTTTCTGATCTCCAACTTAAATTTCCCCTGGCAGAGCTTGAGCCTGTGCCCCCTTGTCCTATTGCTGAGTGCCTGGGAGAAGAGACCAACCCCCACCTAGTAGTATTAAGCAGCTCACATAAGAGTGAACAAGAACCTCAGGAACCTGCATAATAAAACAATGCACATCAATAATAGGTAGGAAAAGGGAGTTGTATTCCCTCATCCTCTCCACAAGATCATTCCTCCAGCATTGTAAGGCCATCAGTGCCAGAGCAAAGCACAGAACCATTGTTTGAATTAATATATTTCCAGACTCAGCAAAATAAAGAGGTAATCAGTGAAGCCAACAAAGTACATGACCCACACAGGAACTTGACACTCAATTACTACCATAGCTATAGCACACAATACAAAACTGATGTCTCAGTCCCCACATTGGACTCTGCAAAGGTCTGTGGTGGGTTGACAATGGCTGGGTACCAGGTGCCCTCCATGCCATTCAGTCACTACCCTCCTCACCAGGATGGGGCTGGGAGAAAATAACATGAAGAAAACCCCTTGTGAGCCAAAATAAAATCTTTTTTAATAAAGCAAATCAAAGGCTGTGCATGCATGTGAGCAAAGGAAAACAAAAGATTTATTCTCTACTTCCTATTAGTAGATGACAGCCAGCCACTTCCCAGAAAGTAGGGACAAAATAGGTGTTGCTCTGGAAGACAAACAATGTAATCACAGAATCACAGAATATTCTGATTTGGAAGGACCCACAGGCAAAACAAAATAAAAAAATGGCAAGCTATTCACTGAGAGGCTTTTTCCTTTTTTTTTCTTTTTTGTGTTTTGTCACCCTCTTTCACTAAGCCAAATGCTGAATTCACTCTATCATAGGTTAGTTCAATGCATCATTTTTATTTAAATGACAATTTTCAAATTAATTATTTCCAATTAATGACAAATGGATGAAGAGTTGTCAAGACACAATTATTTGAAACAAAAAACACGATGTTTTGATATTTACCTATTAGATTTCTTCAGTGTTAAAAATGTAAACAGTCAGAACTTGCAGTCAATCCAAATATTTTGACTGATAACATAACATTCCTGAACACCTTTATAAATATAATTCTTCACCTGGAGATAAATACAAATTATACTCTTATAATAAAATTTTATATTTTATGAATTTTAGCAAAAATCAAATATATGATAATTTTCTCTGTTTGTGTAGGAAAGAAAATGCCATGCTGACAGAACTTCTGTGCTATGTGTTCTACTGTCCAGTAGCTGATGATTTTTTTGTTTTGTTTTGTTTTTAATTGCGTATAATTCAAGCAAATCTGTCTTCTTGGTACCCTCATTTGTATAAAAAGAGGAAGTACCTGATGAAATCATAGTTGTTATACCTTAAAATATTTATCATAAAAAGAAGTTAATTTATAGACCTATAGATTATGTCATAAGGAGTTATGCCTTAGTATATTTTTTCTGTAGTTCAGATATTTTTTAAACAAAATTTCATCTCTCTTGCAAGATCAGCTTATTCAACAGGAAAATTTGGTAATTCTGCAGGACCACCAGCTCTTCTTCAGTCCTAAACAGCATCTTGAAAACTACAGATTAGGAATGATTGGAGTTTTGTGTAATTGTGTTTAATGAATAATGTACAGTGATTTTATTTTCTCTTTGCAGTCTGCATTTCATTGTTTTTGATACTGAGGTCGCTCATGACATCTTGAAGGTATGGGATGGGCCAATTGAGAGCAGCATACTTCTGAAAGAGTGGAGTGGCTCAGCTCTTCCAGAGGATATTCACAGCACTTTCAACTCATTAACATTACAATTTGACAGTGATTTCTTCATCAGCAAATCAGGCTTCTCAATTCAGTTTTCAAGTATGTAAATATTTTTTCATATCAAATACAATAATCACATACACTATTGTATACAATAATCTTATATATGTTAACTATTTCTCATGTTACAACTTTCTCAGTCTTTAGAAGAAAAGAGATTATATTATTTTAACTATTTTATACATTTATGCAAATAGCTACAACTAGGGGGAATTTTTGGATTTACTTTGAATGTTTAACTTTTCTTATTCCTTTTTTAGTACAGCAACCACATGCATAGCATTATATGATTAGCATTATTTAACAAGTCTGTACATACAGAATTTTTCTGCACCAACAGTTTTAAATGTTCCCACCAGTGCTACCTAATAATGTATTATTTCATGTTTATACCTGATGTTGGTTGGATTTTTTTTTCTCAAAACATTGGCTGCATGGATGCATTGGATGCATAATTTTTATGACCTTAAACACTCTGTCTGCGTGACTAAACTAAAGAATAGTATAAAACTCACCATATTGATATATATTTTAAAGTTACCATTGAACTAATTAAATTTATCTTCAGGTGGAGATGAAAGCTCCTCTGTATACAGAGAAGCTGTGATTCATGTTGTACAAGTGATCAATATTGTAAACTTGAGTAAGTGTAAGTTTTCAATGCTATTCTGACCAAAGTGTTAAAGGCTGAGGGTAGGACTGCAGGGAGACTTACAATTGATTCAGTTGTTGCATCCTTATATGTCTATATATAATGTATGTGAATGTATTTCTGCTCAGGACATAGGAAAATTATGAATTAACAAAATGGTTGAGAGTAGAATGACATTACTGTCATACATAAGTAAAGGGTTCTAATAAGCTTTCAGTCATTATTATTTGCATGAGGATATAAATTTCGGAGGATTCCTAGTCTCTAAATAATGCATTTTACATTGATTTGTTTAATTCATTTTGTTTGGGTTTTCTGAATGCTGTACCTATTCACCCCAAAACACAGACTCTTTCATCAGCCCTTAAATCCTAGTTAAATGAATCCTAGCAAAATGAATTAAAGACACAGAGCAGAATAAATGTTTCTAACATTTCTGACCAGTGTGCTGCTTGTCATGTTTTTTTTAAAGAAGAAATAAATTTTACATTTGTGGAAATAAAGGTTGGGGTTCTTTTCTTTGTTGGGGTGAGCAACTTATTTAAGGTTGTATTATATGAAAATAATTATAAGGTTATGCCCAGATCTTGAAAGGATGAAGATATTTAAACAGTTGGCTTTGTCAACATATTCCTTAACCTTCAGTGATACTAATAGTAAGTAAAAGGCAATTTAATACTTTA
>VWZD01012042.1:112582-308435 GCA_013396695.1 Sakesphorus luctuosus | reverse complement strand
ACACACACGCACACACATATATGTGTATTCATGACAGTTAATTGTTCTGGACTACTGTCTGTGTAGGTATTTGTAATGATCTAACTGGTCATGTAATATGGGGGCAGAAATAAGAACTTCCCTATTTAGTCAGCAGGGAGAATGTAGGTGCTCTCTATTGCAATTTGGAAGGAGTCCTCTTTTCACTGAATGTGTAAGATTTCAGAATTTAGATACCTCCTTATACACCTCTCTCCATCCCATGTATGACTTGCTTAAACTTAATAAAGCCACACATTTTCCCTTGCAGGGAGGTGGATCAATTTTTTCATTGCAGTCTTGTCAAATACAAAGTCAGCCCTAAAATAAATAAAGCCATATAATTAAACAAATATCCATGTCACAGAATTGTAAGATGTGCTTGCATATATCTGAAGTAAAACTAAACATCTCAGACTGGACACAGTTATTAGAAATGTTCTGTTAATTCTTCATTGACATGATAGAAATTTTTGTGAAAGAATGATAGTCTCTGAATTGTCAAATGTCTTCATATCCACCTATTTGCACAGCACAGGTGAATATACAGTGTCAGGAACCTGGATTGCTGCAAGCAAAAGAGCTAAGCATAATTTGAAAAATTCCTGAGTAGTTCTAATACATGCATGTCTACAAACAAATGATGACCGATTACTTAGCAGGTTGCTAATAACAAAATAATCCTTTCTTGAGAAAAGCCATCATTCCTTGTCTCATTTACAATGTCACATAGTTGAATTCCATTCAACAAGAAAACTGCTTGTGTGTAAGCAATTGCATACGTAAAAAGAGGTAGATACAGATGGGTACAGGATGTCAAAGGGAACTTGTAGCTAAATTCTTTACAGCCTGCATTTATTTTCAACATTAATTTGTGCTACATTACTGCTGGTATATAATTAAAATGGAAATGTTGTTTGTCAAATGAATTGTTCTTTAAATGAGGTAAAGCAGCCTTCTACATGATGGAGGGGTTCTCATCACAAGCTAATGTTTTAATTCTTTGTTTTTACATCCTGTGTCATTAGAGTAAAAATGTGCTATCCTTGTATCATTAATAATGGTTGGTGATTGATATTTTGATGTATCCAGAAGCACAGGACCTGATTATTGAAACAAAACATGCAAACGTTACTCACATCGTATAAACACGCGATCAGTAACCATGAGAATGTAATAAATGGCAACAGTGAGATGAATTTTTCATTAATGTTATAGGCACCTTTCAGAGCATTCCAGCTCTCTAATTGTGGTTGGTTAACTGTAAGCAGAACTGAGCTTTTAAGATGGAATTGAAACAGGATAGTGTTGGATTGACACTGCCTTTTTTCATACTGGTTGTGTTTTATTGTTTGATAACAAGTCCCTTTACACATAAGGGCTAATATGGCATAATATGCCTCTGAAGTCTAAAACCAAAACCATAGGTGCACAGCTTTTAAAATCTAATCATAGAGCAGGTTTACAGCCTGAACTTCCTGAGACTTTGAAGTGGAGGAAGTGGGCAGGATCAAGAGAAAAACTGGTTTTCGTTTTGACTGTACATAGAAGGTAAATGGGCATTTTCTAAGCACTAAGATTCTAATGTAGTTTAAGAAAGTTTGGTAGGAGACAGCAGATAGTGTGGTCGGTTTCTCTTTACTCTTAGAAAGTACAAAGGTAAAAGTGAAGCACAGCAGAGAATGGAGTCAGTTGTTCTTTTGTTTAATCTAGCTGTGGGCTGTTATTGGGGAAGAGGTGCAATGCCTTTCTTTTTTTCCGCACCTGTAGCTACAAGTTGCCATTGCTTCATTTATTGACTCCAGTGGTAATGTAGATGTAGCATGCTGATAATATTAATCAAAATGTAAGCTTACATTTCTGGTTTTGTAAATGTAAGCTTACATTTATTCTTTAATCTATAAATGAAGTTAAACTGTAGTTTTTTAGGAAAGAGATTATGAACATTACTGTTACGTAGAAATAATATCCAAATATCCTTTGGACCAAACTTACTCAAAACAGATTGAGAGGCAATATTTCTGTACCTTCACAGTATTTGGAATAAGTAATGCACTTGCTAAAATGGAAGTCTACCCTTTGTCATTACCATTATACATGCATTGTAAATGCATGTAAATTTTCTTATAGCATTAATTCTACTGTTTACTATGGTTTTCACAGCTTTTGAGTCTATGGACTACAGCCAGCTGTCAAAAATTCTTGTGGGCTGCTCTTGTTAATCCTCAAAATCGTTACTGACAGATTTCTGAAGTTTTTATTTTCCATTTATTTCTACAGGACAGCTGTAGCTTGGTTACCTTTGTGATGTCTACTGTAATATGTGAATTGCATGTTCCCAGCTGAGTGCATATCATAGGTGTTTGTCAGATTTATTAAGACATGATTTTTCATGTATCTCTCAGTAATTACTTCCAGATAAAATTGTGGAATCAGTTCAGAATGCAGAGTATTTTTAGGAAATATCGTGGATCTCTCTAGCCTATTACTGTGAAAAGCATTTTGTGTTTTCTGAGGAGGCGTTTACTTGTAGATGATTAATTTGGTAACAGGGTGGTTTGTTGTTCTTTGGAGGTTTTTTTGGTTTTGTTTTTGGTTTTTTTGTAATAGTATTGCAGTAATGAATTTAGATCCTAAGTGAAGAACCTGTTCCAGTTTGTTTGTTATTGTCACTTTAAAATTTTAGAGGGATGTTGAATTTATTTCTTGATTAGAAGCTTAATCAGATTTATATTAGTTAACTATCCAAATCTGGAAATGTCATGGTTTCTTTCTAAATTTTGTTCTAAATCGCTTAAAAAAATCAAGGACAATTGTTTTTAATGGATTGCTGAAGGAGAGGAACAAAAATCTTGAGATTGTTTATTATGAATGCCTACACTTAGGAGAGCTATGAAAATATTTCCAGTTGATTGCATACTGGTTTTAACTCACTTTGTGCATGTCGTTCTCATTTCAGGGTTAGTCAGCAATATAAGACCAACTTCATGACTGCTGATAACTTATCGATTTGTTTCTGGCCTACTTTGATGAGACCTGATTTTGAAAACAGAGAGTTTCTTTCTACTACCAAAATCCACCAATCAGTTATAGAGACCTTCATTCAACAATGCCAGTTTTTCTTTTACAACGGAGAGATTGTAGAAGCCCCGAACCCAGTGGCGTGTCAGCCCCCGCCTTCCAACCCCGTGCAGATGGTGGAGCCCATGGTGCCCCTGCAGCTCCCGCCGCCGCTGCAGCCGCAGCTCATCCAGTCGCAGTTACCAGCAGACCCTCTGGGCATTATATAGGCAGAAGATGATTGCAGGCAGCCTGGTGCTGTACAGTAAAGACAAGCTATAGACATGCATGTTTCAGGATACAGTAATGTACTTCATATTTATGAAAAATAATTCCCATCCAGCTGATTGGACATCTTTTTGTTACATCCCGTACTGTGCTCCTCATTTGTACACACTGCAGATAAAAACTATGTGATAAGCATGACTGGAGAGGTTTAATTTTTAAAAGCAAAAGTTGCTATAAAGTACAAAGCTGCTGCTGCATGATACCTTATTGCAATCACTATATCATTCCTGTGACAGTTTGTCACAATATATTGTGAATAAAATTTTTCTATAGAAATTTAATGATTTAAAAAAATAACATTTATGAAACATTCAATGCTTACAGCCTGCTTTATGGCTGTTTTTTGTTATTTAACATGCTATTTTTGGCAATTTTCTTCACATTCAGGCATTCTGTGTAAACAGCTAAAGCCCAGCTATAGTTTATTTTGTAATCTCCTGGCTACGTACGTGATGGTATGCTTAGGATGGTTTATGGAAGAATGCAAAATGCACTGTTGAGAATTTTACAATCCTTCACCATCCATCTTTACTTATAAGTAAACCTGTGGACAGTTTCAGGGTGGGTGAACTTGCTTATTATTTCTTACAGCACAATACCAAGGACATGCTTGTTGTAAAAGTGAGTTTCAATTATTGTACAAAAATTTTGATGTTGCCTACTTATTTCTTTATGTTCCATTACTGAACTAAACATTTTGTAAAACTGTTAATTCTGTAAACAGCTGCATGTTAAAAAGATCATTGATGGTCTTGTAAACCTAATCTAATATATTTTAGATATTTTAATTTTTCCCACTTGGGAATACATGTAGTGTTTAGAAAATAGTTCATGACATTTTCATATAAGGTTATATAACTTTTCATACATAAACATGACTTTTGTTGTAGTAAAATTCTCAAACCAAACAATGTTTTAATCTAGGACTTCAATTAATCTATTCTTTAAATCTATTTTTATGTGACCCTCGAAAGATATACAAAAATGCATTGCTAATACATAGCAATAAATACTTTGGGTACTGACAATTAACCTCTTTGGAGTGTGTATATATAAGATCACATAAACTTGTATGCATATTTTTTCCTGTGGTATGTTGTACTAAAATTTCAAATGACTGATTTTTTTTTTCTCTGTATTTTTAAATTATCTTTTTTTTTCCATTTATTTTACTTTTATATTGGTACCAATTTTGCTGTAAAAGAATGCTGCTTAATTTAAACAAATCTTTTGGTTAAATATTTTGATAGTGATAAAAAATTTAGAAGGTTACAAATTGTAGCAAAGGGGAGACCATAGATAAACACTACCTGTGAGACTTTTCATAGCAGCTTTTTTTCTCTCATGCTCAAAATGTACCTTTTTAGGTCTGCAAAGAAGAAGGTTTTGGCACATTCAGCTGCTAGAATGTTTTGTGTAGTTTTAAAAAAAAAGCTTTATGATGGTCACTGTTGTAATCTTCACTTATAACAAGATTTAAGATCTTCTTGTATGTACTATAGTAAATAGATGATTTTGAGAATTAAGGCTTTTAAGAGTTTGATTTGCTCCATTTTCCAAAAATAAAAATTGCCTTTCCCACTTATGTCCTAGGTATTGTACTTCCAATAATGACTTGGATTATCATTCTAGATTACTATGATGCCATAAACCCAGCTGCTGTTTGAAGTACATGTATATTATAAATTATCTTGATATTGTGTTATATTCTTGCAAGTAATTATCTTTTTTAAGAAAACATAAACAAAAAAGAAAAGTCAACCCTATTCCTATTACAAAGCACACAGGAATTAATAGTACAATAAAGTCTGTCCTGTAAATTGTAGTATTCTTAACTTGTTCTACTTTACCTGTTGTCTGTATAGATTTTATTTATAGTTTTCAGTCTACTCTTGGCATGTTTAGCAAAGAAAATGAAACTTCAAGAGTTTTCTAAACTATTTCTAGGTTGCTAAAGAATTTATTTTTCTACTGTATATGGCATAGACAAAGCATCACCTGTACAGGAAACAAGTCTATTTCTAATAGAAGTAAGCTTAAAAATAAATACTAGTCATACCCATATTTAAAAGTTCTATCTATAAAGTATCTCCAGTCTTTGTAATGTGAATTACATTTTAAACTTTCTATAAATTCCAAGTTGTTTGCCACAATGTTTCACTAATCTTTGAATACTAATTTTTAGAAGAATTTACATTCCATTTCATGATGAGCTTTCATGTTGAACTTTTGATCAGCAGTATTTACAGTATCATTTCTTGTGTATGATGTTACAGCGCTATCATTTCACTGGGCCAAATTTGGAAGTGTTATTTCATTTACTGGATAAACATAAAAAGAGAAATAAGGAGGCAATGGCATGACTGTCACATGGAAAAGTCCCTGCGTATTGTTCACATTATGGAAGTGTATGCAGGAATGTGGATATGTGTGTATGTCTAATATATACACTTTGATTTTGTGTGTATGTGTTTGTGTGTTTATGCAGACATGCATGCACATACACCCACATAGTAAAGTTTTTAACAGATAATAGGAAATTATACTGTGGTTATTAAAGATTTATAATAGAGCTTTCTCTGTTATTATTTTTATTAGTGCTATAAAATGAGGAAGCATGTCATTATATACAAATTCCTCATACTTTGGCTCATGTAGTCCCTTCTAGTTTTAATGAAAATCCAAACAATAATAACTATATTTTTTAATGTGAGCATTTTTACAGTAATATCTATCTTGATAAAGATACAAATGTATATTATTTTGATTGAGCCATCTCAGTGACACTTTATGGAGTAGTTTCTTTTTTATGTTAAAACATTTTAGGCATACTGCAGTGTATTGTCTTTCACTGTTGTAGCATTTTTTAAATTACAAACCTGAGTTACAACAGTGCCATTTTAAGTGGTGCTTAACAGGTTATTTCAAAATTCTTTGCCCTTTATGATCATGTGGAATTTTAACTTATATAGTGTAAATAGATTGCAGATGTCAAGTGAAAAGAAACTTTGTTGTTGTATGTTTTCTCCTTTATTTGAATCCTGGTTGCTAGGAATCTGTAGGTATGTTTATTTTTAGTTGCTGGAGCTTAGCTTCCAATATTTATGATGCATATAGAAAAACTATCAATTGGAGATTAAAAAAATGGGCCATAGCTTTATGTGCTTCTTTCATTTTTTTCAATAATTGTGATGCTGTTTGTCAACTGCAAAAATTACACACATTTAAAAAAATAATTCAAGTCAAAATTTTGTTCTTTGTTTATAATGTAATCTTTAATTGATACATCAACAGAATACTGCAGTGAATTAAATATCAGTGAAGCTTATTCTGTATAAAAGATGCAATGAATAAAATACTAAGATGCTTACTGTGTATAATGTTTAGTTTAGTTGCCTACTAAATTTTTAAAGGCAAAGTAACTGTTACCTTACACAGAAATGAAATTTAGCAGTAAATCTTGCTAAACTGAGTGCTCTGTGTTTAAGGCTTTCTTGGGTGGGAGGGTGTCTCATGGGTCTCCTAAAATTATTTTTTCCTACAAGAGTTTTAAACCTGATGTGAAAAGTGAGGGCTTTAAGGTCAGTTTTAAATATTCAGAGTTGTACATTGTTGGTCATAATTCTGCTAACTATGAGATAAATCCAGCTATGATAAAAGTACTTGTTTTAGCTCTCATGCTTGCCATGTTTGTACTTTGTTTTTTTCAGAGCATCTTGAGTCATATGGCTGATGCAGAAATAACTGCAGAAACGTCCTAACAGCCTTCAAATCAGAACACTGTTTAGGTTTTTTTATATATCGTAACACATTCAGATACTGGAGCAGTTTAATCTCAAATAGGATACATCTTATATGTAATGTATGCAGTGTACAGATCTCAGTTGTTTAGATTGCTGTATCAAAAACCAGTTCTGCTGAATCTGACTGAAGCATAATGCTGTGTTGAGGCTCAAATTTCTGATGAGTAGCTGTCCCAGAGAACCAAGGTGTAGCATCAGTGTTCACTTGTGTCAGATTTGGTCCTTCAACTAATTCATGGTTTCCATGGAATCCTAAGGGATGAAGTTATTAATCTATCATCATAGCTAGTGAAACTGAACACATCCTTTCCTTTCTGATAGTTTCTTTCTCAAGTGTGTAGCTGGTGCGTCTTATGGCTGTTGCCCATGTGTTTCTCATCTTCCTTATAGAATACAGTGCACATGTGTTTGGACCTGGACATTCCAGTGCTTTTATATTACAGAGTAGTGTATAATATACTTGATAAATAATAATTTGTCCATTACTGATTTTTATTTTAGAAAATGCAAAAAATTAATTTCACTAAATGCCTACAGTGGTTTTTTAGTCTTATAGCATGATAATAACAAAAGCTTCTACTTAAAATCTTAAGAGTTAAGAAAGGATGGGAAGGAAATCTTGTGATAATTTTAGCTACGACTGCATGTCAGTACTGCAGGGTTAGATGCTCTGACAAGCAAAATACCTGTGGCTGTTTATGTGTCTGACTGATTTCTGTAGTGTAGCTGTAGCTTTTGTTTTCTCGAGATATATGGTATCACAGTGTATCTTGCAGATTTTTCTGCTTTGCAACTCAAGAAGTGAAGGGATGGCAAAGTGGCTGTTCTCATCAATTCCTGCAATTCTCGGCTTTGTCTCTGGTGAGAATTGTCAGGGGCTCCTAAGTTGCTTTTGCAGCATTTTACGGAAGTAGAGGTAGAGAATGGATGGTGTGTGAAGCTACCAGCTGACACTGAGTGCAATCACCTGGTGAAGCATATAGGAAAAAAACCCCAAGCTGCACTATTAAATTGCAGGTGCTGTGGTCTCCCCTTGAAGGCTCCACCCTTGGTACTTGTCAGTGTGACCTGAGTTTCTGCAGTGACTGCCCCGATTTGGTCATACTGATCTCATACAAGTTGGGAATGAAGAAGACATCAAAGTTTGTGACTTTTTGAGGTAGGTTTCTTCAACATCTGTCTCTTAAAACACTTAGATGAAATTATTAAACATAGAATATAGCAAATAAAATAAAAATGGAAAATGAAATGTCCATGGTTCATTATTGAAGTATGTATGTATATACACATATGCTTTTTTATCCTAGTAAAGAAGTGGATGTTGATACAGGGATTTTAACATAGTAAAGGGGGTCAGCTTGCTACAGGTAAATATTGCTTACAATTAAGATGTTAAGTTTTGAAAAATTAATTTGAACACTTGTATCTAATTTTGATATCCTGTGGGTGAGTTTTCTAGCTCTAACATTGGTTTAATTTTGTTATCCTATTATCCTGTGTGGTGACACAAATAAGCCTAATTTGATGTCCTTGATGTAACTGTGTTAGAGTTGGAAAGTTTCTTTTCACAGATGACTGCTTTCTTTACTTTTCTCCGTACTTCTTTTTGACTTAAAGTCAAAACTTAAAATTTGTAGAATGATCAGCCTACTTCTCTCCTGTAGAACATACCAGGTCTCACATAAGGTTTATAAAAGTCTGATAATATTTTTTTGCCCCCTTTCATCTGCACTTGCCTGTGCTCACTCATGTGCTGTTTTGGGGTTGCACTTGTCTGTGTCTGGAGATTTCTCAATGCTAGCAGGTAAATATTGGGGTGATCCCATTCCATAACCTACTTTTTATGAAAGAGTGCTGGAAAGAGCAACTAGGAGACCATTTAAAAATGGTGAAGGATAAATACAAGCTCTCAGGTACATCAGTGAGCTGAAATGCTCACCTAAACTGACCTTCATTTTAATGCTAGAACTTTGTGTGTAGGGTAATTTTACGCTTTCCAATGATAACATAAATAGGAGGAGATGGGAAAGCTCTTCCCTATATGTTTGTCTCTAACCTCAAGGGCCATGGTTGTTCTTACAGAGTTTAGGGCATGAAGTCCTCTGATGTGGAGTTTTGGCCCCATGTGTTAGTAAGTGGCCTTCAACCAAACTTGGTACACCCAAACAGTGGGATCATATGTACAAGTCTTAAGTTGTTCCTCAGTATCCCTGTTCTGAAGCATGCTGCCCTGAGAGTTTTGTTGTTTTTTATTTTAAAATAGTTTTAAGTGGTGTTGCCACCATGATCTGCAGCTCTAAAGTAATTTTTACACGTCCTCAAAACCGTCCAGATTTATTTACCAGGATACAAATCTCTGACCTGAAATACTTCTGAGGAAGTAGAAATCAAGCTCTATTTTCCTTTTGTACATGGTGCTATTAAGTGTTATTTTGTTTTCTCTCTTCAAAGAAAGGTGTTTCTAAGAAAAATGAGAAGGCTGAACTGTTACCTCTGAGGTGTGTTTTTGTAGCATGATAGTGACACTGTGAGGTAAAATGCCCAGCTCAATGAGGGCACTGAAGTAGTGTACAAAGATGTGAATTCTGATGGAATAATTTGGAAGATTGTGGCACAAATTCTCCTCTCAATCATGGCTATAGTTGCTCTCTAAAGGAAACATGATACTTTTTTTTTAGTTTTGTTTGTTTTCTGGTCTTCAGAAGAGGGATAAACTGATATGCATGTAATGTGATAGTCAAAGCTGAGCTGTGAGCTCATGGAGAAGTGAGCAAACGGTTTGACATCAAATACCCTGAAAGATACTGCAGACATCTATCTCTGTGTATTCCCTCTGCCCAAGTTCTTTATTTTCTTTCTCTGTTCCTTTACCCCCTCTGGAAACAGCAGAGCTGCTCAGCTCTTCTGTCAATATGAAGGAGGGATTCTGCTGCAGGGTGTTCTCATTTGGGAGTACTTTGCTTTAGATCTCATCTTGTTTTGCGCTATAAGAATTTGTTTGTTAACTTCTGGCCTTGCTATAAAACCTATTTTTCCCCTTCCTAAAGTTAGTGAGGATGAGTGGGCTGAAGTGAACGTCTACAGGCAGTTATTTATCTTTGTGCATTAATTTATGGGACAGGTGCCCAGAGCCCTGTGATGCCAAAATTTCTTCAGAAATATGCAGAAAAGAATAGCTTAAAACTTCTGTGCCTCCTTTCTTCTGATGTACTAGTTAAGGAAGCCTACAGCTTTTCTTCCACTGAACAGTAGTGAAAGGTAAGTTCTGAACTCAGCTAGATGATAAATGTCTCTATATTCAGAATTGTCATAACCCCCCCCCAAAAGTAAGACATTGCTGTCTTGCAGATATGTTGCATGTACAGCTGAAGTGAAGGACTACTAGAAAGCAGGCCAAATATGAGCAAATAAGATGTGCAACTAGTTTAGCTCATCAGAAGGAAGCCAAGAAAGAGCAGGAATTTTAAGAGCTGAGAGTTTTAAACTGAAACAAAAGAAATGTTTATGGTGGATATTTTGCCCTTTCTAGTGTTTTCAGTGGCTTCTGTCTGAGTTTTTATAATATGAGGACATGTTTGGACACATTCCATTCCCAGGGCTGCAGTGCACTTAACAAACATCTAGCTGTATGCTTGCTGGGGAGGTGCTGAAGACAGTTTGCATCAGCCTTTTCCCTTTCAATATAAGAACCAGGAGGTTCAGAACAAGTGTTTACTGGTTTCAGGTAGGATAGGGGAGTTTCATGCTCTGAAAAAGTTCTCAGAAATATTCATAGTTGTCCAAAACCACAGCAGTTTCTGTGTGAAGATTTTTTGGGTGTGTTGGTTGGTTGTTTTTTAATAAAAGGAAGGGAAAAAAGGCTAATACGAATTTTTATTGTTGAATTGGCAACAACTCTGTGTGTGTGTGGTGTGTTGGAATTTACTCTTCAAAGGAAGGATTAGAATTAGCTAAGTAACCCTCTGGAAATACCAGTGAAGTATTCACATTGAAGGCAATAATATTTTATTAGTTTTTCTAGTGGCCTCACAATTTTCTGACTAGCAACTGGATTTTTTCATATGGCTTTAAGTGTATTTGATTTGCAGGGATATTAATGCCATTTTTAAACTACTACAATTGCATTCAGTAGTTTTAAAAAAGTGTGTGGAAGTATCTGCTTCTAGGAGGCCCTGGATTGTTCTTTCTTCTGATGGTGACTAAAAGGGATCCAGATTTTTTCCTGAGAATATAAAAAAGAGGCAGCTGACTTTCTTTGTTATTAAAGAACAGTTAGGGTGACCTGTTTTTTCCTGAAGTACTTTAAGTTTTTTTTTCAGCTGCAACTGGCACTCGTGTGACTGCAATATCTGGAGCACCTGTGTACCAAGGAAAGTGAACCAGTTCTGGGTACATAACTTTACAGAGAGAGAAACACTAGGTAAAGCAGACAGAAGTATGTTTGGATTTTTTCCTTCCTGGAAATTTGACTACAAGAATGACTGTCATAGCCTCTGTTATGGTCTTAGGCTATACTCTGGCTGATAAATGCCAGATGTGTAACTTCTACCATGTCTTTCATAGCAGACCTCTGTTCTCACATTCATGGTATTTTCCTTTCTGACCTGTATCTAGTTTCTTTTTTTTTTTTTAAGAGAAGTTGTCTACATATGCCCCCAGTCATATTAACACAATGGCAGCATTAGCTCAATTTAAAAGCTTTAGTGAATGTTGTCAGAAAACAGTCTTTGGTTGGAGTTAATCTGATAAAGTTAAACCCAGTCATGTGTTACTGGTAAAATTTTGCTCTCTAACTTAAAAGTTAAGTAGAAGCTCACTGGAGATGTAAATGTGCTGTCTGCTTTGGTGTAGGTTTGGCTAGTGAGGAGGGAACTAAAGTTTTTGTTTACTTGTGAAATCCACAGCAGACAGCTTCTATTGGAGCTATGGAAGACTCACACACATGCAGACATGCACAGAGAGTTATGAAAATGGCTCTCTGACGCTGTTCTTTGCTCATTAAGTACCTCTGTGTCCCCAAATGTCTCAAATTCAGCTATGTGTAGCACACGTTGAGTTTTCCACTTGTGTTGGAAACTAAAAACTCAAATTTGCTGTAAGTGCATCAATTTTTAGTTTCTGTCTGCTTCCTGAATAGCATCCATGCTTTATCCATACACTTGGTATTTAAGAAGCAAATTAAAAAATAAAGTCGGCAGATCTTGCATTTCAGAAGAATCTGCGAGTTTCTGTATTGGGAAGTGGCCCCTGTTCTGTGTGTGTGGAAGAGAGAGATCCAGCTGTGCTGTTCCTACAGGTGCTCTGCGAGTAGCTGGTCCCTTGTGTCTTGTTTCTAGGCAGGACAGAGTCTCAGAGGCTGGTGTTTCATACACAGTTATATCCTTTAAAACCTGTAGTAAATGGCTGTATACTGTTCTTTTCCTCTGATTTTGAAAATAAAAATTAGAAAAATATCCTTATTTCACATTAGCAACATGAGACTTTGCCCTTTTCCTCAAGAGGCTTAAAGGAACACACTTGTGTTCCTGAACTGCAAACTTTCCCTAATCTTTCTGATTTTAATTAATGTAGGAGATAAAGAATTGTGTAAAAGGAAGAAAGAAGTCCAAATACATGCATGAGATCTTCATATACTCACTGAGCAGGAAATATTGAAGTCCTTTTCCCATTTGACTCTGAAAAATGTTTGTTTCAAAGATGCATATAAAAATGCATGGGCACAAGTGTGGTGGTCTCAAATGTAGTGATTTGATCTGATTCCCTCGGTTTGTTGCACGAACTGTGAACGACATTTTTAGCAAGCTTACTGCTAAAAATTCTCTGGCCTTCTCTAGTTCCCCAACTGAAGCAGGTAGCCAAGTGCAAAGAGTGACCTTGCCTGTCTCGCGTCACCTGCTGTTGCGCTGTCTATTGCCTTGCCCATTTATTACAACACACTGTTGTCTCTTGCCTTATACTTAAATCACAAGTTTTTGGAACAAGTCACTTTTCATACTGTG
The DNA here is from genome assembly GCA_013396695.1 of Sakesphorus luctuosus. Classification (NCBI taxonomy): domain Eukaryota; kingdom Metazoa; phylum Chordata; class Aves; order Passeriformes; family Thamnophilidae; genus Sakesphorus; species Sakesphorus luctuosus. The sequence continues at coordinate 295,267 of VWZD01012042.1, read as the reverse complement.
TGGTATTTAGCACCTTCTTGATGGTGTGTCTAGGGAACACACCTGTATAATAAAAAGGCATACAATTGCTGGGATTATGCTGAGTTTTGTAAATCATATCATATATAGAAAATTTCATTAGATACAAAACCAATAGGATGGTCATAACTTTGTGTATGTTTTCTAGAAAGAATAAGCATAACATAGGAACTGTATTTAGAACTGAGAGACCTTAGAATGATTCTGTCTTNTTTTTTTTTTTTTTAATTACTGATCTTCTGGAACTGCCTTCATGTTTTTCATTGTGACATCCTACTTTCTTTCTGTTTTCTCTTGCAAGCTGGTTGACCTCTATGGTCATATAGTGTTTTCTGCTAACAAAATGTTGGATGTTGTGGAGGCTGCACAGATTGTTTAAGAGTGTGACTGAGGGCAGGGAGGGCAGAGTTTTGTAATACTGAGAATAATAAACAAAGACCGTAAATTAGGGACTGAAATATGGAAATGGGAAAGAACTAGCATTAAGGCCAAGGTCTTCAAAGGGGGAAGAACTAAGTTTTTAATGAAGATGCAAAAGTAAGCTACATGAAATGGGGGAATGGCTGCATATGTTAACGTCCAAGGGTTCTAGCTCAGGCTATGCAAGTGGGTTTCTTTGTATTTCAGTTGTGCTGGTTTAATCAATATGTATGCTCATTAGGTTTTAGAATTCATACAGGTATCAAGATAGAACGATTCTCGACAGAGGAGATTTTATAAAAATAAGTATTATCTTTGAATATACAAATGTAGATCTTAATCATTCTTGTTTTTCTGATGGAGATTCATCTATGCTTTTCTTCTAAACCTGTGAAATTGATTCCACGGCTCTCTCCATATCTTATTTCAGTGATTCAGTAGCCTTATGGGAAGAAAGATTATCCTGGTAGCCAAGCTAAATCTTCTTTACTGCAAGATAAACGGAATTCTTCTAATTCTATTGAAAGTGGACGTGGTGGATATTTATCACTGTCACCTTTATGGTGATCTTTAGATGCTATGTCCAATTTCTCTCTCTTTTTTTTTTTTCCCAAGTAACACATTCCTTTAAGCATTTTTTCAGGTCTGTTTAAAAACCTTGTAGTCTTTTTTGTTGCCTTTAAGTATGTTGGTGGTCCAAGCTGGGCACACTCCTGACCACTCTCTGAATAGAAATTACACCTATGTAATATTTCTTGTGTCTTGTGATAACATGGCTGATTAGCCCCCTAAGGTAATATACTACAAGCCCTCAATGTTATTACCAGCGTGTACTTTTAAAATAGTACCATTCAGTCGGGGAGACTGCCTTGAGCTGAAGCTCATGGGGACAAGGCCCAAGTTCTTCTATTGCACTGTTGGTGTTTCTGCCCACTCAAGAGACTGAAATGTGGGAACCACTGTGTTCCAGGTGCCTCCTCAGTAAGCACATGAGTGATGGGGAGAAGATGCAGGATGAGGCATTCTGCCTTTCAAAGAAGTTGAGGGGTAGGTGATTTTATTACTCATTGCTCCTGAAACACTAGCTATGAAATCCTGCTCCATCTCTGATCTAACACTGTGTCTCAAAGCACATACACTTAATGCAGATGTGCTCTTTTCCTCAGTTATCATGGCTGCCTTGTTTTTAAGAAGTATAAAAATTGCTTTGTTCTATGATGATTCTGGAATTAACATTTGTTGTTTATTGGATACTTCTAACATTTAAGACAGAAATATAGTTAGGTGATGTAGGTTAGATGTCCTCACTCCTGAATTACTTCAATATATCCAAAATATAAAAATATTTCCCATTACTCAGAGTACCTAATCAACATTTTGTAACTCCTCATTCTATAGCTGAGAGAAATGAAAATTTTCTTGCAATGTTTTTATCTTTGTCTGCAAAAATACATGTGATATTTTACAAACAATGCAAATATATTTGGCACTGAATGCCATAATAAATACTCATTTATTACATGCTAATTTAAGATTCTGTGTCACATTTCCATAAGGTTTTGTTAACTATTAGGTTTATGGCTCCCTTCATCAGTTTCAGGACTAGATAAAAGCAACAAAACCCCCGAAATAAAATCTACAAACTTTCATTTGTGCAATAAATACAGTTTGAAATCCATGATCTGGCCTTTTAAACACACAGCTGTCCTCCTCTCATTCTTCTTGTCCTATTCTCATTCTTCTCACTGTATTTACATTCATAGAAAGGTAAATCTGTAGAACTGCAGCATGACTCCTCATTGCAATAGAAGACATTAATCAAGTTTTGCTGGTTTTAGAGTGTGGTATCAATATCATTCCCTTCAGCCTTTAGTGTTGACAACACATTGCAAAATATTGAAGCAGTATTTTCTTAGACAACAAGGCAAACAACTTACTGTATACCTGTAGAATGTAATAACATGAAAGGATTCCTTTAAGAAAAATATCCTATTAGAAAGCATATTTCTCTAATGCTGTTGATGATATATTTGCATTCAGCTATGCACACAGGATATGATATAGACTTCACTATAGATTGGTCTAGAAATGCAGTAAGTTGTGGTTTGAATGTGAAGGTTTTATTGACAAAAGTGTGGGGTAACCATAGGAGACTCATTGATTGCAAAGTCACTGCAGAAAGCACTGCTACATATACAATAAAGAGCATATATAGATTTATTTTTTGCAATCCAGCCTCTTTGTGTATTGTTGAGATACTAACACAAGACAAATTTGTTTTCATTCTCCCCCAGTTATGCCATACAACTGTAGCTTTACTAAGGTGTGTCTGCCAACTGAGAGGATTTACCAGGGTACTGCTCATGCTACAGACCACATGTCTGAGTTTGGAGTGGAAGGGGAGGATCACCAATGAACTCAGTCTATTTTGCATTGCACTGCTTTGAATAGGTACAAAAGTACTGTGGTATGAACAGGGGCATGTGAATTCTTTTGGCTAGCAAAGGCCTTTTTGTAAATGTGGTTTAGTTCAGCTTCCTTCATCATTTCAGTGGTTTAGGGGATCTGATGACTAGTTAGCTGGATTTAGTATTATTCATTTTGCCCACAAGTGGTTATTTTTATCCTGAGCAGCAGCCCAGTGCTTGGGCCCCAGCAGTGAGATGTTCTGGCTGGCATGTGTTGATGTGCTCTCTGCAAAGACAAGATGAGGTGCTGTGTGGGTTGGGATTTCCAGCTGTAAGTCCCACACTGTGAGTGCGCCACAAGTAAGCTGCCTTCAGCTGAGCCTCAGAGCTCAGTGAGTTTCTTTTTCATGATGAATCAGGCAAGGAGAAAACATATAACTAGGGTGATAAAAAACAATCCCCCAAATGTTTCTATTCTCTATGAAATGCCATAATGCTTTCAGGAACATGGTGAAATACTTGTGAAATATTTCACTAAACATACTTTCAGTAATAATGTATTTTTAAAAAGTATCTAATTGCTTGATCTATGAAATTTTGCTCCTTTTATAATTATTGTGTCACTTTAAAAAATCAGGCCCGCTTGAACCATTCAAAAAAATTAATTATTTTTCTATATGATTAAAATACTTTACCCAGTTTTCAAGTTCCTTCTCTTAACCAGATTCGCACAACTTGATGTTCATCATTGAAAGCATTCACTGCCAACACCTTCAGGTCTTCTTAGGCTTAATTAGATTTAGGAGTGATGCTGGTATTACCTTTTCAGTCTGAACAGCTTCCTCCTTTCTCTCCTTCTGAGTGGCTCTGCTCAGCAATGCTGATCAGCAACTTGGACAGCAAATCAAACAGAACCCTTGCAGATCTTGTGCGCAAAGTTCTTGAGCAACATTATTTGAGTTCCTTTTCTCTCCACCGCTTGACTGTCACTCTGTTGAGGTGATGGCTTGTATCAGCTGCAGGCCTCTAGCCACAAAATGTTTGCTAGGGGACAGGATACACCTGAGTCAATGCCCCAGCAGAGAGCTGTGCATTAAGACAGCAGACAAGTTCATTATAAACAGCTAAAGGCCAGGAGGGCACACAGCCCAAAGCTCCTATGTTGTGTGAAAAGGAAGACAGGATGCCTTCCCTCTGATGGTTTATATCATTGCTCAGATCTCCAGGTTAACATCTGTGAACAAACTCGTTGAGTGCTACAAGTGTGCCCCTGGAGAACCGACCCCTGCAGCGTTCAAACACTTTTGTTCCTTTCTTTGCTTTGTCCCAGTTCTCCCATGGCCACATCACTCCCTGAATATTTGCTCTGTGCTGGTTCGAAGGTAAACTGGCAGGAGAAATGAATCCAACTCAAGAGAGATTATAAGTCAGAGTTACAATTTAATAAAAATATTACAATAAATGCAATGACACAATGAGACATTGGTTTTAACCCACAAACCCCAGAATTATTACTCAGCACCCTGGGGCATAAACAGAATGTGGTGCATGAGCCCCTGTGCTGAGCCCCATGTGGTTCCCCTGAGTCCCAAGTAAAAGGAAGGGAAAAACCTGTTGGTATAGATCACGGTTGCAGTCTGGTCGAGAGTGGCGGTCACAGTCCTGTCGATGTTCTGATCCTCCTCTGGATCTGGCTAGTGGTACCAGAGGTCTCCAAGCCCCAAGATTATATAACTTCAGGTCCAGGTGGGAATGCCCAGTACCTCCCTCAGGGCAGGGAGTTCCACAGTGGGTGATCTGACCCTGTGAGTCGTGGGGTATTTGGAATCCTCGATGGCCCATTAGCAGACACATCCCCTCAGGCTGGGTGTGAAGGTGCTAAGGACTCCCTGGAGGGGAGTTATCACAGCTCTTATCTCACAGGCTTCTTTAACACCCAGCTTACAGCCTGAGGGGTCAGGTGTGCCCTGGGCAGCTGCTGCAAATGGTCCATTGTTAACAATTCTTGGGAAATGAATAGAGGGTGTAGAATGCACAGCTTTGGTCACACCCACACAGTGATAAACTGGTCCCGCCTGCTGGACTAGGACAGCTTACATTTTATTGCTGTCTTTCTGTTACTTTTCTCACAGATGGATTAGCTTACATTTTTCCTGGCTAAAAATCTTTATTCTGCCAATACTGAAACCCTCGTGAGTCTTTTCTGTCAGTTCATGAGTAAGAATTTGACCAATATGCACAGAGAAATATGTTTCATGTTTCTAAATTAATTCCTCCTTGTCATTTAAAAAAAGTTTTGCTTATGCATGGTCAGAAAATAAGCATATGTAGTGGTTAGGACATAAAACAGAACTCAGGGTATTTATACAAAGTTTTGTGTTGGCTGCTACCTTGACATGTCCTTACTGTGCCTGTAGTTCTTCTAGTCTGGGCTGTTAAGAAAACAGCTTTTCTCCTTTTCTACCACTGTGAGAGACTCACTACTGCCACTTTAAATAATTATTTTTCTGAAAACAAATGTCAACTTGCCATTGCTACTGTTACTTTAAGTTGTCAACAATGTGACTGAGGCAAATCACTAAAATTTCTCTGTGTTGAATAGTGATCCTATGGTAAAAACTGACTATCTCTGCTTAAAAGAATTCATAAGAATAATAATCTTCACTGTGGTTTAGTTTTAGAAAAAGGGGTTTTTTTCTTTCTATGTAGGTTTGACCTCTAAGCTAAAAAAAGAAAAGGTCTGTGAGACCTCCATTCACATTCACTGCTGAACCTTAGAGCTCAGCAAATATATAGGAAGAAACAAAATAGAGACTTAATGCATCAGGCCTGCATGATGGACAGACCCTCTCTGCACATTACATCTTGTTTAACCAGATGTGAATTGTATTATAGCTAGAATAAAGGTTATGTGTGCTACAGGCTGATCTCTTGAATCAGAAAGCCATTTGTTTTATTACTCTTCAGGCTCTTATACTGCAGGAACCTGCTGCGATTTGCAAGTATGAGAAGACAAGCTGATGCTGACCAAAGTAAATACTGCAAAAAACCCTGTTTATATCATGGATCTGAACACATTATTTCCATTTAGCAGATTTCCAGTGTTGCATCAATGCAATTCCCCACAGATAACTGAACTGAATATTACTGGCTTTTGTTTTGTTGGTTCAGACATTGTTACTGTGGCTTTGTGACTAAATGTACTCATTTACTACGTCTTGAAATGATTTTAATATTTTGACTTGCAACAAGAAAAAATAACGTTTTTGCTGCTGTGTTTCCTTTCTGTCCATGCTCTACTGAATGGTATGTACATAAATGTTAATTAAAACAATGATTCAAAGCCTAGATTTTAAAAAAGATACTGAAGTGGCCAGCATAAGACACAAAAAATCAAAATGTCTCAAGTGGAGAATGGATCTGAATACAATTCTTCTATCTCTTGAATTAACATTGCAGACATTTAACCATTGGATAAAACTGCTTGGTCTCCTGATTTTATGAACAATGGCTGTTCAAGATACTGAATTTCAGGAGCAGGCTCAAGACTGTGATTCCCACACAGACATGACCCCTCAGTTTGGTCTCTGTTTTTGCTGCCAAGACTGTGGCTTTCTGTATGCCTACCTTTTAGTTATCAGATCTTTCCACACATCATGATGGAAGTCCCAGTTATAAGCTCCATGTTGTACTAGACTGTGAAGTGCTTAAAACCAGGTGCTGTGAAAGCCAGCTATGGATCTAGCCTGATTAACAAAGGGTGTTCTCAGGCCTCTGAAAGTAAGCAGGAAAGGCTTATGCTGGAATGACTTCAGCTCTAACTTCTCCAAGTTTCCTGCCCTGCTCTGTCCATATCCCAGTTGACTATGATTCAAGGTCTTATGTTTTATGTTAAAATGTAGCATTTTACAGAGAACTATCACTCATTTCTGTCTGCTTTAAAACATGATTGTAATACAGCCCCTTGGGAGCTGTTTCACAAACAGTTTGAAAATCCATGCAGAGGAGTTAGAGATGTAAGCTCGTCATGTGTCCCAAGGTAGTATGTTCTGGATGGTTAATCAAATCCTTCAGTTAAAGCAGGGATTGGAGTGACTGATTTCTTTTGTGTCCTTAGAGCAGATTTGGAAAATTGGCGCTTAAAAGACTTGAGAGGTTGTTAAAAGACACTCCTCTGAGGGAGGACTGCTTGCTTTGATGCAAACTGCCTGTCTAACAAGCCTGCTCAGGTCCGTTTACAGCATCAGAAGAGCTGGACTGCAGAGAAACTTCTTTTGACTGTCTATTCAGTTGTCATCTGGAGAAAGTGATTTGTCTGTACTGATGTTTCCCTACGATGCTGTGGTATGCATCTGCTATTTTTTCATAAGTTTTTTTTATTGCTTTTGTCTCGATTTTGTGACATGAAACAAAGAGATAAGGGTAGTGACTGAGAAACAGCAATGCTTGTTTAGCTGCATTCCTCACTACATGCTAGTACAGTTGTCTTTCATTCTGATTCATATTTGCTACACTGGATTTACATTTATTCATGCTTTTTTGCTTTGTTCACCTGACTTGATTCTCTTTTTCAGGCTGTTACTCTCCTTTATTGTTCTTACGTGCACAATTCCACTGCATTATATTTATGAAATATTTTAGCCAAACAAAGTAGCTTGGCCTATGCTCCACAGGGACTCATTAAAGTTCTTGTTATTCTTACTATTCATGTTAATGCTTTGAATTGTAATTACTTACATATGCAGATAAATAGTACACATTCTTTATACTTGTAAAGCAGGTTCTGTGAATTCTATAAAATCACTTCTGTTTCATCTAGTATTTGTTTTATAAGCTTTTCAAAAGGAGGAAATTTTTGTGGGGTTTGCTGGATTAGAACTCACACTGAAGTCCCTAGAGATTTTTATCTGTGCTAGATTTAACTTTTTACAGTGTTTTGTACATAACGGATACATGTATCAGGTCCATGTTCAACTGTGTCCCCACACTTATAGAAAGTGAATGTCATTTGTGATTTTATTTTGAATTTCGAAGACACAGAAACAAACGTGAAGAGCTTGAGCATTGACAGAGCAGACAGAACACCTGCTGAGGCAGTACACAGTACACAAACAATAATACAACAATTAAGATCTTACTGCGCTGCAGAATCAGCAAGATGATTTCTAATGAAATTCACAGAGTGGTGTGGATGCACTGCAGTGAGAACACTGTCCTTGAAACTTCACCATTAGCAGGGACTAGTTCAGAGGCAGATGTTCTTTGGAACTTTCTGAAAGCTCCTTCCACAGATAACCAGGCTGTGGACTGTCATGTTAATTGGCATTGTGGAGCTAATTCGAGTTCAGTAACAATGCTTAAATCTGTCGGACTTCCTAAGACTCACAGCAGTGCAGGATATTATGGGTTACATTATTTTGCCATGGGAAAAGAATGTTTCTTGACACCTAAGATAGTGCTAAGAAAACATACAATTATTTCTTAATATCACAGGCAATTTGGTTATTAAGTAAATGATTCCATATGCAGAATAAACCACAAAACATTTAGTTCTTGAGTTCTGTTGTTTGAAATGCCTCCATAGCTGTGAATTACGAAGGAGCTTTAAAAGACTTCAAAGGTAAAATCCTATATCAGGAACTTAAACAAGGGTAATTTTTCATTTTCTGTTTGAGTTTTTTCCCTCAGAGAGAACATTTCTACCTCTGACAAAGGTTTCAGAAAGTTTAATGATGTTTGTGCTTTGACCTTGATAGACAAAATGGTATATATTCTCCTCTCCCTCAGTACAGGTTTATTTAGGATTTTAGCAGGTAAGATGTTCAAAGGAAAAAGTAGATTTCATAGGTTTTCCTTGGGCTGCTGTAGCAAACCTTGTTTTCCTTAAAAGTGATGAAATTTATTTCAGCTTCCAAATTAATTTTTGCATACATTTAGTTCTCTAGAATATTTACAAGAAAAAGACCCCCTTAACTAATGAAATAAAAAGAACAAACAAAAGAAGCCATTTTCATGTGGTCTTCCAAACTACTGGACAAACCTAGGTTATTTAACTTTTTTGTAGCATTGAAATGAAAATTTTAACTCAAATATTTTTTGCAGGAATAAAAAAGGCAGAGAAAACAATGCTTAGTGTTCTCTGGAGGGTAGTATCCATCTGAGGTTTACAATGAACTGGCTGGGCTCAGATGAACAGTTACTCTATCATAATTCATGTAACAAAGCTAACAGGAGCTCAAGCCTTTGTCATATTAAAACCCCCAGAGACAGGAAGCCAGCTTATATACTTTAATATTCTCTAGTTTTATGCCCTGATTTCAAATACTTATATAATGCCTTTTACATGTACTTTGCATTGGCTGTGTTCACAGGAATGGTATGCAAGTTGTGGTAGTTAAAAATTACTTAGAACATATGTAGTGTTTTCCATCCAAAGATCCCAGAGCAGTGCAGCACATAATTTCCTTATTACCTTTCTGAAAACACAGCTTAGATTTTAAACTCTATCAAGATAGATTATCACTGTTACTAGAGAGGGTTACTGGTACTTTTTATTCTTTCTTACATGTTACACATTTGATGTTTCTGTTTTGGAGGTGGAATGCTACAGTCAAGCAGACTTACAGCAAGGGTGAATTTGAGTGAACACCAGCAGCCACCATGTGTGTTATTTAAATTATTTATATGCTCCTTTGACAGACTTTGTTCACTTCCGTCAATCATAAGAGAAAAAAACCCAGACAATGAATACCTCATGATTATATTTTTGGGACAAAAGGTACACAGAAATCTTTGGGTATTTCTTTTTTTCTCTTGGTATCTCTGATTTCCCAGAAATGTTAGTGATCAGTAACTAGCAATTTTGCATAAGGATTAATATTTCAGCTATTAAGTGGTGAGATTCAATAGCCTCAGGTTTATTTATAAGGATCTCAACAGAAACATTGTGTACAGAAGAAAGCAAAAGGAAAATTAGTGATTCAGACTGACAAAGGTAAGTACTAGGGCAAAACGCTGTTGCAAATCTTGGCTGGTTAGCCCAGATTTTTCAGCTTAACAATGGGAGCTGTGGATCATTTCAAGTATTTGTATCCCTATCTTCAGAATTTGGAGAGGAACAAAGTTTACCAAAACTGTCCCTAGTTTTTTACCTACAGGAAGAGTATCCTGCAGGTCAGGTGACAGGGCTTACAGTCTGACCAGTATCCCTGCTCCTGACCACCCTGCTGGCCCATGGCTGGCAGGTGTTTGTTTTCACCTCCCTTGTTTGCCCTTGAAGCCCAGACCGAGGGTGTTGCTGCCTCACTGACCTGCCAGGCTTCTCTCCCATTTTTGGGCTGCAGAGATCTTGCAAGTGCCTGGCAGGGTTGGCCCCTGCCCCTGCGTGCCCCTGGCATCAGCCACACACCCTTTGCAGGGCAATTCGCAGACTGCAGGCTCCAGCTAAGCCACGGCCATCTGTCTCAACCCATCCTGGCCTTTTTTTTTTTTTTTTCCTGTGGAAAGGAGGAGGAGATGGGTGGAGAATGCTAAATCCTGATCCTCAAAACTAGAGGCAGCATCTTAGCCCTGCTTAACGTGGAGGAGAGCGAGAGCCCTGTGCTGCAGTAGGCTGTGACCACTGACCCACCCTCAGGGCTCCTTTCATCTACACTGCTTTGGGTTGTTGAATGCATTCCTGTTTGCAGAGTTTGTTTTCTTTACAAGTATTTCTTTATTAATAACTAAAACTCTTTTTGTCTGATTCCTGCTCCTACGTAGTGCTGGTGGTGATTTAATACTTTCTTCCTCACTGGCAGTCGCTGCAGTTGGCTCCCAGTAATAGGCTGTGGCAGGACTTGGACTCCAGCAGCCTTAGTATGGGTTCCAGCTCTTTCTTGTTTGAACTGAGAGGTATCCTAATTCCAGCTTGCTTTTTCTGTAATGTATTTCATTATTGCTTCTGCATTACGAGGAAGAAATGATATTCAGACTATGCTTTTAGCACAGACAGATGGCGAATAACTGAGCCTAATGAAGAGAATAAGTTGGATCATCGTGCTAGTGTCAAAGAGGGGATTACTGGAAGTCTGTCTTGTACAAGCTGAGAATGCAACAAACATAAATTGTAGCCAAAGTATATTGCCATGTGGCTTTCTTATTTAATTTGTTCCCTCTTTGCCAACATTTTTGCAATTGTTACTGAAAGGTAAATCAGTGTCATTCATGTGGAGGCATGTGGCCTTGTCAAAAAGCTTTAAAGCTTTAAAATATTCTTTCCTAGCTATGTCCATATGTGCATTTTAATATTTTTCTTCCTACGTCTCAGATTTTCTCCCTCTTTTTCTCTAAAGTGGTAGGAATTGAATACATTTTTTATTTCTTTTTGTTATTCCTGCTGTATGTGAAAAACGTTTGGCAAGTGTTGCTGTGCCTAAGGATTGCTCTGACTGACTGGTGAACTGAGAACACTTAATTGCACTTTGCTGTCTGTCTGTTCTTGGGAGATTATGGTTGTGCATGTGTCCCAAAGGCTGGCAGTTGGCCTAATTTAGGTTTAGGACCCATTGTATCTAGAGGTATTCAGGGCTGGCATTTGGCCAGTCCTATTTTAATTGCAGCTTCTCTCAGGCTCCTTCCTGGAGTTCTGCTTTTCTCTCGCCCCTTCCCTTCAGTTTGTGAGGCTGGAGAGGGTGTAGAAGAGCAAGCCGCTCACAAAGACTCAAATCTTGGAAGGCTTACACAGCCAAACCCCTTTGCTGCAGACTAGCCACCCATGAACTTTCCTCATCCAACTGGGTAAAGCCTTTGGCACTCAGTGGATCCATTTTTTTGCAGTAGAGACGGTAACAGGAGTGAGCTCAAAAACCAAAAAGGAAGATGTAGTTTTCATCCCATCTGTTCTATGAACAAGTAATCCCTGCCCATGAAAAAGAGTTTTGTTTGCAAAATTATGGCCTGCAGTCAGGCTGAGGTTCCTGAGTGGGTTGTTTAAATCGGGCTGTGGGATTTACTTACACTTTTCTTTGTGAGAGGAGGAACCTTAAGCCAGAGCCCACTTTACTGCTGTTTTTTGATTTGCAGTATGTAAATGCTTCAGCAGACAACTGGAATTTAGGGAAAGAAATATCATGATGTGTTTCTAATGTCTCAAGTGTTTGGAAGAAAAAGAAGAGCCTTGCTTGTGAGTTGCTTCTTCACTTTCATATTATCCTTCATAACTCATCATCTAAGTATAATTTTTCTTCCATTTGCCTTTTACAGCAAGACGGGAAAGAAACGTTCATGTAACTGAGTTGTAGACTTGCAGATAGATTACCTGCTTTGCTGCTTGTGTGTGGGGTGATGCAGGAGCACTTAGTTCAGTACGAAACTTGACCACCTTTTCCCCCTTATTGTCTTTTTCAGTTATAAAACTTTACATCCATTCTGACAAATTCTGGTAATACCACTCCTGCTTTCTTGGTAACCTCTCTTTTCATCCATTTACAACTGAAATGCAAAGTCATGAAATGAAAGTCTTGAAATATCACATAAAAAAATTCATGAAGATGAATTAAATGGGTTTGAGAGGAAGCTGGTGAATCTTTCTTGATGATATATATATATATATATGTAGGTAGGTAGGTATAGTTTATATTTTTTTAAGGCAGGAAACTTGGCAACATATTTTAGAAAGAACATGCAGTAGTCTAAATGTTCTGATGTTTCTCTCTTTTCTGGAAAAGATGCAGAAAATTACCTCGAAGCAATCAATCCTGCATCTTATTGATTCTTTATTTGCAGGATTGGTTGCACATCTAGAACAAGGCTGAGAAGAGGTTTTTTCCACCCAAAGGAAACAACTATTAGAAGAACTGCTCATTTTCCACCACACTTTTATTCTTTCTCATCTGATCTGTTCTGTAGCACAGCACAGGTGCTCCCAAGCATCTCTTTCTAATGTAAGCATTAACTGGTATTTCCAACAATAGAAAGTGCTTTCAGAAAAAGATCCTCAGTTGATGGGTAATGATAGGGGATAGAAGCTAGGGAAAAGTTTGTGCCTAAGACAAATATTGCCATCAGGCTTTCCTGCCAGAGAGAATAAAATTCACTTATGTGTTGAAGTCAACATGATTTTTTTGCAGAAAAGTTGCTCACTGAGAAAAATGTTGGGAGAATGTGGCTCACAGGATCTCCTGTGTTGGTAGTGAACAACCTAGCACAATGACCAGCTAATACAGATGACTGACTTTCCTGGTCACACATCTGATTTGTGGTGATTAAACTCAACTGCAGCTGATGTTGCTATTGAAATATCTGAAAAAGTTTAACACTGAAAAACGCACAAACAAAGCACATGAGCCTTAATGATTGCATCTGATTCAGCCGGAAGAAACTGCTGTGATTGATCCACAAAAGAACATTTCTTCTTGAAAGCTCTCATACCTTGCATGTTCTGCCAGCATTTTAACCACTCCCTGTTCACTAGAAAGCACAGGCTTAAAGGCAGTCTCACCCTTCTCTGAATTTTTATTCCAGACACCACCCATCCCGTGTCTGTTCATTACATCAGAATGCAGATGAGATTTTTGCATTCTGAACAGGGTGTTGCAGCTGAGCTTCCCAAGTCAGTTAAGCAATGCTAATGGAGGGAGCCTCGAGGCTCACCTTGTTTGATAGTTACTCTTACACACAGGTTTCACAAGGTGTTTAAATAAAGAACACACACACAGTATTTCAAGGAAATAAAAAGAACTCAAATACTTTTTCCTGTCTCGAACATGCAGGTACACACTTATTTCTTCTTTCTCTTCTTCTTCTTCTTTTTAACAATAATAACAATAACAATGATAGTAATAACAATAATAATAGTAATAGGTGTTACATCTTTTTCACTCAATGGTTTACTTGGTTCTTTTTTTCAAGTGCGAGAATTTAATTTGACCTTTTCCTTGCTAAAAATTGGCAACATTTTGTAAATTCTTGTTCTTTCAGGACTATCTCCAACACACATTCTATTTTTCTTCTCGTGGAAATATTTTTCATACATAAAATTTTTGTCAACTTAATCCTGCCTCTGCAATAGTATTTGCCTGCTTTTTTAACCTTTATTTTTGAGAATATTTAAAATATTTGGATTAATTTTTTCTGTACCAGTTTCCATCAGTAATAGTAAAATTAATAATAAAAAGATGTTTTCCTTTTCACTTAATCTGAAAAAGAAAACAAAAATTAAATTTCTGAGAAGTCTGAAAGGACAAACTAAAGTTACGGTACTGCACCAGAGTATTTTGTGACTCCTTTGTCTATTTTCTGGCTTTACAAGGGCTTTTAAAGGTGAAAATCTTAGTACTAATTGGGGAGCAATTATGTACTATGCAGGAAGTGCCACCTTGACCTTCTTGAGCCTAGGAAGTGGTTATCCTGAAACATGAGGATTAATATTTCCTGCATCCTCATAGTGTGTTTTGCAACTCGTATTACAAGATCTCAACAGACATCTGAAATATCCATATTACTTATCCAGCAGCTGTGAGTACGGATATTACTTCAGAGCACTAACAACTGAAGAAAGAGCAGAAGTTAAGATAATACTACTACTGAGCTCTGGGATAAAAGAGTATTCTTTTAACTTCTTTTCTGTATGTGTATGATTACATTATCTCCTTTGCATAGTTTTCAGGGGTACAGTACCCTTATGCTAAATTTCTCTTCATATCAATGCACCATCCTCTCTGGTTTAATTTTCTTGTCTTTTTTTTCTTTTCATTTTTCTTTTCTGTACTTAATTTTTTTCAAAGAGTTGCAATAACTGAAAATCTTTTCAATATAGAATACAATATCAGTTTGTATTTTGAAACTTTTAGTTGTTTTACATGGTCTATTAAATACTCATTAATTCCAGATGGTCAAGTCCAGCATTGATTTAGACAGAGGTAGTTAGGATAGGGAAAATTCAGAGAGGAAATGGTGTATCATATAGGAAAGGATAACGGCGTTTTTTTATGGTGAAAGTCATTTAACGTCTAGTATCAGAGATTATTCACTCTTCTCACCTGTTTGTCAGTGGCCTTGAAATATGTTTGTGAAATCTTCAGAAATCCATAAAGAAATGCATTTTTCCCAGCATGAGAAGAGATTTTCCTTCACCCCCATAGCAGCTGGGGAAGATGTGGAAGTCATTATTTGTTGTGTACTGAAGTCGTCTAAGAGAATCAACTCCAGTAATTGTAAATCCATGTTGGGTGTCAGGTGGACACCCTTCATTTTTACAACCAAATACTGAGAGAGTTCACTTCAGTAAATAGCATTTAATCAGTCCTTGTTTATGTGTCTGTGTTCCCAGACCCAGTGTGGAATGAGACATTCATACCAGAGTTCTCCAAAATTGAAACATAGGATTATTCACTTCAGACATAGAAAGGACATCCTCTTTCGTCAGAACTCCATCTTCCCAGGTCCTTTAAAGCAGTCTGTCCATAGCACATGTGCACTAGATAGCACTCAGCAGTCTGAAAGAGAAAATCAGGAAAAGATGAGCAAAAATCTCCTTTCTTCTATTTAAAGAGAAAAAGTTATAGAGAAACACAGATGTCTCAGCCAAAGGAAAGGGTATCTGGTTTAGCTGGTAATAATGTTCATTAAGGCAGTTAAATGCCTCCCTGATATCCGATCCCATCAGATCTTGGAAGCTAAGCAGGAACAGCCCCGGTTAGTACTTGGATGGGAGACCTCCTGGCAATACTGGGGGCTGTAGGTTCTAGTCCTGAGGACTTCACTGTCACTGTCCAAGCTCGCTCGGCTGTGGTAGATGAACCTTAGGAGCAAAGGGGTGGGTCCAGTTTCTGTGCATGCTGTGCCTCACCTAAAAAATCCACTGTGCAGGCTCGAAGGACACACCCATGTGGAGAGCACCCTTCCCAAATCTTCATTCTTAAAGCTTAGCCATGATGATGATGAACGTTCCGTGAATTAAAAGTGTTGTTCAATTAACTGACAGGACTTCACAAGGAAACTCTTGTATGATAGAAAGGTAAGTCTTACTATGAACACATATATAGAGAGGGAGAATGTGGCAGAGGGGCTAAATAACAAACTGAATTCAGAACCTAAAGCAGAAGTAGAGCAGGACAAAGAAGGAAAATCCAGCCCATGAAAAATCTTACTGAGAGGCACTTTCCAAAAAAAAAAAAACCCATTTGAAACTCCCTTAAAACAAATGTTTGCTTCCAGATTACTTACTGGCAAGGATCCCATCAATTTTTCTCTCTGAGCTATACAGACAAGATATTGGAGAGTGACAACTTGGCTTTCATTTTTCCCAGGCCTCTCCTTCCTTTCCAGCCTAGCAATTGTTGCTGTTTATGTAGCTGGGTCTGGTATGTTAATCCCATATGAGATTTTTCTTTGCTTGACTCATACAATTTATGGGAAACATGCCCATCTGATGTAAAGAAATTCCAAGTGTCACCTTTATTTTCAAGTCCATGAAATTGCTTGTCCAATAGATTTAACCACATATGTTCCATGTGTGCCCATTTCAAACTTTAGTATTGAATTATATGCTTATATATATATAAATATAAGTATGCATTTCTATACTTAGATTCAGTGTATTGAATAAAATTAAATTTGTTCAATTCAAGGTCAGTACATCTTTTCTTTGCTCTTAGTGGAAGAAAGTGGGTATTTGCTTATAAAGTCTTTAAAAACCACAGTCTCATCCTGAAATAAACAGGTCTTTAGTAGTGTTATTACTGGGATTGTTTAATAATATTTGTCAACTCTGAGGCAAGCTGGTAGTTATTTGTATGAATGAATTTCAGTGCTGTCTGTTCACCTCTGGATCTCTACTGCAGCCCTTCTTCTCTCGTTCATAATTTAATATGCCATTAATAACAAATGCTATCAAACACCTTTATCTTTTCCTGCTTTCCTGAAGAATATTACAATGACTATGCTACATTTAGACTTACTGCACCACTGTGTTTCTCTTTTATAGAGTACCCTATTTTGTGATCCTCAGTAATATGTGCATTTCTTTTAACTTCTCAGGATATTTTCTTTAATACAAAGATGCTTTCTTTTACATTGACCACACTTACTTCTTTAGTTCAGTTGAACATGGTCCTTTCACTGAACATGCCATCTATCTGAGTTGATTACTCTTCATAATTAGAGATCCTTTTCCAAGATAAGGGTCTTCCCATCAGCTGCACCAATCTCAAGGTCCAAGACTGTTGCTTCAGATTCTCTTGTAGCATCCCCTCTTCAGAATAAGTGTTTTAATGCAATTTTCCCCCTAGGAAATATAGGTGTATTTTAAAAAGTCCTGGATGCAGACATCCTTGAGCCTTTTAGTGATCTGTATTANTCCTTGTCAGAAACTAAAATTTTAACATAACTGAACTTCTGTGTGGCAATTCTGATTTTTGGAAAAAGGTTGCTTGACAGTACTTCCCTCATAAGTAGCTCCTTGCACTCTGAAACCTGTCTGCATGCACCAGTACTATTGATACCTATTAACGCCCAATGATTGGCAATCAGGGTAGGATTTGTTTCCAAGCTAGTATGGAGTGAGTTATCATTCTTAGACCAGCTTATAGTACTTTCTTTACAACCCTTGATTAGTCTTTGCCTGCTAATATTAATTAGATGCTTAAACATCCTGTACCATCAAGGATTATCATGCTTCATTAGTACTGTTGTTTGAACTGAATGCCAAGAAAGTTTTTGGTCACTATGGATTGTAATATCTATTTTTAGAAACAATTGAATTTGCTGCCTCACTTACTAAAAGAATCAAGTCTGTATCTCATTAAGATATGGTTAAAGTTCAAGTTACTAATGGATTTCAGGTGCTTTTCCTGGAAAAGGTGAGACTTCAACATGTGATTTGAGTTAGGACATTTTTTGTGTAATGTATTTGTTTTCGTTTCTGTAGATGCCTGTAAATTAGCATGTCTGTGGCACCAGATGCCAATAAGCAATATACATTAACTACCGCATGTGCTAGGAAATTAGGACACCCTTGGCAACTATTTATTAGCATTTCAAACTCCTAATTATTGTGATAACTACCAATTATTAATAAGGTTAGGAATCTTTATATACAATGTTGTTCACTGACAGAGAGGACAGGCATGCTGTGTATAAGGACCTGCTTGTGTCCTGAAATAACAGTGAGCAAATTTCCTTATGAAAATTGCAGCTTTTTGTGTTCTGAAGCACTTCTCTGAAAGGCTATGCATCTGAAAGTCTTTGAATAGCTATACATTATTTTAATTTCTTCTGCATATGAAGCAATGAGCAAATAAGGTTGTAATAGTCTTAAAAAATGCCACCAAGATTTCAGTTGTGAATAGTTTGATTTTTTTATCTGGAGCAACGATACCTATAGAAAAGGAGACAGAGGCTGAATTTTCATGTGGCAGGCTTGTTGCTGTCAAAGAGGCAAGTCCTGGAGTGCTGTCATTTTTGTGTGGCAGGTACATGATGAATCTATCATGATCTGTCCTCTAGCTGATTCATTGAAGACATTTGATTTCCAAGAGCTCCCTGATGATGTGGGATGGCAAAGTGGGGGATTTTTGATAGAGGAAAGATGGTTAATGTTTCTGTCCTCCTTCCCCATCAGAGTTACTCTGATTGCCAGCTCTGTTGTCGCATACTTCTATTTTTAAAAGGTTGCCCCAAGCAGAATTCAGTAGTGGAGAACAGCCATGATGTGATCGTAGTAGCATGTGGGGGTTTTTCTGTTCACCAGCTGTGTTTTAACACCTGTGTTAGTTTCACATCTTCCTTCTTCACTCTTTGGCATAACTTCTCAAACAGATGGTCAGGAGGCCTTTCTAAGGGTGTGGTGTGGAATGCAACTGGTATGAAATGTGCTGAAAGGTTAACTGTGGATAGTTATCGTGGACCAGGAAATTCATAGTAACACTTTGTGTATGTGCTCTAACCAGAAAAAAAATGTTAGGTAATTAAATTTAGTCACTTTCATTGAAATTCATTAGTACAAGCTGCTCTATAGACTAATTATCCCTGCTTCTAAGTCAGAATAATACTGCACTGTCTGTCTTGTCTCTGATACTTGAAGTAATGTTTTCAGAGGCAGCTTGTGTAGCTCACCTCAGGTTTGATTTATGTGATGTAGACATACCCCTCTTATACCATATAAGAGAGCTGTGGCAGGGCACCCCTGCCCATGGAGAAAGAGTATGCAGTCACAGCTCTTCCACATGTACTAGAGGCCAAGTCAAAGTTGGTCCAAATCAGCCCTAGCAAATAGGTATGCCACAAAATGTAATCTGATACTTGGGAGTATCTAAGATGCGGCTAAAATTGGTTGTAAGATTTCTTTTTTCTTTGGTAAACAAAATCAATTTTTTTGCAGCTGAGAAGTATATGCAGTTGTCTCTTCACATTACTAAAAGCATGGCTTGAAATCTTGAAAACACATTAAAGACATTAAGGTAGTGGGAAGTGTGTTTTCTCCTTTTATAGGTATATCTTTTGGTCAGTGCTTTAATACAATGATTGATGAAAATGATGTCTGTGGCTGACATCGGGGATTATTAATGGATGTAGAATCAAATTTCTTTGGCATTAGAGGGAAAAGGAGATCTGTGTCTCACTAGATAAAATGTTCAAATGGGAACGGACCTTCAGTTTAATTTTAGGTATTACACTTTAAACTCCCCAATCTAATAATAAATGTTGCTTATTGCTCCTATTGCTTAGGCCTGTATTACTTATGAAAACATGTAACCTGCTAATGGATAAGAGCAAGAGCTTTAAATTTGATGGCTAAAATCTGAAGCTTTCATATATGCAAAATTGTAATCAGAGCCAAAAGGACATAAAGTAAGAGCAAAGAGGCAAGTTCAGAACGTGGCATTTTGCTCTGTAATTGTTACATTTTACAGCACTCCAGGAGTTAAAACTAGAGCATGGCACAAGGCTGCTATTGTGAAAAGCCAACTCAAGGATTTTTAATGCTGTTAGACAAAGGGTTCCCTTAGCTAAAAATAATCTTTTCTTTCCTCCTGCTCCTAAGCTTTTTCCTCCAGGGAGCAGAATCATTATGCTGCATGTGCTTGCTCAGTGCATTGCAGGAGTTGCTGAGATTTATGACGTCATGGCTCTAAGCTTTCCTCTTTTGCCACAAGGTCTGCATGCGTAGCTGTTGCCCTTTGTGTTTTGCCAAAATGCCACTTTGATGTACTAATGTGCTTTTTACTTATGTAGAAGGCAGCATGTGCCGTTCTAGGTCAGTACATTTACAAAGGGAAAGCATGGAAAAAGAAAGTGGGCTTTTTTTTGTTAGTCAAAGCTTTCCTTCGAATTTTAGGGCTTGTTAATCAAACCAAACAAAACACACACCTCATCAAGATTTTACACGGTTCACTTGTCAAGCAGAAGTGTGCCTGGAATCCATTTCCGACGGAGGTCAAAGATCAGCAGTGCTAAGGCAGCCAAGGGAATGATTCCCCTGTGACACTTTTGCTGTGTTTTGATGAAAGTGAAAGCCATGTGGTACAGGGATGAAAAAGCAAACAGACCTTTTTTTCCTGTGGCAGCACTGAATTTAGAAGTTAAGCACAGCAGGTAGGAAGAGTCTAATGTTTGAAAAGCACTGGTACACCAAGACACCAAAGCACTTATCTCTGTCTTTTTAATGGCTTGCTACATTTCCTACACAAATCTGTAATTTTTAAAATTCACAGTAATTTTTTTTTCTGCCAGGAGCTCAGGTGTTTCTCTTCATTAGTCCCACACTGGGATCAGGAGAATTGTGTATGTAACACATGGGAGGTCATAATGTAGCAAATGATATGTATAATATCTTACTAGAATAACTGTACTTCCTTGGTAGAAGTGGCCATATTAACTTAAATATGCAAGTGATATATGCTGGTGTATTACCTAAGGATGGAGTTAAAAGCCAAGATTATAATTCATTTACTATACAGTTTTTACTATGCCAGAAATAACATATTGCTCATATATTTGGTTATACAATTCTAGTCTCCTGACAGAGTATTTCCTTTCAATGGGTTGCAAGCATCTTACTTCTGACCCATTTGACATTATATAGTGTTGATTCCATCGTATGGCCACATTTGAGGGTCATTTACTGCAAATGCTTCCATCTCCTATATATCCAGCCTTTTATTATGCATTTTTCTGAAGCTTAATGAACATGCAGTTTTCATAAGATAATAAATAAAAATACTGCAAAAGCCAACTAGAAAGAAAATTATTAAGGGATTTTATGACTCAGGGGATCAGTAATGGAATACAGAGTTTTTCACCTCTAGGGCACTGATTCAAATATAACCTAGGTCATTAGTGAGCAAAAATCATTACCAGCAGCTGTTCAGTGACCTACAGAATGTGAAATGAGTTTGTGGTCTCAATACAGTTTCTACTACATGTGTATACAGATAACACAAAAATCAGAGTCAACATTGGCCCCCTTGTTGACATTCTCACTGGAGAAACTAAAATCCAAACAGATGCATGAAGTGACTAAATGGCTTTCACATTTGTGAGTATGAAAAGCATTTGATTGATATAAGGAAGGAGAGAAATTCCACTGACAGCATGTTTAAGAAAATGTACAGCAGACAGTTATTGATTGAAAATCCTCTCTCCTCTAATAAGGATAGATTCCCTTTCAAGTGACTGCTCCTGTGGACATCCAAAGGTCTTGAATTAGGCTTGTGGAGATTTCGTTGTCATTAGCATATTATGCCACCAACAAAGCAAAGAATTGTGAGTTGCAATAACAAAACATAAGGATTGCCAAGAGATGAATTTCAGTTTCTAAAAGTTTAGGTGGAGATTGAGCAGCAGCACAAACAATGTGGGTGGAAAAATGTTGTGGGTGGTGGGAGGGATTTCATGGCAGCTCTTTCCACATGACTGAATTAGTTATTGGCTTATCTTCTAAACCAGTTATGTGTTCTCGCCTCAGCTGATGGATGTAGCAAGAAGATATATTTTTTTCTTGGCCTTTTTACTAAGAACAAATATATCCTCAGTTTACTATCTGATACATCTTCTCTGACAGCCCTTGCAGTGACATAAATTTGATGAGCTCTGTAAGTCATTTCCATCTTCAACTACAGTGCAATTAGAGCTTAACTGACTAAGGATTTGACACTGAGCAAATTTGCTTCCTGTGTGATTTTTATAGAATCTGCTAAGTTCCTGGTTGTGTTAAATTCTTCCTTTTTATTTTAGTATTCCAAGCAAATGAATATACATTGAATATATGGTGTTATAAATGCTTTGGTATTTTTAGATGATTGATCAGATTTGTTTCATTTTATGATAGAGTTCTGACTTTCTTTTAGAGAATTGCAAACCTGATTGCACTTCAGGTAATATTTCTGGTAATAAGAAAGACATAGCTGTGCTGTCTCTGCCACATTTAGTTAATTAACCAGGTTAATCTGGGATAAATCATCTACGAATATGCCATGAAAGCAAACATCTGCAAGGGAGGTTCCTGACTGCATTGCTTTCCCAACTTCATACTATTCAGCTAGGTATGATGCTAAACCATAGCTGCTAAGGTAGAGATACAAAGTGCATGAAGCTATTCTCAGTTTTGCAGAGAGTGGGCAAGGCAGTTATGGCTCTGTGAAAATGATCAGTAATGGCTGTATCTGACCAGTGGTGTTTTAGCTTGGCAACAAAGTGCCTTCTTTCTGTGTAGTACTCCATATCTTCATTTTACCTAAACCCATTTGGTCATAATTTCCTATGTACCACCCTGCTACCCACTGACTATAACAAGTAGCTTTACAAAGTAGATTATCCTTTATATAGTGAACCCCCCCTTGCTGAAAACTGGGAACCATTTGCAGGGTTTCCTCTGGCTCATCTGGGGGAGGCGCACTCTGTTCTTAGTGAGTAACTTGAGTACTTAGCACCAAAATGAGGCAGCTTTAAAAGACTGCAGGATCTCAGCAAAAGAAAAGTGCACTGCTTCATTTCCTTCATTTCTGCATGTCCCATGTTCTGTGAGTGTGAAAGCCTAAAGGCTGCCAGCCAGAATAAGCATGCACTGGGCACAGCATGGGGATGCTTATCAAGGGGAAAATTCACAGTATAGATTAGGGAAATCAGAACTGAGCCTCCTTGGCTAGACCTGAAAATACAGATCCAGCATAATCTGGAGATGGCATCTTCATGGGTAAAATCCATTTGGCCTGCTCTGATACACTTCACCCTTGGCTCTGATCCAAATGTTCCCAGGGATCAGGGCAAAACAGAAGAGCAGAAACACCTTTGCTCAAACAGCCTGCGCAGGGCATGCCATGCTTTCATTAGTGGGACAGTAAGTAGTTTTAGGCAAAAAAATTGATTTAGTGCAGGGTATTTTATTGATGTTTACCTTATTAGTTTTCTTCCGTTAAGAAAAACAAACCCTCAGCACCTGTTCCTATCCTAGAAAGGAGACAATTTAAGTAGATCCAAATGGCACAGATGAAGCAAATGTGACCCACTGCCTCCATCACTTCTCAGCTGAGAGTAGGGATGCAACTCAGCTGAAGCTGTGTGGAGATCTGTGAACCATCATAGTGACAAATCCCTGACTCCTGAATTTCAGCTGTAAAATCATCTTTTTTCCAGTTTAGGTAATGAATAAGATTAATCTTTTTCATACATGACATAGAAACACTTGAATTGTGCTTTTTCTCTCTCTGTGAGGAGAATCTTGTTAAATGCCCTGGTTTTTTTGGATGTAGGACAATGTCGCAGTAGCTGCAGTCCCACTGGCATAAACAGAAGCTATTCTTAAACTTCACTAAATTATTTTGTTGATTCTGGCTGCTTTAAACTGAAAATCCAAAATCCAGTAAAGGATACTGCAAAGTTTATTCGTGGCACCCCAAATATGATAATGTATTTCATGGAATTAATTTTTTTAACTTAGGTCTGGCTCACCTGATTGTAAAAGAGCACAAAAATGGCCAACTAAATATGTTTACAAACTTATTTTCCTGACCTTATGACCAGAGCAGGAGGGAGGGCTGACACTGCTAAGGCTGCAGTCACTGTGGCACTGTGGTGGACACTGAAGTTGTTGCCTGGCTTCTTGTAGCTGTTCTGTTTGTGTGTGGGCAACATAGTCAGTCAGATGATGTACTTTCCTCCTGAGAGGCAAAAGTGATTTGAAAATCCTTTTTTTTACACTTCACAAAAATTTTAATCACTTTAAGCTGATCTTTAAATGCTTTCTTAATTTGATTTTCTGGCTTGAACTGACTTTGGAATATTTTTCCAACAAAATTATGGGCATTTTCACAAGTTGCAGAGGATGTTTGTTATTGAGCCAAGGTTGTGTCAGGTCTTTTCGGCACATGACTGTGTTTACTTCCATCACCGCTGTGTATGTGGCTTTATTGCTTCTGTTCCCTTTAACTGGCTTTTGCCTGACTTCAGGTTATCTTTTGCTTCTTATTTTATTCTGAAATAACAACAGCAGTCAGTTCCACTGAAAGATATTTCATAAATTCTTATTTTTTTAAGCTTCTTAAAAGGCCAGTTACACATATGGCATGTCAGGCCTGGAGGCCTTTCTGAAGCTTGTGAGGATTTTTCCTACTGCTGGACCTCAAGAGGGAAATTGCAATTTATTGATTTGAGGTGTAGGAATAACTGGGAGTATCTGGTCCAGAGGTAGAGAAGAACACTTATGTACATGCAGTATGTCTTTTCATCTGCTGTATGAAAAACAGTGTCAGGTGGACACTAAGGGAGAGACTCTGAAGGGAGGGGTAAAAAAATACAATGCTGAGCATCACTGTGGTCAGCTAGCTTAGGTGAATCCAGGAGAGGAACAGAGATGTAATCACGAATTTAGAGGAGTGCCCTACACTGTTTTTGTAAGAAGGGAGCCTGTGGCACGTGACAGGACCCTGACCCAGTATCAGGACTTCTGGCTTAGTCCCAGGCTCATCCATCCCCTCTGTGGGGCAGGAGGGCACCACAGCCTGACAGGCATGGAGCTGAGCTCCCAAGTTGCTCCAGGCTGCAGAGTCTGTTACCATGATCCAAGCCTCCTGCTTCCTGCTGAGTTCATGTCTAGCTCCTGCCCCTGCCCTGAGTCTAGAGACCTAGAGCTAGAAGGCTCTCACTGCCAGCTGGCCAGGCAGCCCTTGCTCTGCCTGCTTGGCTCCCCCTGCACCCAGAGTGTCCTGCCCAGGCCAGCCCTGCTGCCTCGGGGTGGATTGCCCACGCCATGCTCCAGTCCGACAGAGCAGTGAGACCTACCACATTTCATGGCCAGATGCACAGCCGTGTGTGATCTGAGGCTGGGGACCCTTCCCCACATGGCATGTGCCCTCATTATCCACCTTGAAACTCATGTTTGAAAAGCCTCAGCTCGAGTTTGTTTTAATGAATCTTTATTATTTGAAAGCTCATCCAACATGAGGTTATTGCCCTCCAGGCTGGGTTCATTTGTATTAAAATATGATCCTCTTTCTTATCCAAATGGCTTTCATATTCATTTCCATTCAGATAACCGTGGTATCACTGGTTGGCATTTGTGCAAAGCCTCCATTTGCATAATAATATTTGAGTAGGTCATGATGACTAAGCAGTTTAATCTCTTCTGTTTGGGATCTTCTTCCTTAAACTTTTGTTATATCGTATGGATATATTGCACTGTTCCAATTAACACAGAATCAATTGTTTGAAGATTTATTTTGCTTTGGTGGCACGACTTTAAAAGAGGTAATTCAGTTACAAGGCAGAGGTTGGTTATAACCATTATTGGTCAACTGTGTGGTCTTTCTGCCACCTTGTGGGGAAGAATCACTAAACTGTTGAGATGAAATGGAAAGACATGAATATTAAAATCCATATTTTTCAGAAGTGGCTCTAGGAGATGCTGTAGCAGAGCAAAAATTATTGCTTTCTCCAAAAGTGTTTCAAACTTGTGAAAAAAAATTGCTGAGGTCACCTCAGACTGTTCAAACCTAGACCACTTGCAATGGTATTAAAATATTACCACATGAATTCCTTAGTTTTTGTTTTCTCTGTTGCCTATCTGTACCTTCTCACAACCAGTCCCTCAGGCCTCCCTGGCCCACCCATTTTGAGCATGGGTTGATAGGATAGTCCTCATTTGGATCTGCAACTTCATAGCCTATTTTACAAGGGTACTATGCCCATTTTCTAATTCAGTCATGGCACACGTAATTAGCCAAAGAGATGCACCAGCCTCTCTTCATTGGCTGTGGTGAGTGTTAGTGAGTACCAGATGTTAATTATTTCCATCTTCTAATTCCTGGCAGAGCCCCCAGCACACAGCCTATATGTATACTCTGAAACTATGTTGTTGCCAAATGTAGAATGTTTTGCTAAAGGTGGCCAGGTTAGTCAAAGATGAATTTCACCTAGAAGCATGATTTGCTTTACCCAGACATGTCAGAAGATGTTCATTGACTATGTTTAACTCTCTATTCTGTGCGCAAAAACTTTTTGCTATTTACTATATGTAGAAAGTTCAGAATGTTATACTTCTATGCATTACAAATCTTCAATGAACCAGGAGGTAAAATTTAAAGATTCCTGACATTTGACAGTCAGAAGTGTGACTTCTCTACTGACTATCAAATCCTTCTTCCCTTCCTTCTCTGATATATAAAGGATAGAGAATCCAGCTTCTCCTCTTCTGTGTTTTGGGACTTCAAAGTTTGTTCACTCCCACTTCCATTTTGCATGATCATTGATTATGTGAATGCTTTAAACTAAACAAAAAGCCCCTCTGATTTTTGAGTATTTCACAAAGATGGACTATTCAAACAGAAAGTTTTTATCAGCCTATTGTTACTCAGCTAGTGTTACAATGACATACGGCCTTGGGGTTCTTTTGTGCTGGGTACTCTACACATCTGTGCTTGTTAGAAGGTAGTGGGACACTGGAACAGGTTGCCCAGAGAAGCTGTGGAAGCCCCATCCCTGGAAGTGTTCAAGGCCAGGCTGGATGGGGCCCTGAGCAACCTCAGGGTGAGTGACATCCCCACCCATGGTGCAGGGTTGGAACTAGAGGATCTTTAAGGTCCCTTCCAACCCAAGCCATTCTATGACGATTCTGTGAATATGTCACCCAGACATGGTCCATATGCTGCAGATAGATATGTTTGTAAATACTTCAACTTGCGTGGAAAGAAGGGGCAATTGGCAAGATTTATCATCTGCACAAGAATACATATGACTGACTCTGAAGCTTCATGAGATAATGCAGATAATGTGAATCAAACTCCCAAATGAACTCATATTTCTTCCAATCAACTTATGTAAATACTCATGGGCTTCTGTATGAATGCTTTTATGGATTAAAACACAAAGCATATCAATTTAATAGAATTTATATGCTTAAATATCAGTATTATCCATTATTAGAGTATTTGAATTATTTTTTAATAGTTACACTTTTATTTTTTTTGTGTAAAATCTTTAATAACAACATTTCATTTTTTGTAGAGAACAATAGGAATACATCTTTTGCTGGTTTGTCTTTCTTTGCTTCTTTGGCCTTGCAGAGAAAGAGCTCATGAGTCAGTTTACCTTTCTTTTATTTGTTTGGGGGTTTTTTGTTTTGTTTTTGTTGTTTGGGTTTTTTTCCTTAAAAGAACAAATCACAGAGCATAGATGTTGGTGGAAGGAGTATCTGTATCTTGGTTTTTATTAACTCTATAATCCCAGTCCCTATAAAGATGTCTTTCCCACTTCCACTGTGCCAGTGTCCTGAAGTCTCATTGCTCTGGGTGACAGAAATCTACTGGTATTTCCTCCAGGATCTGTAACAAGTGACCAACACTTTGTGGAATGATTTTGAGGAACACATTTCCATTTCGGCAGTTCTTTCAGTTCCCTTGGCTTTCTTCTTACATTTTACTGTCAGATGAAGAAAAGAATGGAGTCCCTGGCTTTTGTTTGTATTTTAACATGTAGTTAAATACAAGTTGTGAACATAAGCATACCAGAGAATAGAAGTAAAGTTGGTTAGCATGCTGTATCTTACGGTCTTTTTGACTCAATGTAGGTCAAAGCAGTACAGCACAGAAAAGAACAACATAGATCAGAGCAAGACCTCTGTGTGTCACCTCATTCTCCTTTTTATAGAAGAGAAGAGGCAGATATACTGAGTTGCAAGTTGCTGTTTTAAATCTTTCAGTGTAATGTTGGCAATCTTGGCCCTCAGTCAGCAGAAATCAGTGAGATTTTTCTTTCTGCTGAGAATGAGAACCACAACACCAAATTGCCTTAATTGCTGTGACCATTAATTATCATACTTACATGTTCCATTGCACTATGCAGGATTAATTCTGTGGTAAGTACCTGGATGCTCTTTCCATCTAAGCTCAGCCCTGGCAAGTTTAATAGCAAAGAGATTTAGAGGAGTTTGTATAAGCAAAGTAGACATAAAAGCTGAAAAAGAAGGGAATTCCCACTCTCCCAGAAGGGCTGGATTTATGTTATGGATCTCTAGCCTGTAACAGCTTTTATCATCTCTGAAAAATTTCTTTCCCTTGAGGTATAAATACAAATGCTGAGACTCAGGTTAGTTCTCCATAGACAATGATATCTCTGCTTAAGAAAGAAAAAAAAATAACCTGTTTTTCACTCCTTGAATGTACAGTCAAAATTCTGTGGAGTCCCTGCCCAGGTGCCTCAGGCTGAGATAATTTTACAAAGAAGGAAAACTGCCTCAACAGAGGTATCAGCCTGCGTCACCGGGAAAGAAACTCTGCCTTTTCTGAGTAAAGAAATGCAGGCTATCGCTGAAGTAAATGGGCTCTAAACATCTGAGTCAACCAAGCTGAGCCTTAATTCAGTACTATGCAGACCTGGGCCTAATACTTAAGAAATACTTAGCAAATTCACAAGAAGTGAGTTACTATCTATTACCTATTTTCTGTTTACTTCTCCTTCCTGTTATGTTGTTATATAAAAAAACCCCATCAGTGTTTTGCTAGAGTGTGTCCACATCACTGAGAAAGCCAAGCTTGTCTAGAACTCTAGGCAGAATACTTTGATTAGCGAAGTTAAATTTTTGGAAAGTGCTGCAACGCAGTATCACAGAGGTTACGTTAGCTGGCTCCGTTTTGTGCTAGAGCAGGTAGCTAGGTAGGCTACAGCCTGTGTTTTGTATACACTGAAAATAATTGCCTGCTGAATGAACAGTTCAAGTGGTAAGGGAATGATTCCTCAAGATATTATCACCTATAGGATCTGAACTACTTTACCTAAGATTCCTGCTCAGACAAGAAATCCTGGATTCTAAAAAATTTTGACATTATTATCTTTTTATTTAAGGAATTAAGTAGAAAATGTAGCCCTTTTATGTGAAAAATAAATTCTGTTACATTTAAACACCTACAAGTTAAGAATTCTATTCATTCAAATGCACACTTGAGACAGTTAAAGTAATTTATTTCTCTCATATGACATATGATATGTAAACTCTGAGAATTGTAATAATAGGCCTTATGTAGAACAACCTAGGCAAAGTGGAAAAATATTCTAGTTTCTTCTATCACATTATTTATTTATTTATTTATGTTCTTTATTTTCTGAGGGCTAGACATCCTTTCTTGAAGGAATGCACTACAAGTTTGCATTTTAGTTTTCTCCCCATGTAGTTTTTATGCAAAAAGGTTAAATACCAGAGTGTGATTGAGGCTGTAGGGCAGTGATGGAACTAAATGAAGTAGTACCTACTGAATAAAGTTTTTTGATAAGTGTGTATATACATATATGTATGTATATATAAAATACAAAAGCTGTTTCATAGTATAACTGAAAAATGCTATTCTGAAGAGTCAGATAAAGTGGTAGTTGAAACTCTCAGTAACAATTTTGGCAGGATATCTGCTAGGTTCTAACTTCTTTTCTGAAATAAAATCTCAACTATAAAGAATTTTCAATGCCATTTAGGATTCTAAATGGCCAAGTCAAACTGCAGTGTAGGACTTGGAAACTTACGTTTTTTGTTGCAGATCAAGCTCATCTCAATGACTAACATGTTCTGTTGCATAGTGGTAAGCTGTCAATGAGTCATCCTATCAGTTCAGGCTAAAATCTAGACTCAGGTGGTCCCACAGACTCATTCAGTTTGGCAACAAAATGGAAAACTAGTTTTTCAGTTGAAGTGAGATGGCTTCATTGCAACCGTTTATCTAAAGCCCTTAGTAAGCTTTAGCAGGCTTCACATCCTGTGGTGATTCTCTTTCACCCTTCTATGCAGAAGCTCAAAGCAGAGCTAAGCTGTGTTGAGATGTGCAATCTGCAGTTGACCAGTCCCATCTTGTCCTCAGCTTCATTTGCAGAAAGCTGGATGCTACTGGCAACGAAAAGTCTTACAGACAGCAGGATTTTCCCTACTTGCCCTGCAAAATCTGTGTAGAAGAGAATGCACATATGTTTCCCAGTCTTTGATCCAAATGGTGTTGTGAAATGATGTTCATAGTCTCATTATCTCAGAGGTTCCACACAATGATGATTCATGAGATGATGGAATGTCTTTTGAAAGCCTTGGAAACAGGCTGACACCTCCCATTGAAACTGTCGGAACAGAGCTGCTCGCTCTCCCTGAACCAGGAAATGCTCTGAGGGCTGCAGGCAGCGTGATTCAGGCTGACGCGCCTGTGTCCTCGGCTCAGGGAGCAGTATCTGGGGAGATTGCATTGTCAGACTGCTTTCAAATCTAGAAAAGAAAACAGAAGAGCAGAGAATAAGTAATTGAAATAATAGTGATTTTGGACATACACTTTTCCCCATTGCATTTGAATTCTGCCATGGATTTAAGCTGTTAAATCCTTACTTGTTTTAAGTCCTCAATCTAGGACAACTTTGAATTCCACCTTAGACCACTAGTGTTAAACCATTGTAGTTTAATTTTGGCTTCAGTTTCTTCAGGCATTTCAATCAAAGCCCTGCGTGACTCAGGGTAGCTCAGGGGTCCAGAACTGGGATGTTTTCTATTTCGTCTGCTCTTGTAATCCTACCTGGTGGACGCAGACTGCAAGAATAGCTACATAACAAAGGGGAAGGTTCTCTTTTTTACAGGGGCAGCTTTGCAAGAAGGGCAGAAGGGAAATTCCACTCCTTCCTCCCACTATTATTTCCCGTGTAGCTCCTCACTGTTCCATCATGGCACTGGTATTTCATGTGCTCTTTGCTGTTGTAAATTCCCCCTTCTGTTTCCTTGTTCGCATGAAGTCAGAGGCACACTATGATATATGAGTCTAGATATGCAGCATATGTAGTGTAGGGGGGTTTTATGGTATCCTGTCATTTTCCTGCTTTCCAGTCCCACCTAGACAAAATAAACCAAAATCAAACCAGCTTCTTCCCACTAGAAGGGTGGATTAGCACTGGAACAGGGTATGCAGAGAGGCTGGGGAAGCTCCATCCTTGGATGGTTTCCAGACTTGGCCAGGCACAGCTGTAGCTGATCTGATCTAGTACTGGCAATAGCTCAGTATTATTCAAGCCATGGGTTGGACCAAACACCTCCAGGGATTTTTTCCAGCTAACATTTCTATGATTCACCCCTTCTCTGCAGCCATGAGCTGTAAAATCTTGGAGGGGTATGACCCAGTGTAAAGGAAGTATTCAGTTCTCATCTTTCACAGTGGAGTTGTGTGTTTGCTGCTGGAGTAACATGCATGTCTGTTCTTGCCTTGCAGTAAGACTACTCAAGCACACCTGTGCTTATGGGCTTTATTTTTTTTGTTTACATTAAGAATATCAGTGTTACTACTTTCAGAGCTGTGTAGCTACAGAAAAGATGGATGGAGTGAAAACACACACTACATCAGAACATTCTGCAGGTTCAAAATGTTCATGCTACTCTGCTTGTCTGTTGCTTCTGAGCAAATTTGGATGGTGACTAAGCATATTTCCAAGAAGAGATGATGAACGTATTAAAATGGGCATGTATTTTCATTTTCCTGGCAATACCTGGTTCAACAGACCATGTCACTCATCCCATTGGGAGAGAGCATACATGCTTAATTAGCCGGGGAGTAACATTAATGATGTGCCCAAAGGCATTCCTGGGATATCTCTCTCAAAATTCTGACATAAAATTTACAGGATGATTCCAGGAATAACTCTCTCTACTCTTTCAGAGTTTCCAAAATGCCTTGTGTTCAGTTACTTTTATATCTTACAAATATGCATCTGGAAAATAAATTTTTGAGAGGGAGAAAGCTTAGCATTTTCATGTATTGCCCTAGGATATGAAACCTGTGTATTTCTACCTCTTTTCATTTTACTCTCATGCACTATTTAAAAAATATATAACCCTTCTGGAGCAACTAAGTTTTATAGGAAAGTCTAACTTATTCGAGGATTGGTCATTAAATTATGCTGCTTTATGGATGTTGAAGTCAGCTGTTTGCATTATTACTGAACAGATTTAAATCTTACTGTGCCAAACAACAGCCTTCAGGTAGGGGAACGCATAATCCTTGTTCTTTTTGGCACCTTCCCTGGGGCTGTATACATCTTTAGGATACAGAAGTTACAAGAGTTGAAGAGGCAAACGTTTGGGTAGTTCTGTGTTATGCTACTGATTCTATTATATATATTTGAAATAATGCCTTCTAAAATGCAGATTTTGAACAAAAGTTTCACCAAATATCTGAGAAGTCAAAGATTATTGCAATTTTAATAATACCAGTAAGCAATTAGAATTTAGGAAGAGGTAGGTGACAGGCATTTAAGCAAACTATTCTCTTATTCCTAATTGCAGTAATAAGATTGATATATTTTTAAATAACCTCCCTAATAGGGAGAGTTTCTAAGCAGACATTATAAAATACACTCAAGTTTTAATTTTACTCAAGAACATGTGTCAAAGAGTTCCTTCAGAGATTTTTTCTCACCCTACCAACACAAGGATTTTGGGAATTGAAGTGCCGGAACTGAGAACAAAGAAGTGGTTGATGGCTCTTGATTCCAACTTAATGGAGGGGTGGAGTTGAGAAACAGACTCAATGCACCTGGGAGGGGGAGAGNGGGTCACAGCTGCTTCAGGACACACTACAGACATTTTTTACTTCCTGGGGACCGACCTTGACTGCAAGGAGATTTCTGGGAATTACCACCACTCCTCAACTCCCAATGTTTCCTTCTTTTGAACAAAGGATATGGAGAGAGAGAGTCTACTCTTCCCCCCACCCTGAGGGGGGTCCATCCTGCACCGTGTGAGTTGTGCACCCCCTTGTCTCTTCCTTGCTGGGAAAAGACTGGGAATTCACCTTGCAGCCAGCCGAGGTGTGACACTGACACTGTCCATAAATATAACTGCACCAGGAGGATCCTACAGTTTTTAGGGGTTGGTTTTTTTGGTGCTGGGGGAGTAGTTTGCTCTGATCTGCTCATAGTTATATCTATATACAGTAGTTAAGAACAGTTGCCTTTCTTATATACATTTTCTAATTAAAGTTTTGTTTTTCCTAAATTTAATAATGGGTGACATGGTTATTGAGGAGGAATCCTCTCCTCTGGTCTTGGTAAACATTTAGTTTTCCCTCAAACTAAGGCAACATGACAGTAATTTGTAGCTGCTGAGAACTAGGGTAGGCTCTTCAGTGCACTGTCAACCAAGTTACTCCTTCAGCAGAAAACAAAAAGGGTGGTTGATAGAGTTTTTGAGCACCTTCAGGCAGAACCATTGGCAAAGATTAGATTTGTATGAGGAAATCATGATTCACAGGTGTTCTTGTTGCTTCTGGAGCAAAGGAAAAAGCAACCACAATTTCCATGTCAGGGAAGACAGATAGGCCATGGGCTTCCTTCCAGTAGGGGAGACACAGACTTGAGCTTAAATGCCTTTATTAGAGTAAGGTGAGCACTGGCTTGTGCTAGTTTCTCAGGAAATAGCTTGAAGTGCTCAGTTTGGTTGGGCTGGTGGGGTTTTGTTTGTCTTGGGTTTGTTTTCCTGTTTGTGTTATTTCTACAGCACCAAGCTCAGGTTTGCATTGAATTATTTGTGAAGTCCACAAGACCTCATTCTTGACTCATAATGAACACCTCGCCACCTACCACTTGTATTTGCAAAATTAGGATACATTTTCTTACGTATGTTGCTTCACAGTACTGTTTTGTCTACTGAAATTTATCCGTCATTTTAATTCATAGCCACTTATTCATGTAACTTCTCCCTATGCTTTTTCAGAGACAGTCCTTGTTCTTACCAGACTGTATAACTTAGAACTACCAGCACACCACACCACCTCACCTACTGTAAACCTGGTGACCTCTCTCTACTGTATGAACTATTTTCTCCTACCCTCTCTTTCCTGTATTTGAGCTAAGAATTGCTTTTTGTTTCCACAATGCTTGATATTGAGAGCCTATGGTGAGACACCTTGTTGGGTACCTTTTGGAAATCCACAGGGATAAATATCACCTGGGCTGCTTTTGGTCATTTACTTACTGACACAAAGACCTCAACAGATCTGTGAGGTGCAGGCTCTTTTATTAAAATGTTTCAGTTTCTTTTTTACTCCTGATTGAAGACTATTATTCTGTTAGTTTGTTTTTCCCTAATTGTTCCATAACAGCTTCTTTATAGTTCAGTTTGCGATCCATCTGGTGACTTGCCTGTAAAGAACTTTGAGGTATGAATTTTGTAAGTCTCTTCTCCAATGGCCATAAAAGTGAAAATTAGGTTAAGCTTGTTTGTTAAAGTGAAAATTAGATTAAGAATAAGCTCTTAGCTTATTAGTATCGGTTGCATATCCAGGTTACCTAGTAGCTTTCTGCTCCTGCTATGTTCAAGATAGAAGTTATAGGCAGTTTTGGTTTTCTTGTTCAAGTTTTTCTCCTCAAATGCTTTCATTGTTCCTGATATCCCATTTTCACGTTTGAACTGCCATGGTTTATAGTCTTTTCTACGTTACTCATTTGGACATAGCTTTGTTTCAAAGATGTCTTTCTGCCACATAAAACTTCCTTACCTTGCTATTTATTGGTTTCTTGCCCTTCCACAACCGTCTTTGAAAGATGACATGGGGGTTTTTGTGCCTATAAAGTGATGTCTTTATGTAGGCGGTCTCTAGCCTGCCTGCAAAGATTTAACTCTTAGATTCCTCATACAGCTTCTTTTTAAGATGCTGCCTATATATCACTTTTCTCAAGCTGTCCTTTTCCAAGGTCACTTCTAGTCCTGATCAGCTTGAATGATTGCTGGTACCTTGATATTTCTGCTTTATGACCCACACAATGCCTAGAAAAAGATATGGGAGTCTTAAGAAGAGATTTCCTTGAAATTGTGAAGAAGGTTCTGCAGAGCTTACAAAGAGCTTTGCCAAACGAATGCTAGTCAGCCATCTGCTCTGGAGGTGTTTTAAGGGTAAGGAAGTTTTGTACCTTAAGCTATTTTGGAAATAGAAGTGAGAAGAGAGTGGTGTGGTAGTGATAGGTGAGGAAAGAAACTGAAATCAAAGCAAACAATTTACACATGTGAGAAAGCAGAGGAAAGCAGAAAGCCATGCAGGCAAAGTGACAGTCAACAAAAAGTTGGTTTTAGTTTCAGTCTAAAGCTGTCAAGATCAGATTCCAAACGTGGCAGTAACTGAGTCATTAAACGATGACTGAGTGGATTAAATCTGTGGCTGTGTCTACGGACAGGCAAGCAGGGCTGTGCCCTGAAGTCATAAGGAAAAAACACTCCATGGAATGTAGAGTCTGTGGTCATTTTGCTGACTGTTGAAGAGGGATACAGGCATTTGTTTTCCTTTGTCAAAGTGAATTCTGGCCTTTAGAGGAAGAGTGTAAAAGTAAAATGTCACTGTGGATTTTTTTAGATTATTAATATCACTTTTAGTTTCTAGATCATTAGTATGAAGAGGCAGATGTGCAGAAATTGTGCCTGGGCTATTGCTTTTTTGGGGAGGTTTTTTACATTTTTTTTGTTTGTTTTTTACATTTCAATATTCCGGTGTTGTAAAAGTCCACATCTATAACTGATTTATATTCTTTTATATCTACATTCAATAAAGTACATATTCTTAGTAACTAGAAGACTAATTTGTGCAGAAAAGATTAAGCAACTTACTTAAACCAGACAGTAAAACAATTTATTTGATGGAAATTTTCAGGAATCATGTAAGATCCAGATTTTGTTTTTAATCAAAAGTTGATAATGATCTTGTCTGGTAAATGCAAGGCATTGAGATAGCCAGGTATGTATTAACTAACCATGCATTAGAAAAATGCCAGTAGTCCTATACATTTATCACCTAATAGCCTTATAAAAATGTATTCTGATTTATTGTGTACTGATAGTCCAAAGATTTCTAAAGAAAAGTCACTTATATCAGTCATCTGCCTATTTCACAGCATCAGATTTTAGCTTCACTTGGTGGCCAGACAATATCCAGTTCTGCCCTTTGGCTTTGGTTAAATGCACCTGCATTAAACTGACGTCTTCTTACCTGTGTTGTACATAACATGGGGCTTTTATTTGAAGGTAAATTGGACATATGGGTCTACTCTATGAAGGATAAAACACAAAGCTTCTGTACAAGGTTGGCCTGTTTATTTAGGCTAAGCTTTTGTCACATCGATACTTGTTTTCTTGTTTTCCTTGATCCTGACTAGAAACCCTAGGAACTGGCTTGCCAAGTGCTCACAGCTGAGACTGAAATCAACAGCAGCTGGACTTTGAAGGGAAAACATGCTATAGGAAGCCATGTACTCTGGAAAAGTCAAATCTTAGGTCAGACACACGATATTTGTCATACTTTTATGTTTAATCTTTTTGTGCTTTTGTCTTCCTTAAAGCAGGATTAAGACCTCTCCCATTATAGAGAGTTGTGAGCATGAAGGAGCTAGGCTTTGGGAAGCTTTCAGGTACCCCAGTAAGGACTATTATAGAAAGCTTCACAAATAAATAGGATCATTCTGCCTCTTGAATTCATGCAACAAATGATAGCCTATGGCTGTTCACTGAATGAGAATAAAGCAGGATGAAGAAACAACATGCTAAATAAAGTTGACCTACCCTATATAGTAAATGGAGGGCATCCTTGAGATTACCAAAAAGAATGGTGTCTCCTGGACAAATATGTCCCTGTTTGTATACCATAGTGGGGAATGGACAAGTGTTTCACAAAGCCCACAAAAAAGGCAAATCCAGTATAAGTACAATAAGAAAAGAAGGACACAGAGGACAGGGAAATACATACTCTGATGATGTTTGATCACTTGGAGGTATGAGTGCTCAGGTGGTGGGGGAGGATAAGCACAAAGCAGACCAATACATACAAGTACTATATAAATGCACTGAAGAAAATGTCAGGGCATCTCCTGTCATTGCCAGCCCTGATTCAGCATCAAGCACTCTCTGAGGTGTGAACCCTTCCCCACCAAGCCCAGAAAAAATATGTCAGAGAAATATGCAGTTTGGAGGGAGAGGTGAAACCATCTATCAGCATTCTTTTCCTAAAATTGGCAGTGGCACAGACTCAACTGTTTAGCCTTAGTCATTCAATTAATTTTACTAATTTAGCAGGATACAAACCCAGCAAAAATGGGATCATTTTCTGCTGAACTAGTGAGTTAAATGGGCTGATGAAATTATCTGACAAGTTTCATTAGTGTGAGGGAAGGTGTGGAACTGCACTGCTGCAAGTTTAAGGAACTAGGAAGAAAGAATTAAGATTTATCTTTTTTTATGTTTTGGTGGAAAGTGAAAAACTGGATCATTGTAGCTGCATTTTATGAATTTTATATGGAAAGCTGTGGAACCAAGTCTTGCAATAGTAAGAGCCCTTTTCTATCTGGCATTCAAAGCAGATGCCTGTTCCTTCCCAGTGGCAGGTGAAAGCCTGACTAGACAGTTACAGGTACTGTGGAGGCATGAGGGAGGGTCAGGCCCAATATGCCAAGGAATGTGGAGGCACAAGCACACCAAGTGAGAATGCAGTCCTGAGGGGTTGTGGCCAGTAACATCTGAAAAGCTTTACTAACATATGTGAATTGTGTTTTTGAGAGATTTTGAAGAAGAGCATGTGGAGGTTGAGTGATGTTAGGGGAGAAGTGTGGTGAGCTGTGCTGTAGTACATGAGAGACTGGAGGAGGAGGGTGGGGAAAAGATGTCGTTTTGTTGTAAGACTGCAAGGGGAAGAGGCAACAACGCAGAGTTAGCTCAGGTCTACCAGGACTTACTGGATCAGATGCTGTGTTGTGTAATGCAGCTGTACTGTCTTCAGGGAGAAGTCACATTTTGAAGATATGCAATGGCTTAATGCAGCACAGCACTAATAATGCAGGTTTGAAGCCATCTGTTCCTGGAACTATTAACAGTGAAGGTGCATGTCAGGGACCCCACAGGGTCAGCCTGCTGTCACAGCCCTGCATCAGTGGCAGTGCCCCTCCAAGCAAGCCCTGCCACTCCGTGAGAAAACTGTGGAGCAAAACAGTGGGAGCTGGGGGCATAACATCTACACTAGAAACATTGCTTCACTTGCAGACTAAACCATGTCTAGTTTCCAGGTTCCCAGACCTGTTAGCATTTGGAGTGCCCTGGGTGCACTCATGGAGTTCATCTTCTGATTTAGCTTCATGAGAAAGAAATGCCGTTCATGATCTCAGAGACTGCTCAGCAATTTGAATGCAAGTGCAACAAATGTGGATGATTGGGAGAATTGGTTTGAAAACACGTTCCTGCTTTGAGCCAGAAGGTTAATTTAAGCTCATGCAGTAGTATCAACCAGTCTAGATTTAGCTTGCCTTTTGAAAAGCACCTGGGTAGCTTGACATTTCCTTGGCATTTCTCCCCTGTCTGGGGGGACCATTGCATTTAGTGTGCCATAGGCACAACTCTGCCTCTTGGTGTTTTGGTCCTGTTGGGAACCACATTGCCAGCACACCTGGCCCTGGGCAGAGAGGCCTGCCCAAGTGGTAGCAGGCATGCTGCACCCAGAATTTCAGATTTCATCTTTGTTTGATGCAGATTTCAATCCCTCAGTTTGTTTTGCATCCATATTCATTGGCTGACTGGCCATCTGAGAGGGTGGATAAATCCTCTCTGTGGCTGTGGTTTGTCATAAGTTGATTTATGTTGTCCTGTGAACATGCCCAGCTCCCTAATGATACAAAGAAAATGCATTTAAAAAGCAGAGGGCACGGCTTTGGCCTTTTGTTCTCAAATTTCCAGCAACTTCACCACTTTGAAGGGAATTCTGGTAAAACCCAGGTACAGCCCAACCGAAGCATTGCCTGTAGGTCACCAAAGCCACCTGTGCAAGCACCTACAGCTGTTCTCTAGCAGGAGGTCTACTCAAACTATGCTCCATGGTCAAACTTTACACTTTGATGCCTTCATGAAATTGCTAGAGCTGCAAGAACCTCCCACTCTCTGGTACTGTCTTGTTGACTAGATTATCACCTGCTGATCTGGGACACCCCATAAAGGGTGTAGGAACTGAGGGGAAGGAGGGGGTGGGGATTACCCAGATGTGAAAGGCTGTTCTGCCGCAATTTTGGTTGTTTGGGTTTTTTTGTTTGTTTGTTGTTGATTTTTTTTTTTAAATAAGTGAGTAGCCACGACTTTCTAAAGAATTCTTTTTAAGATAATGTTTTGCCTCCTTGCATAATTTACTGTGTCCCAGAATCTGGGTAATTTCAGCAAATAGGTTAATGACTGGGACATGAAAATTTTTTATTGTCCTTATATAAGTGTCTACTATACAAACTAGTTAACTTGAAGCGGTGATATGCCAAGTAGGGCTTGTAATATGCTGGTGTACTCTGTGCTTCTTTCTTTAAAGTTGTCTTTCTTCAGGACTACCAAACTGGCATATAACATTTACTTCTTATAAATATGAGGTTTTTCTGCCAGTACTAATTGCTTCTTCTGTATGGTGGGGTTTAGTGTCTGGCAGCAACCTACAAAGACCAGAAGTCTTCTGATATTTCTTGCTCTGTTCTTCCTGCTATGTTTTTGTGTGTTTTTTTTTTTTAACCCATAGCTCTGTATTCTGTTACAGTAGTAGCCAGACTTTTTTGCCATCCCATCGTATTTAAATGCTAACTTAGACTCCATTGAATGGGGAACTTTGTTTTTAATAAGAAAATATAAAAAAATTAAAGCAGCCTCATTGTAAATAGAAGCTCTTAAAATCACTGACCCTATTCAGACAAGAAAATTTTTGTTTGCTTTTGTTACATGACTGTTGCCTTCAGATTGTAAAAATAGAACCTCACTTTAACTAGTATGTTGTGTTTTAGCCTCTGTGAGTATTCACACAGTAGGTGACTTAGCTTTAAGCTAGTCTAAGTTTTAACTTAATAGTAGAGTGCTCAACTAACTTTAAACCATCCAGTTCCAGGGCAAGTAGCTGTAAATCCAGCAGCATGAAGTCAAAATTATTATTCATCTTTTCCCATGGATTTTTCAGTCTCTTGTGTGTACTAAGTTTATGACATCAGCCTGTTCCTAAAATGTAATACATAGCAAACATGTGAAACAAGTGTATCACAGGTTGATTGGAGGAAGGTGAGGTGGATGAAGCAAAACAGGATGTTTAGAACACATTGTATAGTATGGAAGTCAATAGGTGATGGCACTCAGCTTGTTTTCCCATTTGCTTACAAATAAGATTAGAACTGTGCAAAGCAATATGAGTAGAATTTTAGTGAAGATTAAGATTATTCTGATTTTAATTTTTTAGGGACCATTTTTCTTGTAGACAGGAGGGAGTGGAAAATAAAGTGCTTGTAGGATAAAAGGGTTTGATTACTGGCAGAGTGAACTCTACTTTTTGTAGGAGCAGGAAGATGAAATGACAAAGAGTTCTTCAGAGTGTAAAAATAGAACTAATTATGTTTAATTTAATGCTTAAGGATCTAAAGCTCAATGTAAGGTGAGTCAGATAGACAAACTTATTTGCAATATCCTGAATGGAACAGGGTAAAACTGGTCTTTGGTATTTGGAGAGAATGATTTTGCAGTTTTCAAGACATGAGGTGATCAGGTGTCAGCTTTGATGAAGACTGGTATAAGTGGAGAAGAGACATGAGAAATAACTTCGGAAAATAAGTAAATGTGCACATGATGATGTGTATTAGTCAAGAGAGATGTCTGTAACAGAGGCAAAACAAGATTGTGACCTCTGGTGCTGTCTATTATAGTAAATGATGGAGTAGGCAAAAAGGCTTGGAAGCAAGACTTACAAAATGATTTGGAAAAGCTTAAGTTTTACTAAAAGACATGACTGGTCTTTACATTGCAGATAGGTTATATTTAATAATACAAGGCGAAAAATATCAAACTTATTTTAATTTTTTATTATTATTTTTTCATATTTTTTTTTAAATAAGCTGTAGACCTTCATTTTCTTCTTGTGTTAATAATATCCTTCCTGGGTGGTTGAAAGCATGAGACCAAAGGAAAACAAATATGCTAATATCACAATATTATATGCCCTGGAGTGTTCTAACAACATAGCATTTGGTCCAGAGCTAGACCAAAACACCTGGAGTTTGTGATTCTCCACCTGAGGACCTCAGCTCAATAGTGGCTGGCAGAAGTGTCCCATTATTCAAGTCCCTGCTGTAGTCTTTCAGTGTGCTGGGAATGAGGACATTGCCTTGCTTTGTGACACAATACACTGAGTCATGTCTAAATAAGGTTTATGCTGGAATGAGAAGAGTTTATTCTATCATGTGGATGTAAAAATGGGTGAATCAAGTTTTTCAGATTGTAGAGTTACTATCTTTGTGTTCTTGACTTTTTAAAAAAATAATTTCTGAAGCTATTTCTGAATAGGTTGATTATTGGATATTAGCACTAGATGCATTCATGTTATAGAGGAAGAAGAAAAAACTGCAGTAACAGTTACTAATTTACTGATCTTCTAAAAAATTAAGCAAGGCAGTCCCACTTAGAAAGCTGAATTGTCAGCCTTTTGATCTTATGGCCGCTCTTGAGACCCAGGTGCAAATAGAAAACCAGTCACCCATACACAGATAAGAAACCAGTGATGGAGATCCACTTCAGGCTACAGTAACAAGTGTGAATGTGTTCACCATGTAAACAGGGACTTCTTTACATAATTATTTAGTACACATGAGAGGCTCCAAACTTAAAAGAAACTGATGTATGATTCTGACTAGTGTCTTTGAGTTTGCAGTTGTGGGAGCACTGCTGCTTTTTCTACTTCATACAAGGGTGTAATTTTGCTCCAGAACTGCAGTTCCCACGCTTGTTTTCCCTTACTGTAGGAATAGAGGCTCAGATGGAAAATATTCTCTACCTAACAGTTTAGGTAGACATAGATGTTTAATGCGTTCAGTCAGGGCAGACTGTGTATAACTCTCCTTTGCAATGCAATGTTCAGTTGACAGATTCAATACAATAGATTCAATAAGACTTTGATTAATATCCCTTTCCATTTAGAGAAGAGTGATAGGGTTGCTATCAATGTGTATGACCTCACTTTTCCTTGACAGGGTCAGCGTTGGAATAGAAACCCTGATATATAGAGCTGTTCAGTTAAGGCACTCCACGCAAAATCTAGGAGATGGGTTCTTGAAGTGGATTACAAAATCTTGAATGAGAATCCAGGTTTCCTTTCTTGTGTCGTTACACATTGCTGATCTGTTGTGCATCAACATTCAGTAAATTATGATTTTGCTTTTTCCACATTTTATTTTTAATTTAAAGCCTGCTTCTGGTTTATTTGACAGGTAATTTAGAATATGCAGTTCTCATTTCCTTTAGTCCTTCAGTGCACTTTCCTCTTTCTCTTTTGGCTGTTTCAGGTGGGGTGTCAGCCAGTAAGCAATTGCTTTCCTTTATTTGGAGAGGGAAACAACACAGAAGAAAATATCTTGATTATGCAGAGAAAAGGTCTACAGTAGCATTTTAATTTGTTAGCTGTGTTTGTGAGTTTACTCCTAGGTCATTTTCTTGAACATAATTAAATGGAAAGTAAATAATGTCAAGATTAGTCCCTGGCTTATTACTTGTCTTACTGAGGGCAAATAAAACTTTTTAAAGTTAAGGCTGTGCCTACTTATATGGCAAAGGCTTGCCTATTGAAAACCTCTGTGGATTTTACAAATATTAGTTATTCACATAAACTGATCAAAAGGGAAAGCAATATTGATATTCAGATGAATATTGATACAATTTGTTCTGTTCACAACAACTGCTGGGGTGCCAGTGGGGGGAAAGGCAAAAACACAACAGCTTGTGTTGGAGAGATAGAACGTAACTAAAATAAGAATTTAAAACTAATAATTTATGCCCATCACTGACCTCCATTGTTATGACTGAAAGTAGGATAAAATATTTCTGTTTTGGTAGGGAAAATGTTATAGTCAAAGCCCTGTGCCTCTGACTTGGAAACATGCTGGTTATAGTTCAGAATGATCAAGCTATTCATGTGGTCCTGGGATATTTTGAGGTCTCTTCACCTCCTTTTCCACTGAAATGGAAGCAATGTGAATAGAAAGCAACTTTAAAGATTAAATTTAGAAGATATGTCAGTCCTGGCTTGGGTGAATAAGTGGACCTGTCTTGAAACAAAAGCTTAATTTTAATTTTAATTTTTTTTCTCAAAAAAAGGATCCATAGCAGATAGATGCAGCTTTCCTCCTCTAGACGTGCAGCTTTTAATTAGGAGGTTACAAAGTTTGTGAGTGCTACCTTTTGTGTTCATAAGGTAGTAATTCCTTTTAGCATGTAGTGGTTG
The DNA here is from genome assembly GCA_013396695.1 of Sakesphorus luctuosus. NCBI lineage: Eukaryota > Metazoa > Chordata > Aves > Passeriformes > Thamnophilidae > Sakesphorus > Sakesphorus luctuosus. The sequence goes on along the minus strand of VWZD01012042.1, from coordinate 251,703 downwards.
CAGTCCTTCATGTAAGGTCACCATAGTACCATTCATAAGACCTGTGCAACAAATCCTTAGTTTACACTCTGCCTGGGATGTTCCAAGTGTAGCTGTCCTGCATGCAATCTGTCATGGGCTCATCAGAACTAATTTTGGGGAAAAATAAACAGAAACATTAAAAATACCAAATTCTCAAAAGTCAGGAAAATCACTATAATTTTGTCTTCATTTTTTTGTAATTTGCATATGTGAATAAACAGACTCATACAGTCTGTAGCTAACAGTAAATAGGCAGAAATCTTCAAAAATGCCAAATATTTTCCCTGGTCTTACCTGACCTCCCTCCCTCCCCATGCTCCTCTGTGTCTATTATTAGCTATGCTACTACTTCACCTCTGCAAGGGAAGTTTACATGGAGGTCACATCCAGCCAGATGCACTCTGGAGAGTCTGGAGCATAAGCCTGGAGCAGGATGTCTGGTGGACACTGCTACGCCACTGTGGCGGGGCCAGCCCAGGGTGTGTTTCCCTGATGAGCCCATCCCACCTGTTGCACTTCCCAGCATTTGGAATCCAAGGCCAAGCTGATGGGCATGAGGCAGAGGCCTTGTAACAACTAGGTTATGACTCCTGGCTTGCTGTAATGATGATTCTGAATCTCCTCATTTTCCTAAGAAAAATAAAAGTGTGCTGCCTCTGTTTAGTTCCATCTGCATAACAGCAAAGGTAGCAGAAATGATATCAAATAGTAATTAACAAATTGAAAATAGTTCCTTTAGGGAAAACTTCAGAAACATCATTTGAACATCTAGCAAAGTATGGATGCCGTGAAAGACCCTAACAAAGCTGGACTCTGAGCAAAGTTAGTATGGGATAAGACAAAAAGTAAATGACATGCACATCCGCCCCTTGAACCCTGGTTTCTATGGTTTTTATAATATGGTCCACCCAATCATTACTTTACAGATCTCTTGGCCAGCCCTGGTCCCACCCCTGTTCCACTTCTCAGGAATTAGGTCTGGGGTCGATGAGACCTTCTGTTCTTCAGCACTCCTCTTCTTCGGGCTCCTGGAGTTCTTCCAATACTGACTTCTGGGTCACTCTGCCCCGTGTTTATGTCTCATTCCGCAGGCCTTCTGATAGTTGTCAGCATTCTACCTTGGAAATGACTAAATAACTAAAAGAACTTGAGCTACTGATAAGTGGCAGAGGTTGGCATGTATAAACAATGAACTTAGGCTGCTAGAAATACTAGCACGCTAAATCTACATTTTACTACAGTTACAAGCACTTCTAAAATCTATAAAAATGAAAAAAAATCAAAAACCCCTTAGGCATCACTATAAACTTTGCTAACTTGCAATGACATACCTCAGTTTACACATCACTCCAGCTCAAATCATGTTTCAATAATATTGTCTGCTGTTATATTGGGAATTACATCCTCAGAGACCTAAGAAAGTTTTAAATGTTCAAAATTCTAGAGCCACAGCTCTTTTGTGTATAACACTTTGTTATGGATCACTAGACTGGATTTGATACAGAGTCAGTTTGAGAGCTTTATTGTATTGTTTGGAATGATGTAGATTAATATTAGAAGAGAGAAACTGTCAAGAATGAGACCATACTGTGTCAAGGTATCACTAATTAGAAAGGCTATGGCATTTCTGAGATTTATGGACAGGTTTTGCATTTAATCCATTAATCAAAAGATATCAAAGGTTTTTATTTTCTTTCAAAGGTGGTTAATGGGTAAGAGGATGTAAATATTTTCTATAGTTTCTTCTGAAATCAAATATCAAAGCTTTTAGTCACAGGCTGAAGTTTAATGGAATGAAGGGCTTTAGACCATATCAGACATTATTGGACATCTTCAGAGCTTTGAGGTTTCTTGATTCAAGTAGGGGTGTTGTTTTACTCTGGGCTTCAGCTTCTCAAGAGTATAGGGTCCAGCCTTTTGTATACTTTCTTTCCTACCATGTAGAAAGGGATTTTCATGGCTAGGGAATGCAGGTTTTGCCAGAAACTTTTCTCACCAAATAGAACTGGCAAGTGGCCAAAAATGTGCTGGTGGTTCTTTAGTTGTGAATTTTAATTTCCACACAGCTCCTTTTAGTGCTCCTTCACATAGTCTTTGCTTCTCTCATCACTACTGTGAACAGAGAATGTAAGCAGGTTCCTGGTGCAGGAGGTAACATCTACAGGCTCAGCCTCCAACTCTAGTCCTTTACTTAGTTTACAAGGAGGGGCTCTCTGCTTTGCCAGCCTTCCTGCTCTGCCTGGAGAAGGGCAGCAGTGTGGCCCACTGGGCATCAGCAGCAGCTTGCCCACAGCTTTCAAAATTTTCACTCATCTCTCTGTCTGATGGGCAGTTAAAAGCTAGGCTACTCAGCATGCAGATGGTAGTGCAGTTTGCCCTGAAGTTGAGAAATGATAAGGAGATTTTTACTTGGTTGGCTGGAAACTTCTTTACTCTCCCATGAATAAAAAGCTACCCCTCTGCCTTTTTTTTTTTTAACTCATTGTCATTCATTCAGCAGTGTGAAATCTGTTCATTTTGAAGTATCAAGTGTTTTTCCCTAGCAACAAGATTTATCTTGTAAATGACAGATTGGATGTAGGAGCAGGGCGGGGCAGTGTGAAAATACATATTTCTTAAAATACTGTTCAATAACTACTGTCTTTACAGCTCTTTTATTAAATCATGCTACTGACTGTTTATTTTAAGTAAGGTTCTCTAACATGATAACCAAATTTGAGTTAAAAAATTTCTTTTTAAATTGACACACAATATTAAGTTTTAAATATAGAAATAATTTGTAGCTCATACCTCTCAATTCTGTATCATCATGTAGGAATAACTTGTCTTAGATATCCCGTAATAAAAGGCATGTGCTGACGTGGGCTCTAAATCCATGGCGCTGTACTTTAAAAGCCTGTTTGCATTTTGTCTGTTTCTTTAAAGGGCTTCCGTATTGTCTCGGACTCCCCTGGAAATGCAGTAAGGATTCGTATCACATCTCAGTTGCCATAGCAACAGCAGTCTTTCCCATAATGAGCTGCATCATCTGAACTGATGTCACAGCATCATGCAGCAGGTCACACAAGGCACCTCCTAGTATTGCATCTTACAGATGTGCCGTAAACATCAAAAGAGGATGATTTGAACAGGACATGGTAAGTGCAAAATATTGTGCTGTTCTTAATTGCACTGCTATTTTTTTCCTATTTTATAAGGTTCCTAATGTAAGTGTGTGCATTTTGCCTTGTGAAAATCATTTTGGCGAAAGATGCTGCATGTCTGAATATTATTTTTCAGGCAGACTGGCAAAGACAAAGGCCTACAGAAAATGCATTTGGTCAGAATGTCTAGATTTGCCTTTGCATTTGTGATAATAGCCTAAACATTTGAAGAGAATATATTTGAATTTCACAATCCAGTGAAAGTTGCTGCTGTCTGATTTGCTTAAATGGAAAGAATAGCTGTTTTCAATTCTAATGCCATAAACATAGCTTGTTCCTTTCCCTGTCTCTTCATTTAAGCGTTCCTATTATGTTTACCCTCTCTTTTAAACTATTTAATTTCCATAGCATGAATATCACCTATTTACTTTCACTAGCCTTCTATAGCATGATAGTACAGAAAATACTCTGGGAACCAGGGCTGATCAAGCAACTGGAACAGTATTGATTTTAAACATGATTCAGTACTGCCCTATTTCTATTGGTATTCTTAAAAAAGCAAAACATTGATATAATTGTCAAACAATACCAGATATTTTGAATGTACAGTAGCTTTTAGCTCTTCTACTATTTTACTTTCTTTGAATCTGTTTTTAAAATAGTAATACGAATCTAGTGAATTTCAGATCTATCTTTTACTGGAAGGAAACAAGTATTTTTTTTGTGCTGCAACTGCAGTAAAAGGTGTAGCCAAAGATTCAGGCATTCTGAGGGGGTTTGCTATGAATAAAACAGTAGGAATAATTAAAAAGGCTTCCACTTCTATCTTGGGAAGAAAATACCTATCTTTTATATTTAGAAAGCCAGTTAAAATGACTGTAAGATTTAGAAATTCTTTACAATGTCCAACATTTTTTTCTTTTGTAATAAGGTCTTGCTTCTGGAGGCCAGGTTAATTTTGCTTAACTTCAAGTTAATCTTGCTGGATGGCATATAACAACATTAATTGCTTGATTTTGCATGTTTAAAAGTTTCAATCTTTCAGCTGCTAGCTATTAGAAGGAAAGAAAAGACCAGACACATGTCATTTTAATTGATCAATATGTCCACTAGGAATTAGGGAGTGGTCTCTGGCTCTGTTCTCCCTGTGTACTTGATATTTCAAAAGTATAGCAAGGAAAAAAGCAACCGCTAATTTTGTAGTGATGTCTATGTTTATTGTGGGGTTTATTCCCTTATATTTGATGAAGTATGGAGTAATAAATATAACGAGGTCTGACTGCTCTTCATAAGGGTGGGTGTGATGGTCTTGTCTGGCACAAGCTGGAACAGAGCTCTTATATCTTAATTAGACAGTCTGTACTGTATGTGCTGTTTCCCAGCATGGTCTGGGTACATCTGTTGGGGGTCGTTTTCCTACTGCAAAACACAAAGCAGATGACTGTAAATTAATATTAGAATAACGTTGGTTTTTTTATTTGTGATGCATTTTACAGTATGAAAAGTGGTGGTCTCCTGTGCTTGCTGTGCTCTCACCAGGCAAACTCGGGAGGTATGAGTTAGCAGGAGGGTGGGGGCAGGGCGGGACAGATGATGTCTGCCTGCTGTCAGAATCAGAGGTGTGAAGAGAGCTGGTGAGCAATGCCTTGAATTTGCAACCTTAGGGACCGTCAAAGGACAGTTAAAAAGAACGTGGATGTAAGATATCTTTCAAGTATTATGCCTTTATTAATGATAATAAGAATGTATTTCATTAGATTTTTGCAAGTGACTTGATTACAATTGCAATTTCTCTGGATAATATTAAAGGTTAGGGAAACATACTGGGGGAAAAAGAACAACTTTTGATAGTATTAATGAAGAGATGACCTGCTATGAAGACCCCATTGCAGATTTCTATTTTTTTTGCCTAAAAACAAGAATGCAAACCATGTTGGTTTTTAAACACTTGTTTCAAAGTTCCTTCTTACTCTCTTTTCCACACACTTGTCACAGCATTGTTTGCCCTGGGAAACACCTGCTAATAATGGAGCTGTGCTGACACTACTTGTTTCTTGGTAATCTTGGCTAATTCTGACTCCAGCTGAATGCCTTGACTATAGAAGGCTTCCTGTTCATTTTTGTGTGGGCCCAAGTGTTGCACTGAGATTTCCATGAGGATGTGGAAGAGTATGGAGTGATGAAGAGAGTCTTACTATGAAGAGCAATCCTGATTGCTGGAGTCAGAGCACGACCAAATGTAGAAACACTACAGATATAATACAATTTTGCTTGGTTTTGAGGCAGATTCATAACTACTACAAGTGAGGCAGCATTTGACAGTGTGAAAACTGGGTTTCTTTCAGCTTTGTTCCACAGCTGGTCTTGTTCATCATTACTGAAGGCAATACATTTTGTAAATACATGTATTCTTCCCTGAAGTAGCTGAATTTGGACATTTAATCTGAAGGCTTGAGTTCTTCTGTATATGCAGAATCATGCTGATGTGTAGTTAGAGATGGGCGTGTACTACTGAACTGAAAGGAAGTTACTGTTTAATCCTTACTTTACTCTAAAGGGTTTTATTATATCGCCAATTAAGTAGTTCTTATATAGCTTAGCACTGAATGCAGAGAGGAACAGAAGCTTCGTTATTCCCAAAGCAGCTGTAGGAGCTGATGACAAAGCCTGACTCCAGCAATGGAAGTTGGTACAATTTTAATGTTGTGAATTTTTTGTCACCACATGACAGTTCAAAGCCTACCTATAGCAGATCAGAGTGTGTCCTCAAAGGAAGGAAGTTTTCTTTCTTCTTTAAAGAGGAGTTGAGGGAACCCTATGTTCTGAACTTTATCTTTTTTAGGTAACGTTGTGATAGAACAGGGTTGGATGTGTGTCCTGTTCTTCCCCCCCACTCCCCCCAGCAGATCTGGAATTAATCTGTGTTCAGGAACTCATTCCTTGAAAGTCAAGGCAAAAGAGTCCTCCTTATCAGAAATGCTTTAGGCATTGGTTAGAATGAGTGACATTCCCAAAATGCTGGTGAAATACTTTCTTCAAAATTATTGAGGAATTAAAAGTAGTAATAAAAAATCCAATGCCATGTTCTAGTTTACTTGCACCCTTCAGTGAAAGTCATTGCTGTGTCATGAAAGAAATATTGACAAAATTCTGGTCTGGGGGTTTTTTCCCTGGTTTCTGCAGAGTGCGAAAGGTTTCTTATTTTTAAAAAGTGTTCAGAAAAGCTTTACTTCATCAGGAGAATGGTCAGAGAATAAAGAAAAAACCAATCCAGATAGCTCTTCCCTTCCTGTTTGGTGGATGAAAGGCAGGTTTCAAATATCTAGACTCCTGAATACTTTGGATCCCAGCAAGGCTGACTCAGCTTTTCATCCCTCCAAGGTCAAAAAATTCAGCTCTGTTTAGTTTACAATGTCTGGCACTTTCAGACAAGATGTTTCAAGCCAGGAATGCTCTCTGCTCTGTGGGAACTCTGCATGCTCATGGCATGTGTGAGATATAGGCTTGCCCTGACAGACTTGGCCAAAATGCTGTTGCCTCCTGCTTCTTGCCCAGTATTCAGTCCCGGTGCCAGGCAAGGAGGAACTTTCTCTCAGCTGTGGAACAAATGTCTTTTAAGGCACCTGGAAGGGTGGATAGCTTGTAAATGTAAACGGAGTGTCCTCCAGCCTAGGGGATAATCTTTGTGTCCTGAGGAGAGTGTCAGCCTCAAAGTTAAGGGTGGACTGAATTGTAATGACACTTCCTTACCTTCGCCAGCCCAGTGGTTTCTGGAACTGTGTAAGAACACCCAGGACAAGTAGTCAGCTCTATGGAGGATCAGGTGTTTTGCAGGGTGAGGCAGTAGAAAGAGTCTGTGCAAGGGGAACCACCTGACCCTCGGTGCAGCACTCAGGCTCCTGAGCTCCTGGGAGCAGGCACAGAAAGAACTGACCCCAAGTACTGCTGGTGCACCATGATTTTAACGAGGAAATAGCTCTATAAAATAGTTTTCTCAGTCTCCATGGTACAGTGTCCTGTGGGAGCTGACACACTTAAAAAGACAGCCTTTGTTAGCATTAGGTTGTACTAAAAGAACTTCTAGCATTTAACTGAGGAAGCACCCAACTGCAGTAATTAGTTCTGCTTTCAGTCAGACTGTAAATCTATTACTTTGTATGGTTTTTTTGCTTTTTGTGAGTTGCCCTATACTTATTTTCTTGTAAGCTCAACGTTGTCATAGTTTCAGGATTAGGATGCAGACATGAAGTTGCTTCATGAGCTGTCAGAGATTAATATAAATTTTTTACCAGCTTGGTGTGTGGATAAAATAAAGAAGGCATGTATCTGAATCATAAAACTTGGGTTTGTTTTTTTTTTCTTCTATTTAATTTTCACAGCATTTTCTCTCTCTAAAAGCTTATAGGCAAGTGCCTACCTCAGCCTTAAAATGCATCCCACATAACCTCCATAACTCCTCCTTCCAGGCCATGTTAGACTTGCATTTGTTGTTTTCAGCTCTCAGTTCTCTAATGTGTTGACTTCCTCCATGTCCTGTACCTTCTAGCTTGCTGTTCCTGAATGTTATGCCTTTAATTGATCTCTTCTAAAGAGCTATCATTCTTTTCTCATTTAAATCCCTTGGAAAAATGTTGCATTTCTTCTGGACGGTCTCTAAAATGTGGTTTATGAAAAGTTAGATACAGAAAACTTATGGGACTTCAGGGTTCTTACTATGTTTTAAAACAACAGAACAGCTCAGATATCCCTACTGAAGCTTGACAGAGCCCTTACAATGCTAGGGGGTGTATGAATATCTGAGAAACAGTGAAGTCTTTCCAGACTACCTTGCATTAATTTTCAGCTTAAATTGATGTGAGAAACATTTTTCCTCACTTTCCCTAAATAATTCCTCACAAGGGATAAGTACCATACTTAAGTTTCTTGGAAAACCCCTGGAAGACATGAGAGACAAAGCTATTTAGAAAAAACCCCAAACTTTTATCTGCCTGTCTTTGTACTTTCCTGTTTGTCCTTCTGTATTTGTTTTCTGGAGTAGGTTGGTTTTTGTTGGTGGTGGTTGTATTGGATAAAGTTGAGCTCTTGGTGGAGATCCACAAACTTTCAAGGGATTTAAGGCAAAAAATGATTGTTACCTTCTGTAAGGCTGCAAATTACCATGAGAAGCTTGGGAACATTCTAGATTTTCAAAATAGGAGTATCTGCTTGTCAAAATATTTTAGATAAACCTTGACTGCATTGATTAAATGAAACAAGAAGTTGCACCTTTATATGCTTAGTTGGCACTAGAAAGAAAAACGTTGTGTGCACTTGCGAGTTTAACACCTCCCGCCCCACAGCACAGCTTAAAAGCAGCATTTCTTTTATTGGCTGGATAAGTGCTTCTCCTTTCTTTGACAGATTGCTGTGACAGAATATTCTCTGCCAAGACAGTCAATAAAACAAAACATATCTGCAACATAGACAAAACCCCCCCAAAACAAAAAAAACCCCAACAACAACAACAAAAAACCAAAAAGAAAAAACCCCAAACCGAATAAAGAGAACAATATACCTGCCTACTGAAATATTATGTGCATGAGGTAGGAAGTTGGAAAGTAAGGACAGATGCCTGGTTTACACTACAAAGTATAACCTTAGATGCTAGTAACTGAGCCCAGTGAGAAATACTGTTGAACAGTTGACTTATATTGCATGTTTTCATTTTCAATTAAAAAAATTAAAATCGGGATTTTGGCAGGTATTGATTTGAGAGACACTGATAGAACTTGTACAACGAGCACAAATGAAAAAGAAAGGACCCTGATATTGTCAAGTCTGAGGGCTGTTCAAGATTTTTTTACGCTGATATAGGAAAACAAGCCATAATGAAACTCAAATAAAATACTAGTTAGCAATGACAAAAGTAATGAAAGACTTTTCTCGACACTTGGTTTCTGTCATGAAAAGCTGCACTTCAGATCTGAGTGCCATTGACGGAATAACTATGGCCCATTGAGAACGTTTTCAAATAAGGCCATCTTTCAAAGCTGTTGCATGTAGCTGCTCCAGGCTGCTTACAATTTTGAAGTGTGTTAGACCATGTTTAGAAACAGCTTTTCCTGCTGAAGAGGCTGATTCCCTGGCCCAGGCCATTCTGTACTAGCTAGTATGTATCCATCCTGTACTTGAAGCTGCACTGCTACTCTCCTAAAACATACCATATTAGAATAATAAATCAGATTCTGATTGCTAAACCCCCCCTGCGCTCAAACCCACAGCTTCAGCTCGAAAAGGCTGCTATCTGTCAGATACAGCATGTCTCCTCTGTTGCTAAGGCAATGACACAGCAGATATGGAAGTTGCCATTTTAAGGGTCAGCTATTAAAATAGGGCAGGGTATATCCTTTAGATCCTTGATGTGCCAAAGCTCCTTCTCAAAATTTCATCCTTGTATTTTAGTAGATCACTAACAGTAGCAGTCCTGTTTAGTTTTTTGATGTCATTATGCATAATAACCATTGAAAATAATTAGGGGATTTTGAGTTTTCTTGTATCTGGAGAAGGTGGAGTCTAAACATACTCTGCGCATGATGCAGAACAGACAGTGTATCAGCAATAATGGTGATTGCTCTTTCAGAAGAAAAACATGTTAACCCTCCAAGTGCTTGGCACCTGTTTGCAATGTAGTAGCTTTTTAAAGTAATCCTTTAAGTAAATGGAGAGACTTGATTTTGTATTTCTGTTAACTACACTAAAAATGTCTTTATTCCTTTTGTTGAGCTTTTTTATGTAATTTTGAATCGGACTGCAAGTTAAGTTTCATTTGCAGGTCCCACCTACATGATCCCATTTATTTATTGCAACTTGTAAAAACACTTTAAGTCGAGAGAGAGAATCCCCCTCAGATCTCTGTTGTTCCTTCTTTTCATTAGGCAATACAGACAAACCTTTGCCAGTATTTGAGACTCTGAATGGTGAGTTCTGTAGACCACTAGTACTAAATTAATATTTGTTTGAGTATAGATCTTAAGCATTCTCCCTCCTGCATTTGTCATGAAAATGTAACAAAAATAGTATGTGGATTTTCTGGGTTTAAATTTCAGTGTAAGATGTCAGAGAATAAGGGCTGGTCAGAGGAGTTATATGCTACAAGAGAGGTAGCCTTGAGCAGCAGCCTGTGATATTTGAATTAAGGAGACCTGCTTCTGGCTCTGATACTAAATGTGCCCCTTGCACATTGTCTGTGTACCTGTGCCCCTTGTTTATCACCTGTGGGATGGACATAATGATATTGATCCCCTTTGTAAAGCGCTCTGTGTTTGTGCCAAGTGACACTACTGCCAGTTTAACTTTACACACCCCTCCACCATATGTATAAGGACAAGACCATAGCGGGTGCCAGAGAGAATGGTGCAAGGGAACACTGCTGAATAAAAGAGATGTGGGTGCTGGAAAACACAATGTTAAAATCTAAAGGAAGGAAATTAGCTTTGGGGATTTTTGTCCTTAGATAAAGGATTGCAGAGTAGAACATATACCAAATGTATGAAAAGCTCAGTGGTTTTGGCAGCACAAAATTGTATCTATAAATAGCGTATGCTGAACCGTTGAGCCTGCTTAATTGAAAATATCATCTTAATTCTACAATTAAGTTTAAAAGGACCAGGCAAATATCTCTACTGGCTGAGTCTGATTTCCATATAGACAGAGAGGCAGCAGCACCTGGTCTGTAAAGCCAGAGGCAGTATGTGCATGCCATTCTGCTCAAAGAGGTGTTACTAATTTTTGTGAAAGAAGGGAGGTCTGCCATGTTTTTCCTCCTTTCCAAAATTACAGATTGATAAGAGTTATTCTACAAGGTGCTGTCTTCTCAGTTATTGCTGACTCATGAAAAGACAGATTATTGATCTTCATGGAACTTTTTTGCCTACGTTTTGTTCAGAGAGCAAACAACACGAAACAGCTAATGACTGATGGTTATGCATTAAAATGAGGTGTAAGATACACAGGACTAACATCTGTTCTGAATTAGGCAGTCCCCTGGGTTGTGGAGATACTGCTCTTTCCAGTCTAATAAATACTTATTTTTAGGAACCAGAATAGTTGTGTCAAAGCGAGCTAAAGATGTTTATTTCCAATTAATGTGCCAATAGCTCAGGGAAGAGGAGCATGGCAAGAAGGGCACATTATGGGTGATGAAGAGTAAGAGCAGCCCCCAAGTTACCCTCTGTTGTTTTCTAACTCCCAGTATAGTTTAGAATGCACTTCAGTTTAGTTTTCCTTGGACCTATATAATGCCATGTAGCTTTTATTCCTATATTTATCCTTTCAATTGTTAAAAATTACATCTGAGGATATATTTAATATGCAAATAAAACAAGCTAGCCTGCTAAACTCAGCACTAAAATTAGTGTTAGACATATTTGAATTTCAATAGCGTATTTTCTTGAATTGTATTGAATGGCTTATAAATTGAATTGTGTGTTTCTCAGTCTTCTTACTGGTTGTTAATTGTTGATGGATCCTTTTAACCTGAGTAGCACCTCATGGTTTTAACTAACCCTTAATAAATTCAGACCATGGACAACCATTACTTAAGCAAATATATGAAGATAAAATAAGGTTCTGAGAAACATTCTTTTACTTGTCAGGTGCTTTCACTTGTATGAGAGAACCACATGGAAGGCAGAGTTTATAGAGAACCTCAACAAACCTTCAGCCTGTGAAATGATATTTCCCCCAGCTACATCCGACCTGAAAATTATATGTTCTTAAAGTGAAATTTGATACAATTTGGAGCTAGGAAAAATGCCAGTTTGGCACAGCTCATAAGTTGGTTTTTTTTTTAGTAATATTTTCCTAGACTGGAGGCAGCCTTAGGGATTATAATTAGCCTGTCTTGGGCTGATTAGTGTTGGGTACTTGAAGATCCTTGATCAGCAAAATAACACATCCTGACAGCCCAGTGGAAGAAAGTACAACATTTCATTACTCCCTACAGGCAGCTGAGAGAAAGAATTGTTTTGATAGATTAAATCCATTATGCGAAAAAACCGATGGATGTATTGAATACTTAGAGGCTGTTACCCCCTGGGCCAGGGTGCACAGTGCTTTATTCCAGCCTTTCAAAGCATTTTATTGAAAATAAGGAAAATGCATTCTGTGCCATAAGACTCTGTTTTAAGTCCTCCTCATCTTATTGATGATTCATAACTGCTAGCTGGGCCATAAGCATAGGTTAGGTTTTTTTATTCTTCTAAGACATCGCTGAGTCAAAATTAGATTGAAATGGAATGAAACGGACAATACAATAAACACCAAAATTCTGTGCAGTGACCCTTTAGAAGGCTGGTAAATATGTAAATATAAAGCAGATTACCACCCATTGGATAAAAATGTTATGAGTCAACAGACAAGTCTGTCGTACTGAGAGTGAAAAACTCCGATAATATTGTCAATCAGAGAGTATTACACTTTTGGGGAGGTAATGCAATAGAAATAATATCCTTTTTTAATGTGAGGAAAAACATTGTTGTTTAAGATTAAAGAGGTTACAGGAGTTGATGCATACGGTGGAAATGGAGACTGACATCTGAGCATTCACTTGACTCATCAAGTGTGTTCACCAGGGACGTGGACTCAAGTAAAAAATCTAGAACATGCTGAAACACAGCAGAGAAAACTTGATTAAAAATGATTCCGTCCCAAATAAAATCTAAGCTTCTGAGAGTGAGGGTTTTTATTTTTAAATAAGAATTAGGTAGCTAAAAAGATATAATGGTACTTTAATGGCTCCCAGGAAGATAATTCCTGCAGCAGTGACGAGGAGGAAGATTGCCAGAGTTCCGTTGAGAGCAGTGCAGAGGCTGGGAGGAACAGGGTCTGCAGCACAGCAGCACTGAGTGGATGGTCTGCTTAATACCTGGGATGATATTGCATGCTGACAAATTATATTTTGGAGCTGCTCCAAAAAGTCAGCATGAGGTTATTCTTGAAGCTCCCTTAGCACTTAGTCCCTCCAATAATCATTTCTCTGCTGCACCTATTACAGGCGTGCCACTGAATCTTGCCTCAGGAGGTGCTTAGGTCTTGATACAAGTCTAATTCTACTCCTGCTGACTTCACATGTTTCACTTCTAATGGAAATATAAATCCGTTAAGTCTTACTCAAGGCTTACTGAAATAATTAATAAACCTCAAGCCCAGTATCTTCCTATGTTGTATATGTTTTGATTTTAGGGGTTTTTTTGTCTTTTTTTTATTTTTTTATTCTGTGATTTCCCCAAGGAAAGTGTCATGAAAGTGAATGGAGCCAAGCAGAATTCTTGGAAGAAGAGAAACCATTTGAAATGTATGTGCCTCATTTGAGATTGAAAGGCTTGAAAAAGGGCTGTGTGACTGTAAAGATTTGGGAATAATCTTGCTCCTTAGTTTCCTGCCAAAAATTGCAAGTGTTACTGGTTTTGTCTGCAAAGTTCAGGTTTCTATTATAGCATTATGAAGTATTGAAGTATTTTTTGTATGTTGGAAAGCTGATTAACACCTGAGGAACAGTAATATTATGCAGGTAGGTTTTAAACTAATTTTTCAAGAAGCTAACATGAATATTTTGCTTTCTTGAGAGATGATTAAAAAAATCTTACCAAATTGTATCCTGGCTTCAATATTTGAAATATAGCTTTAAAAGGGTAAAGAAAAACCAAAATCTTCAAGCATGCCTCAAGAGCTTTAAAGATGTGTGGCTTTATTTTCTAAAAGGCCGAGTAAGGTATCAATGGCTTGAAAGTAAGATTAAAAAGTCACTGATTTTTATGTGGAGTAGGCTAGATAGGTTGATGATGTTTTAGCATTTTGTTGTTTTCCTTTTGCTCTTTGAAATATAAAAGAATTCCCAATACTGTATGTGAGAATAAAACATCCTTGTAGAGGAAACAGTTTCAGACAGTGATTTCTTTGAACTAAAACTAAAGCATGGTGGCAAACCATGCTTTAGTTACCTGTAGTTTACGTGTAAAAAATGAATTTACAGGTATTATTTATGATAGCCTTAGGGAATGAAATCCTATTTAATGACAAAGCAGGTATAATAGTGACAAAGTAGAGAGGCAGTAAGAACATTAGGGTCAAGATCCACAACTCCATCAGGTGATGTAATTCAACCTAATTTTGGAGAAAACAACAGTAGTTAAAATAGATGCCAGTTGTTTTTGTAGATCCTAGAAACAAATAAGCCAAACACAGTACTGTGATCTGCTTTAGTATTAGTGTTATATTTCTACGGTTATTATTATTCATGTTGCCAGAAAGAGAGATTTGCCCGTGAAATTGTGCACAGATGCAGAACAAGGTTCCAAGTATCCCCTCCCCTCCTGGAAATGCAACGGCGCTACTCTGTGTCTGAGAGCAGACCTGCAAAGGTACCTACCAGAAACAGGGCAGGTATGTTATAGAGAGGGTGCTGAAGGTTTGTGACATAACCTCCTGCATGATCCATAACAAAACTGGAATAGTCACACAAGGTACTCCCTCCACTATTTATTGACAGGTCAGATTTTATTTTACCTGTTTTTAAAGAAGTGATTTTTGCTGCTAGAAATATGTGGGGAGTGCAAAACAAGAGAGCCAACAGTACTGCTTTAGGATGCTCGGGCAGAGAGCAAAGGGAGACTTGTGAGGCAGAAAACAATGTGCCCAGGGTGTCTGTGGTACCAGGGCTTCCTGCTGCCCAAGGAGAAGCCGAGAAGCAGCTGGGAACAGCCTGACTGGTGGGAGTCAGGTCTCGATAAAGCCTTAGAGGAGGGGCACAGAGGAGGAAGGAAGAGTTCGGTCAGAGCTACCCCAAGCAGAAGGGAAAATTGGATTGCCACAGGCTGAATGGGTTTGCTGTGGGCTATAAAAGCTGATGGAGAATAAGGTAACAGCTGATACAAGCAGGCCACAGCTGCTGCCTAAGGACCCCACTGGCCACTGCTCCTATTCAGCTCCTGTAAAAGTAACATTGCAAACTCCTTTGTGGCCATTTAGTGGGTATGATGCCCTATTTATAGTCATATTTGGAATAAGGTTAAAAAGTTTAAAGTACAACAAGCAAAAAGTATACATCTACTGCTTTATCCTGTATGGTTACAGCATGCAGAAAATGAATCAGCAGCAATTTAATAACAATCATAAATTTACCCTCTGTTAAGCAAGCTCATTTTTTAAATCCTTGAAGACTCTGCAGGATGTTTTAATTGGTCTTTTGTAATGTGGATATTTCCTCAGTTTTAAAACTGGATGAAATAGGTTCCTTTTGCATAACTTAGGAAGGAGCCTTCATACGGTAATGATTTTAGGTCACTGCTAAACTAGACCAGATGTGGATGAATGGCTTAACAGTGAAATGCTGCATATCCCATTACAAAGCTTTTTAGGCTATATTATTACCCTCTTGGTAATAAGCTTGCAGTTAATGACTAAGTCCTTAATACATAGTTATATTTCAAAAGAGGCCATAATAGTTCCACCACAGTTTTTGATGATATTGGGGAACCTCTAAAGCCAGTTATTGACAAAATAAATTGATGGAGTCACCTGTAATTAGGAATAACCTAATTTGTGTATCTTCGACACCCAGAAAGTTACTTTCTCCCTCTGTGTTTTAGGGGTTAGCAGAAAACCACACTGAAACCATAAACCTAACCTGTTTTCTGGGTGAAAAGAAGGAAATGGTGTGATGTAATGAGTTGCTAAATAAGGAATGAACTTTCTGAAATGAAAGCTGTAGTCTTTTAAATATGAAAGTTTTTGTTTAAAAAGAAGACATTTGATTTGCAGAGATTCAAAAAAGTTATCTCTTATCTGAAATATCAAAAACAACAAATTATAATTTGTCAACCTTTCTTGTTGATATTTAAAAATACAGAATAGAATAGTTGAGTTGGAAGGGACCTACAGTGATCATCTCATCTAATTGCCTGACTACCTCAGGGCTGAACAGAAGTTAGAGCATGTTGTTAAGGGCATTGTCGAAATGCCTCTTAAACAGTGAGAGGCTTGGGGCATCAACTACCAACAGCTAAGAAGGCTGTTTCAGTGCTGACCACCCTCTTGGTAAATAAATGCTTCTTAATGTCCAGTCTGAGCCTCCCCTGGCACAACTTTGAACCATTCCCTTGCATTCTGTCACTGGATACCAGGGAGAAGAGCTCAGCACCTTTCTCTCCACTTCCCCTCCTCAAGAAGCTGCAGAGGTCAATGAGGTCTCAACATTCAGCTTCATTTTTTCCAAACTAGACAAGCCCAAAGTCCTCAGCTGTTCCTCACGGGACATGCCTTTCAGTCCTTTCCCACCTTTGCCAGTGCTCTGGCATTCAAGGACCTTCCCACCCTCCCTAAGCAGGGGGACACAGAACTGCACACGGCACTCGAGCGAGGCCTGAACAACCCTGAATATGATATAATTGCCTCTTTTGGCTGACTGGTGATGCTGTTTGATGCCCCCCAGGATGGCATTTGTCACCCAGGCACACCCTGTGGGCTCACACTGAGCCTGCTGCTGACCAGCACCCCCAGCACCCTTCCTGCAGGGCTGCTCTCCAGCCACTCCCCATTTATCCTTGTGCCCAGTATATCCAGATTGATATTTTATTTTCATATAATACACATGTAGCTGTGAAATGGTTAAAATGGTTAGGCACACAGGCTCAAAGAGTGTTGAAAACTTGGTTGTGTTTGTTGCTAGTTCTATATTTGTAATTCACTTGTAGCTGTCCTATGTTTTGTTTAGGCAGGTGTTTTATGGTCAGAAGTGTTACATGAACCCTTTGACAATGATGGATCTTCCACTAAACATTATGGAGGTGCTCAGTCAATTAACTAATGAAGCCTTAGTGCATCTGTTTTCTCCCCGAGTAATTTTGTGCCTATGTCAATTCTTTTTTATAGATGAATAAAACATAATTTAACAGAGAATATAATTAAAATCCATGTTCCTGTAGAACATTTATATCTTTTAATTATCAGTACATCTATGTCATGAAACAACAGATCTGTCCTGTACTTACTTCAGCATCAGTCCATGTAGAAAAATATTTTTAAAAATATGTGCTATGATTTTAAAATGAAGAATTTTGTGTGTGTAAAGAAAGTATTTTTACTGATTTTACATTTATTATTTCAGATATCATAAGGATTAGGCTGCTTACCTCTTCAAAAAAACAAATGATGCAAATAGTTGTGCAACTTTGTGAAAATAATAGCTTTGTCATTCTAGCATGGAGCTCAATTTAATCAATGCAGGCTTTGCATCCTTTATCATTTGTTTCCCTGGACTATTTGGTCACAATACTGAATTATGATCTGCTTAATAAATCCAAGCATAGTCAAACTATATCTTTAAAATAGTACTGGAGGGCTTAAAATTCTGGTATAAATTATATTTTCTCTGTGTGAAATTGACAGCTAAAATTTCACTTTTTTTTTTATGACTGGAGCACATAGGTTAGACATATATTTTTCAGCAAATGTTGTAGACAAGTTTAATAGGCAAGTGATCTTCTTTTCTCTGGGAAATAATGCATTTTCTTCAAGAGTTTGAAGACTTCTCATGGTTTTAAAAGGATCTAGTAGGACATGTACCAAGCTGGCACCATAGGTTACAAGCAGAACTATCCATAGACTGGAGTGAGACTCAGGAACTTTTTATAATACAGTAACATGGGCCAGATTTTAAAGTTCCTTATGCATCCCAAGGTAAAAAAAAATTCTTGAAACAAGACTGAAAAAACCACTTTAGTTCCCACAATTTAGATTTTTTTTTTATGATGAGATTATTGTAGCTTGTTCATTAAGAGATATGTATCATAACTAAATTATCTTAGTGCATTATGCAGGATTTAATTTTTTCTCTTTCAGAAGTAAGAACTAAGAGTGATTCATGATTCTTGCTTTGTTTCTCATGAAAGTGTTGAAAATAGATATTTCCATTACATTTTCTTGCCTTAATGTTTTCTACGTTTTTAAAAGATTCTCTCTCTCACACACACATTTTTTTATACATATAAAAGGGAAATTGCTAAAAATTATTGTATTGTAAAGCATTATAAAAAGTAATAGGAAATTGGGGAAAAAAAGAATGTTATTGCAGAGTTTTTCCTTTTTCAGAATTTGAAAATCTTTTGGAAGCATTCTAAAAGGTATTTTGAATTGTTCTAAAACTTAATCTACTTTATTTTGAGAAATGTAGCTACAAAGCGAATAGGACATTTTGGTGCTGTCTTTTGTTCCCAGTATGCTGACTTGCAGTCAAAAATTTACAAACAAATTTTAAAGAATAAGGCAGAAAAATTTGCAATTCAAGGTATTCTGATGTTGATGAGAGAAATTTCTTATCAGTGCTGAAGTGACTAAAAAATTGTGACAAGTCATTACTTAATGGATTAAGAGATATTGACTACCTAACAACATCAAAACCTGTGACACTGGCCATGTGTTTACAACCCCTTCTGCATGTTTTCTAATCTTTCAGAAAAAAGAAATCTCCTTAATCACATTGCTTCAGATGTGTCTGTGGTTCTAGAATTAAAATGTTTTCAGAATAAAACATTTTCAGACATAAAAATAAATGAAATTTTAATAGTAAAAATAAAGGTAATAATAAATCAGGTGCCCATTCCAGTCTCTTTCATTGACGGCTTCATGAAGAAAAATGTGTTATATGTAATAACATATTTAAAAGCTAAGCGAGAAATTGAAATGCAGCTAAAAATAAATAGGTTTAAAGACTGCAGCTTTAACGTATAGAAAAAGATACTGGTCTTTTTGAGTTATTTGGTCTTCTCAAGCTATTCAGGCTTCTCAGAAGGGAAAAGAAGCATTCCTGTGGCTAATACGTGGATTAGCCTAAATGCTTGTTTGGGCCTGAAAACAATTTGTGATGCAAATTTTTGGGAAGTTTTGTCCTCCTTTGCTCTGCATTTGAAATTCTGAAGTACTCTGGGAATACATTCTTGTGGCATTTCTGACCTGACCCAAATGAAAAATTAAATACTAGAAAACGCTGTTATGTTTTTGCTGTCTGCTATCTTTTGCCTCTGTAAGATTCATTGCCATCACAACTTTCTCAAATCAATGAAGTTTATCTTAGAAATTACCTTAGGAAATAATGTGCTGGTTTACTAAGTATAAGGAAGTGTTTCTAAATCTATGCACTCCTGAGGCTTAGATGAGACACCAGTGTTCATGGAACTTCAATTCTGCTAAAATCCAAGTATCAGACATAACTTCTAAATGACTGAAGTTAACTTAAAGCTAAAGGCTTTATTTTTATTCAAAGTGCTCTTGGTGAAACTCCGTGAAGTAGGAAGTGATGGGTGCTGCCCAGTGAATGAATGAAGACAGGAACAAAATAGGATGAAATGTCTAGAAATAATGACTAAAATGAAGTGCATTGAATAATTGAGTTAGCACTCTAAATCTAGGAGTCATCTAGTGCTTGATAACTTTCACTACTGTTAGTAGGACTAATAAAAATTTAGGGGCATTGCTTTTTATGGTGGTTTTATAAAGGGTGAAAGACTTTAGGGAAATTGGAGAACTGGATCAACAGGAAGGGACCTTTAACAGTTTGTTTCTAAATTGTATAAATGCCAAACTGGATTCCTGCAAAACCAATATGATGGCAATTCTGAACAGGCCCATATTCAAGATTTGGCTGGTTGTAACTTGAAAGATCTATATTGGACTAAAAATATGCTGTGTATTTTGGCATGTTTTTAAACATGAGTGACTATCATGGTACGAACAAGTTAAAATAATGCTCTACAGTTCCAAAAAAACTGTAATGCATATATTAAATCTCTTTTATCCTGGGACAAGAGATCCAGGACAAGTCTGGTGCTCACAATTGTATAATGAAGTGCACTATAAAACCCCTGAGTCAACAATAAATGAACTTGATAGTTTTGCATCATATAGTGCATTGATGCAGAGAACTCAGACCACTAATACAGAAAGGCCATATAGTGGATCACACTACCTCAGGCAAAAAAATATATTTATCCACTGGACTTATTACTAATGGAATATGGCTACTTTGGAGCAATCTAATTCACAAGCCTGAAAAGCCCCTCACTGCATCCTGTCATGTGGCAAGGATGATCAACAGTGTCCACTTCACAATCAGCCTCGTGTAGTGTCTACAACGAACCAAATAAGGATGAAAGGAGTCTTGAAAACTGCCTAGTAACTTCAGGTGAATATTCACGATGCAAGAATTTGCAATATCACAGCATCACACAGATAGACTGTTTATATGAAACCCCAATTACTCAGTGGATGAATAATCCCACTAATATAGTGGAGGGGTCTGCCCGGCACCTGTAATTCTTTCTTGTTCTGGTCTCCTCCGACACCAATGTACTCATATGTAGGCATACATGCACATGTTAATGATTTCTGGCACACTAAAAAGCTCCCTTTTGTTTCAAAATCTGTGCTTGATGAAGGAGTTCATCCTCATTTTAGGTCTTTCCATCTTCTCATAGAAGACTGATGATGCTTCACTACCTCTGGTTTGGTCACTGGCAGATGGGAAATGGGTCAAGCCCTCTCAGAAGCCATATGTTTGCTCCCACTGGGGAGCTGAAGGAAGAAAGGATTGATTTAATCCTTATTACTGCAAGAGCAGCCATGTGGAAGGTGGATTTCTCTTAGGACCTTAAAAATTAATTCTAATTAAGGCAGAAAGTGAATTGGAAGTAGAATACAACAGAGAACTGTGTACATGCATTTCTATTTTGTCGTGATTGGTGCTTTCTGCTGCTGCCCGTTTGCTGTCCAGCAGCTGCTTCTGCATTTCCCTGGCTTGCTGTCTCCTCGGCTGTTGTCAGCACTGCCTTTCCTCCCCCTCTCCTTACTGAGATAATGAGCAGTGCAGTCTGCTGCAACCTCCTGCAGCACCCGCTCAGCTGCGGACCAGCCCTGGCTGCCGTGCTAGTCTTGAAGCTGGTTTGACTCGTTGGCTGTTCTCTTTGTAGGTCCTGCAGCAGCTTGCCTCTAACCACTTCTCATTTCTTAAAGGATTCTTGTTGCTTTTGCTGACACACACTCACTCCTGTGGACATGCCTTGTTTGGACTGCAGCAGAGTTTTGTGAAAAACAGTGTAACAGTAGTTTATTATTCTGAGTGAAGGTGGAATAGCGTTTTTTTCCCTTGATGTCACTGAGTCCCAGCAAAAAGGAAATGCTAGCCCTTTATTAATTTGAGATATAGGGATAGATTCTCTGCTATGAAACTGCTCAAACTAGTTTAACCACCGAATAGGATAAGAAGTGATAAACAGAAATTAGGAACAATTAATCCAGCAGCAAGGCAAGGACATGACAGTAGCTATAAGGGACCTTAGTGTTAACTGAGGCATCAACTGCAATGTGGCTAAAGTGTCCTATTCTGCAAGGTCCAGACTGAAAGAGGGAAGAGGCTTTTCAGGCATTTCTTTTGAAGTGTTTTCTGATGATTTATACAGAGTTTAAGCTCTAAGAAGTTTTGTGAGTAACAACAATATAAAAAAAACTGCAGAGGAATCTTTCTGTCATGTCCTGTAAACATTTGTAACTTTTCTGACTTGCAATACTTAGAAGATTTGAAAATTTATTGATTTGAATAGTGGTATAGATGACAGTGACCTTAATACATTGTTTTTTTCTTAAAATTCCTCAGCATTCTTGTTGATGTCAGCAATTGCACATAGTCAGAGCATATCTAGACATGTATGCCTGTATTTGTACATTCTGCTCTGCTCGTGCTAGTTGTTGCAAATGGTTCTGCCAAACAGAATTGTCTGCTTTTTCCATGCTTACTTTTTCTCCCAGTCCCTCTTGAATACCTGGGAGGCAAGAGTTGAAAACCATAATTCTTCAGGGTTTTATTTCAACAGCAAAATGAGGTTATAACAGAAGCAAAATCTGCTTTACATTATAATTTAACTCCTACCTGGTTCTTCCTTTGCTACAGTAATTAATGCCTTCTGTTTTTTCTCTCCATCACTGTATTCTTAAAAAATTCTGAGCCATAAATTTGTCAGCAGAGTGGGTGTGGGCGCCAACCCCACATCTTTGCCTTCACTTGTTCTTAGAGCTGCTATTTCTTCACCACCTCAGCTTTCTCTTCTAAAGGTAGCCAGTGAGAAAGGGGAAGGATCAAGCTCCTCTTAGTAAATCCTTGTTGTATTCCCTTGAATTTATAAGCCATAGCTTTTGCATGTGCATTCTGTATGGAGAAATATGTCTGAATAACCCGGGATGTAAAAATCAAGCCAGGGTCAAGTGTTTCTAATAAAGAAGGGCAGAAAGAGGAAATGGGAGAAGGTACCTCAGCAGGAGGGAAGCCTCAATGAATGTACTGAGGGCTGTCAACTTCTGCACTTAGATCCTCAGAGCTGAATCGTTAACCTGTGCTGAAGCAGAGGTCCAATCTCTCTCTCTGACTTATCTGTTGGTTAAAATTTCCTAGGGCTTAGACCTGTTGTAATTCCATAATGTACAAACTGCAGGCTGGATGCTACCCAGAGCAACAATCTCTGACTCATCAGTAGAGCCAAGTGCTGAGAAACTAAAGGTGAATTGTGTGCAGGCTTCGATTTGCTGCTTGACCTGTGAGATAGAGTTAAGAAGCAAGTATATGTGAATATTATGAAAGGATTGGAAGGCCTAAAATGTCATCATCGCTAAGGCTAAGACATTAGATCAGCACCACTCACCACTGTCCTGGGAGAAGCATCCAGAAGCATCCTAATGACACAAGTGTGATGCATGTGCTTCACTGTATATTTAGCTAGGAATAAGGTACAGCTAGAACCAAGGCTCAGCTAGGAACAAGGTACAATATGTTTTTCTTGCTTCTCTGAACACATAGACTTGAAGCAGTTCTGCAATTAGAGCGAATCAGGATAACTCTGATAAAATAATTGGGTCTGGGGAACATCCTCAAGGGGCTTATGTGCTTTGTTTTGGAATTCTTCCTTTTCTCCCAAGTCTTCCTCCTCCTGTGCTTCCTCCCCCTCCCCCACTCGAAAATTTACCTGGCAGGTTTGCAAAATTTGATACAATGGCTATTTAACTTCCCTTCATCCAGTGGCTGTTTTGTGACTGTGATGAGTAGGAATAAGGAGGTCACAGCAAAATCCTTAGGATGCAGTAACTATCAGAGCTATGTAAACTGTGCTCGTTCAAGCAAAAATGCAATCTATCTACTAGACAAGTTAAGACAATGTCCTGTACGAGACCTGTTTTGTTGTGCCTGGATGGTCACATAAATATATAAATGTTTTTATATTTCTGTGCAGGTGTTTTCTTTTTTTAATATATATGACAGTGTAGAGTGGTGTGTAAGACCTTGATGAATGCTTAACATATGACATGAAATTTTCCAGATGGGTAAATGCCTCAGACTGAATTTTCTTTGTGGTTTTCTTTTTTTTTTTTTGAAGAGTGAGACAGCACTTTTGAAAAATATGAGAGAAAAGATAGATTTGCTAGTAATAATAAAAGAAAATGAACAAACAAACCACGACAATTTCTTTAAGATTACTTAGTATCTTTAAAAAAAGACTTTGAAAGCATACTGTAAAATAAGAACTTACTATTGGCAGGAGGCTTATCCTCATGTGTTGTATGGTTTTTTGCTTCAACAGTCAGTCTGGCAATATTGTCTTGAAAAATTATGTTTCATGTGAGTGAGATTTAAAGTTCCTTGCAGTTTGCCACAAATTGCTTGTTGAAAATTCCAAGGGTACTTCTTGTACTCAGTAGGAAAATGAGAGCAGGAACGTAGTTTTCCTCTGGTTTATTGATGTCTTTGCAGTTTTGCAAGCACTGGAGGTAAAAGGGATTTACAGGTTCACCAAAAGTACGAGATTTCCTGTACCACAAAATAGTATTCTAGCTTTAGGTTGCACATATTGTGACAGAACATTCAATTCTCAAAAAATGTCTCTTTACTTTTCAAGTATTTAATGGGTTCAAAATTACTTGCTAATTATAAAGTAAAACCCCTTTTATGACTAAATTACTTCATTTCCCCAAAAGCACCTTAACTAGAAAATACAGCCCAAATTAGTTTTCCATGCTGTATTTCATTATCCACCTCCAACAAATTTCCAGAATTCAGACCCATTCAATATTAATTAGGCATGACATCTGCAGATATTCTGTATACTCCTGTGTAGCACGAGTACTTTACTTTCCTTGCCCATGATCTTGTCCAAAACAAATGGTAGTTAATTTGATTAATCATACTCACAGAATTGGTCTGATTTTTTCCAATTATTCTGAGTCTAAGAGAAGCCATGGGGACCTGTTCCCTTCTTTGTATATTGAAGTGTATCAGAGAACTCCTTTGCCTACCAACTGTTATGTATCTAATTAACATTACAATGTAGTGTTGTAGTTCCAGTATGCATTATGGAAATCTTTCACCAAACGGCACAGCTCAGTTCATTAGTCAGTCGTGATTGTTGGGTTTCTGCTTTTAATGCTGCTCACAGAAAAAGCCATCCTTATTATGCCTTTTAGTCTTTGGCTTCATTTGAATCAGCTGCAAGCTACTTTAACATCAGTTATAAAGATAAGATGCAATTGCATCAAAGCATCCCTTATTTATGCCTGAATGAAGCCGAACATTTCCGGTTTCGAAAGTTGTTTTTTCTTTCTTTGGTGTGTTTACCATGTGTTAGTTGTGGCATATCATCCCCTCTCATTTGATAGGAGTCCAGTTCAAAGGAAGATACCGGAGTCTTTTAAGAGATCACGTGCTTTTGAGAGCATGGTGTGCCCCAAAATTACCAGCTATGCCAAGTCTCATATGTTTTCTCATAAATATTTACTGCAAACATAGACCAGTGTGGTGCTGGTTTTCTGTGCATTTGAATGCACTTATCAAAAGTTTTGTCAAAATGATATTACTCTGCTGCTAATCTAAACAAACAGATTTGTGTATTTATATGGAGAGAAGAAATTTGGCATCTTTTAATGTGTTTTATATAAACAAACATTAAGTTAATGCATGCAAAACATTTGTATAGACGTCTCTCTTCTCTTTTCCTTTTTTTGTGACGAACCCCATCGCTCTTACCACTCGCACAATTCTGTTACACAGCAGCAACAAGCACTGCAGTCAGTGCTCCATTCTGGCACACTGAGGTCTCATGCTCAGCCTGTATTTCAGTTTCTTCCATTAATTTGGAAAAAAAGGATATATATGTGTGTGCGTGCGTGTGTGTGTGTGTGTATATATATATATGTATATTTTTAAGAGAAAATTCCTAAATGCAGAAATACAAGGAACACAAAAATTCATAACTGGTTTTTGCAGCTGGGTCACAAGACTGAGGACCAACACCACATATTATTACTTCTGAGACTTGTACTTAAAGGAAACAACTTCCAGCCATTTCCTCTCTCATCCCTCTGGACCCCTGCCTGCAGGCAGGCTGTCCCTGAGTTGGTGAGGGTCATGGTAGAGCAGCTAAAATCCTCTTCTGTGTGATTAGGATCTCTTTTAACTCTTCCTGTGAAATCCTCATCTCTCCCAATAGTTCCTATAGTTCTCTGCCTGAACCCGAGACCACTGCCAGTTATGTTTTATCCTTAGCCTCCCCTTTGCTTCCATGGTGCTCTAGTCCATTAGAGCATCTCGAATATACTTACCATCAAAGGACAGCACTTTACTGTACATTGGAATGATACCTTCTGTAGGTGACAGGTGAAGGCACAGGGCAGTACAGAGATGAAGCCAGGCAGTTGTTGCATTTTCTTACTTTTAGATGTAAAGGAGCTATATTTTGTCTTGAGTCTCCTAGAAACTTCAGTGTCTATGAGTAACCGGTCCAAGCTTTTAAAATCAGGTGGATTTTCCTGCCCCCCGCCATGTTTCTATTTATGGGGCCATTATGATTCAATTCAGAAAGAAAGGTATTTTACTTCTGCTGAAAAACATCTTATAGGGTACGCTACTGGCTTCTGTTCAGCCTTTTAGCTATTGCGTTTTTACTGGCATCTGTGAAAGGATAAAAAAATGGAGCATACATAAAAAAACCCCAGAGGAAATATTAGCAGAGAGCCTATATTCATAGATATTCCTCTTGTACACAAAAAGCCAGTGATTTTAAAAGAAACCATTCCTCAGTCAAATACATCTGCAGAATTAACGAGCAGTTAAGCAAAAAACCCTGAGTAAAGATGCCAAAATAGAACCTTTTGTGGCATCAGAGAACAGCCCAAAGGGGGCAGTGCTTCAGTTCTGGCAGACTGGCGTGGCTTGCACAGGTCGCCAGATACTGTCTGAGTTACCTGTTCTGGGCAAAAAAGAAGCCTTCCAGTACAAGGAATAAGAAAAATGCAGATACCTTAAAGTCACTTTTTAGTTTTTGGCCCTCCTGAGCTATGAGTTCTTGTGTTTGTCTAGAGGACAGATGGCAGATCACTTCCCTTCACCAGACAGCGACACAAAGGCAGACAGAAAACAGTTCTAGATGGTGTTACTGTATTTGTTCAGATGTACCTAAAGTCGTATCCCTGGAGTGCTAGCTTACATCACATGGTGCTTCTGTGACTTTTGAATCTTTTAAAAAAGCAACCCCACACTTGCATAAATCCTACACAAGTAACTTCTGTAGATGGAGATGTATGTTAAATACGAAGTGCAGAAGTAAAAATAATGAATACCAGTTTCTCACCACACCATATCTCTGTCATGCTATGGACCTTTTTTATGAACAACCTGGGAAAAAATTTAGGCCTAGCTGCTTGAAAACAAGCTGATAAGTTTCAGTGAAATCTTTTAATGGACCAAGAGATTCTTTGGAAAGCACATATCTGGAGAAATAAGCTACAGCTGCAGTTTTCGAAAAGGTGTTGTGTCAGGATTTTTATTTTTCCTTCCTGTGGACCAATAAATGTTCTTAAGATCTTGTGAAATGTGCAACTGTTGCCTTAGCAGCATGCTCATAATTAGGGTTATCATCGGAAGTTTCTCGATCATATTCACACCTGTCATGAGTTACTAAAAGATGCTTCTCACTTGTGTCCTTGTCTGCCTGTTAAATGTATTAATTCATTTCACCAGTTTCACAGGAAATCTTGACCTTTTGGGGTTTTTTTGTCCCCATAAAAAGCAGGGTAAGTAGTGTAGACAAAGTAAGTATTGCTTTAGTCCACACTTACAACCTGAAAGTATAAAGTTTCTTAGTGTCCGATTCTAGCCTTGGAGCCTTTGATTAAATAATAATGGCTGACTCTGGCCTTAAAAAAAGTGTCTAAATTTATTTGTCACCCTCAGAGTTTCCTGTTTTGTGCAAGGCAGACATTAACATGGTTGAGCACAACATCGGGTGGGTTTTGGAAAAGACAAAGTGTGTCTAATTTTTGAAAACTATGCAGCGTTTTACAGCATTATTAGGAGCAGGGAAAGGAGTAGGACTGTATTGCTCAAGTTCAATATATAACTTTGGAGGACTTTCTATGCTGTAGAATTAATAATGTGAAATTAAATTCCAGGTACATGGAGGAATTAAAAATGTATTTGATGTAGTCCAGCATATTGAACAAGGACCTTTTTAAACTAAAAAACCCTCCAAACCAAAACCAGCATAACATAAAGCTATAGTTTAAACATGGCTGCGATTCCTTCTCCCAGCTCAGATACTTCTCAGAGACTTGTGGCTTTGCATTTAGCCAGTTAATTTTTCTGCCTTGGAATAAGAGACGATGATTTCACAACACATACAGAGAGCTGGAGTGGAGAAATAGTTGGAGTCACCTTGCAGGAAAATGTCCTGAGCATGAAGTGGACTAAAAAATTTCATATTGTAATCCAGTACTTTTTGTGTAAGATATCAATTTTACTTTTGGAATGAGATACAAATCTTCTCCTATATGAGTTGTTCAAACCTTTAGCTGGGGAGAAGTTCTTGTGCATTGTATAGTTTAGAGTACCTTTAATTATTGCACCCAGAGGAAATAGCTTAAAAGAGGAGTTCAGACTGCAAGCCTAGTAACTTAGAGGACAAGCTGTCTCTTCAGAAGCTGGAGATCTGGCTTCAAATTCCTTCTCCACTATGAGCATTTGAATCTGTCTCACTTCCCAAGAAAGCAACTTTAATCAAGCTTAACAAACTCAAACTTTGATTAAAATATCCCTCAGTTCAGTCTCTGAAAGTGATATATTTTGACCACATCCATGGGAGCAGGTACTTATGGAGGATATTGGGCAATCTGTGCATTCTGTTAGGTCTTAGTATGATATGATCATTGAGTACCATACAGATTTAGGTGCCTGTATCCATGCTCCATAACAGGATTGTAGCTGCCTCAGAGATGTCACTGGTTGCTAAGGATTGCAGAATTCTCTGGGGCTGGGTTAGTTTTGATGACACAAATTTGCAGCTAGGTGTTAGAATTTGAGACCTGAATAAACATCAGCTTCTGAACTCATGTGTGCAAAGCACTTGGCTCTGAATCTCATGAACTTCCAAGGGATTTGACAAAGTTTTGGATGATGTTAATGATTGCGTGACCTTTCTATAATTTTGCAGTCTCAGGCAATCTACCAGCTACTCAGCAAAATGCTATTACAGTCAGTAGCAGGTATGATAATCTCATTTTATTGGTCCATTGATGTATCCATTTTGTCTATGCAGGTGAAAGATAACTGCTGCTTATTTCTGCCTGGGGATGCAAATTCTTGTAAGGACATAGTATTTATAACATGTCATCAGTATTGAAATTTGATTGTGTTGATATTCCATCTCGTACTACAGTATAACAGCTAAGAATGTACTAACTTCTCTAACATACTGATGCCTCTGTATTTGGTTTTTGCTTCTGCACTTTACACCCAATGCGTTCATGAATAAACATTTAAATATGTAGCGGCAGGTTGATCGTGAGCATTTTAGTGTAGAGTATAGATGGCATGGTAAAAGTTGAAAGGAAATGGTCAAAACAACAGAAGGTTAAAATAAAAATAAGAAAAACCCCAATACTATATCGACATTTAGATCTGATTTTGCACAGTAGAAGTTCCTGAAATAATTGCATAAGCAGTGTTTTTCAGGTAAGATAAACCCTAGTCTGTTTTTAAAAAGTAAATAAAAATTACCAACTGTCTTCCCCCCATCCCTTTGCTCATGAATTGACTTTATGTTGCAACATAAATTTTAGTTATTTGAGTTGACATGGGTGTTTGTGGCCTTAAGGGAAATATTTAGTTAAACACAGTAAAAACGGTTTCATTATACTAACGAGATATAATATACCATGAACTTTAAAATGTGCAAATGAGGTGATACAGAGAACATGTATTAATGGCCCATAATGTAGTGATGTAATAAGAGTGATAACTGAACAGCTTACACCTGTAGTTATAAAGGGCCTTCAAAGAAAATGACACTAATGCTAGAGAAAGACTTAGCAAATCTGTTACAACTTT
This sequence comes from Sakesphorus luctuosus, assembly GCA_013396695.1. Taxonomy (NCBI): domain Eukaryota; kingdom Metazoa; phylum Chordata; class Aves; order Passeriformes; family Thamnophilidae; genus Sakesphorus; species Sakesphorus luctuosus. Next base: position 222,090 of record VWZD01012042.1, on the reverse strand, counting down.
TCAAAGTAGTGTGGATTCATGGCAAATTTCAGGTTTTGATAGCAGAGTCTGCAATGGGCATGCAATCTCTACTACCAGAGCTTGCACAGCTGGAAGTGTGAGGAGTGCTCCTCTGGAGTCAGGGAAGCCGGGTAGAGCGTAGCAGTATGGTACATAGTCTGTAACATGTATCTTGGGCTTTCAGCTTTGTGCACCATAATGCCAGACTGCAAACTACCCAGAATGTCCTTGTCAGCCCACCTGCTGCACAGCCCATAATTTGTATGGCACATCACATACACAAATAATTGATTTTAACTATTTTGGACTGGAGAACAATTTTGTGAAATGCAGTGTAACAATACTTGATTGTTCTCTCTGGAGCTAGAGGAGAAATTTCCCTCCTTATTGTTTCTGTGTCCTAGAGGAAATGCTGGAGCAGGATTTCCAGCAGGTGAGCAGCCTGTGATCAGCTGTCCACTGGCTCCATCAGCTTCCCTAACCTTCCCTCTTAAAAGGACCTTGGACATGGGGATACAGACTTTGTCACATAAAAAACTGTCAGCATGGTCATCACAACCCTAAGGCTCAAGATTGCGAGGTATGTGTGTGCAGCCATTTGTGTCACTGGCAAAAGTTCAATTGCTTGGTAGGATGCATGTCTGAACACCCAGGTATAAGGCAGGAATGCCTGGGGGTGGCTGTGGCTCACTTCCATCTGGAGGGTGAGCATCTTTGCTGTGAACAACTACTGACAATGTAAGATACAAAACTTATGAGCTTGGAATGCAAAATACAATAGGACTATTTATACCTACTGTGAACAGTTAGCCATTGACAGCTCTGTATCTCATGTTATACAAACAAAAGCTGTGGCAATGGCAGCTGATATAAATTTTTACTGTTTAGTCATGCCAACTTTCTCTTGCTTGGTGTCAGCTCAGATCTTGTAGAGATGGTGTGTACTTTTCCCCCAAGACAGTCTCATGTTTTTTTTCAAGGCTATGAGTCATGCTTTGCTATTCTATTTATTACTCTGAAGCTTAAAGGAAAAGGCCCTATGTGCTGTTCATAGAGTGAAGAAATAAGGTTATATATCCCTCATTCTGAAAAGGGTTAGATAGATTGAGTCTATAATGTATGGGACAGTTGTGGTTTGCCAAAAATCACATAGCGTGTCACAGCAATTCTACAGGAACTTCAGGCAGACTTACTGTTCTTAGAACCATATTTATATAAACAATTCTTTATCTCTTCAGAGATGGAGCAGTTTTGTGAGTTAGTGAATGTTTAATTGCTTTTATGTCAAATGAAAAACACATCCATGAAACCTTGAGTAATACAGACTATAGCTATATACAAGACTGCTGTCTTTACAGAAGATATTGCAATGTCCTTGAAATTATTATGAATGTAAGTACAGAATGTACAGATTCTGTTTGGGTCTGTTATGAATTAAGCAGAATCATTCCATGCAATAGGCGAAAAGAAGTGAAAGAAGAGGTCTACTTTCCTCCTCCTGTCAGGCTGTGTTTGCACGCGTTGTACTATGCAGATTAACTATTCCTGACTCTCTGACTATGCACTTTTGGAAGCAGAGCTATACTCTGCCATTGATAATAACGCACCTCTTTTTGAAACTTAGTTTCAGTGTCAGAAACTTCTATTACCAGTAGGACTGAATCAAGCCAGCATGATGCATTAAGTAATATAACCTAATGAAAAGCACACAGAATAGGCTTGCTGCTTTATCAGTCATGTTGCTTCAGCTCTACCTCAGGAAACACTTATTTAAAGGCTGTCCTGAAAATGATGCTTTCATTGTCTGTTTTCTTAAGTTCTGGAAAAAAGTAGTGGTTGGAAATTAATTGGACTAGTTTATATAATGGATTCAAGGAAAATTCCTAATCCAAATTTGTTTGTTTGTCTTTTGAAAGTGGTCCGACTGAATTTTCTAACTGTAGAAATATAGAAAGATAGAGAGAAAGAAAAAAATAACCCCATAATAACTAAAGAGTGTTTTTAATATAAAGCTTCTTCAGTTTCAGTATCTTTTTTTCTCGAAAAATGAAATACTCTTTTTTCTACAATAGAAAATTTATCAGAAATGCTAGCAGATTGTACAATGCATTATTTAAAGAACAGAATGTGTTTACTACATAATCTCTTCATTTGATGGGCGACAAGGGGTTGTAGCAGTGAAACAGTGTTAAATATTCAGAACAATAACGACAATAAACCAATAATTCTTTAGAGTGTGATCAGAAGGAGTCAGATCCTTGCTTTCCTGGTACTTCAGCATTCTTTACTACAGTGTTGCGAACAAGACTGAGGGGTGGATTTAACCATGAACACTATTTCTGATGTTATCAATGACTGTGAAATGTGTGCTTGCTTTTCTGAAAACCCCTGAGAGGGGATGGGGACCCCAGTGTGGTGATGAAGACACCTGAGAAGGGGATGGGATGATCTCAATGTGTGCCTCAAGGACATTTGATCTTGAGAAAACAAAAGTACATATCTATGTGTTAGGTTGAGTGGGCAAAATGCCAACTGCCTAACACAGAGAGAAAGAATCCACCCCCGTCACCCTCACCCACCGAGAGGTGGATTTAACCATGGACATTATTTTCCACATTATCCATGATTGTGAGACATGTGCTGTCATCAAACAAGCCAAGAGAGTGAAGCCCATGTGGCATGGTGGGTGATGGGACAGGTACAGATATGGGGAGGCTTGGCAAGTTGATTGTATCACAGTGCCACAGACTCACCAAGGGAAGCGTTATGTGCTTACTATGGTGGAAGCAACTACGGTTTGGTTGGAGATGCAGCCGGTGCCTTGCACCACTGCCCAAAACACCATCCTGGGTCTTGAAAAGCAAGCATTGTGGCGACATGGTACTCCAGAGCAAATTGAGTCAATGGGACTCCTTTTAAGAATAGTCTGATTACCACCTGGGCAAAAGAGCATGGGATTAAATGGGTGTACCTTACCATGCATCAGCTGCTAGCAAGGATGAGCGGTGTAATGGACTATTGAAAACCACTCTAAAGGCATTGGATGGGGGGGACTTTCAAGAATTGGGATCAGCACCTAGCAAAAGCTCCATGGTTAGTCAACACTAGGAGATCTGTCAACTGAGCTGGTCCTGCCCAGTCAAAGTCCCTTCACACTGTGGATAGGGACAAAGTTCCTGTAATTCACTTGAGAGGTATGCTGGGTTGGCTTTAGTTTCAGCTAGGCCTTAACTAGGTCTCAGTTCAGCAGGACCAGAGGAGGTGACGTAGATTAGAAGAGAGAAGTATCACCTGACTTAAGCAACCAAATAGATATTTCATATCATCTGACATCATCAAGAGGTATAAAAAGAGAGAGAGGTGGAGCTTCTGCCTCTTTTGTTCCTCGCCTTAGACCTGTGAGGATGCACTGCCCTGCCCCTGCTGAGATTAGGCCTTGTTGCCATCCCTGCTGTGTTATTGAGGGAGGTGAATGTTTTCTTGTTTTCTCCTCTCTTGATGGGAGTTTTCTCTGGAAAAGTTTTTGGGAGGTTTTGTGGGGTTTGGGTGGTAGTATTGCCTGAATTCTGATTGCAGGTCTAAATTGTGATTGCAGAAGTCATCATTTATGTTCCATGTCTGACATTTTAATTTCCTGAATAGTCTCTAGGTTTTAAAATTGTTAGATTTTGCATATGTTTGGGCCAAATAACTTTCACTTGGCTAAATATGGTCTTTCTTCATTGATGAGCAACAGACATTTTCCTTTTTTTCCCCCCCTCAGTAACTTGATTATCATGATTAATTGCCCATACTGCTGGAGACTTTTTTCATAATTCAAACTTGTCTGGCTTCAACTTTTACAAAGGTGTCTTTCTCTGTTCTTTAATAAAAACCATATTCCTCTTTGGAAGTTCATGTGTTCTACGTCGAAAATGTCCCTCAGTTCCCCTGTTGATACATTAAAAAGATCAACCTTTTTATGCCTTCAAATTTTAAGAATCTCTCTTGTTTTTTCAATGATGTTTGCCACATGCATTCCAGTTTTTCAACAGGTTTTTTTTTTAGAATGTGTATCTCACACCTCCACACAGCATTCCATTATCACTGTTACTTATATTCAGAGGCAGTGCTAGTTTTTTCCTACTGTTCCCAGGATCTCCCACATGTTACTTACTGATTGCATTCCTTGGTCATTGGTGTGTGACTCTACATTTGCTTAGATTAAAATGCATTTTATTTACTGTTCTAGTTTTCCAAAAGCATGATTGTAGCCACCAGTGCGGTTCCTCTGGAAAGCAGTGGGGGCTTCTTGCTGTAACAGACTTGGACTAATCATTCTTTAGCTTTTCTTCAGTCTGTCTTCAAGCATTATGAACGTGCTTTATATTTGCCTCCAGATTACTGGTGTAAATGTCAAATAGCATTGGGTCTCACTAATCCCTGTGGAATCTCACTCGAAACAGCCTTGTTTGACTCCCTACCAAATGCTTCTTCCCACGATCCTTCAGCTAGCCAGCCACTTCTTAGTTCCTTTCGGTATATGCTTTATTTCTATTGAGGAAATACTCCATGATTTATCAGTGCTTGCCTCTTCTCACTGTAAGCACGACTTTAGGATTAACAGGCCCTTGATCTTGTCACAGGAAACCCTGCCTATGTCTCCAAATAGAAGTAATCAGCTCAGAAAGTGGATAGGTTGTTGCAGGAAAATTTGCATTATTTTGGCCTGTTTCTTCTTTTCTCACTGGAGAAATACATCTCCTATCTTCAAGCCTGTTTCAGTTGTGTCTTTTAAAGATGAGTAGATCTGTTCAACCAGAGGGAAATTCAGGGCAGTGGAGGGATGACAAAGACTGTCACTGCATATTACTCTAAAGAGTTACTGTATGTTCTCTGGTAGGCCAGAAACTGGTTTCTATTCTGCCTAAAACTGTTTGGTAACAAGATAAAACAGGGTCATTAGTGTTGCAGAAAAGAATGGCAATTACTATTATGCTGTGGTAATCTGAAAGAATGCTTTCACAAAAAAGATTTTGAAAAAAGACATGCATTAAAACTTTTATGAGGAGCAACTGCAAATGCCAAAGTTCACCTCTTCCTTTGGCAGGGCTACTTTGTCCTGATTGTTAATATCTATTTATGCTTAAAGAATGAAACTTAGGTGAAGTTCATACAGCACTGTTCATGCAGATATTCTTACACACTAAAAACATTTTACTTGATCATTATATCTTTCTATTTCTTTTATGTGTTTCCTTTACATAGTGAGACATACGTTATCTGAGTGAACTTTTCCAGATTTCAGAATATTCAGTGAGAATATTCCCTCAAAAACCATTGCATGCCTTAGAGTTTAGAAATGCTTTTTGATATATGGAATGAGGCTCCATAGCATCGTATGAAGTTTCTTACTTATGAAGTAGTAAGTTGAAAATTGGGGCAATTTCCTAGGGTAACTATTCAGCTGCATTCAGCAAATGTTGTTATTTAATTAATGAACATCCATCATGTGCAGTTGCTTCTGGTGAGATGTGGAAGGCTTAATGCTGGCATATGTGCCATTCATACTTGGTGTGAGAAGGGGAATATATTTGTAACACAGATAGTGAAGGTCTGGTGGAGTGGGACTGTCTCCAAGGTTAGGTTTGCGCCATTCTAGAATATTCTGCCTGGCCTATGGCTTGCAGATTACAGTTTTCCCGTAGCTCCTGTGTCATAGCTCCAGTTGCATGCAAATATCCTAGATATTGAAGTGGTATCATCCTAGATGATGGTGTTTGAACAAATGGGTTGAGTTCTCCCATATCTAATGGGTTGATACTGGTAGAGAAAATAGTTGCAACTTAAGAATTACTGGGTATGAGGTTGTTTTGTAGGCAAGTTTAAGCAGAACCTGTGGTAAACTAATTTTTAGAGTGAGATGTTAATTCAATTAAAAAGCAGTATCACTAAAGAAGGGGTAGAAAGTTGCTTAGTCAAAGATGTTTAATGAAACTACAGTCTAAGCAAATTGTTGATGTCAGCGTTTCCTAAGCCTGCATGAAATCACATGGAGAACTTTCAAAAGAATTACAAACAAAACAACTCTAAACTATAAATGTGGATCAAAACTTTACACATCTGGTATGCTTTCTAAATATGGTAACTAGTTTGTTGCTATGAAAATTAGCTGATTTCCTACAAAAGAAAAAAAACCTCTTTGTTAAGTGACTATTAGGCCTCCTTCTGATACTCACTCATGTTTTTACTCTTTTTTTCTTTTCATGCTCCCATGACTGAACTTTTTTCAATTACATGCTGTCTTACTCTTATCGATCATATGGAATTTGCATGGCCATTTTTTGGTAGTGGGGCGGCTAGAGGGCTGGTTTCTGTGAGAAGCTGCCAGAAGCTTCCTCCATATCCAGTAGAGCAAATGCCAGCCAGCTCCAGGATGGACCCACTGCTGGCCAAGGCTGAGCCAACTAGGAATAAGAGTAACACCTTCACTTAACATATTTAAGAAGGACAAAAAAAGCTATTGCACAGGTGAAAATTGCAGCCAGAGGACAGCAGACTGAGAACATATGAGAGGAAAAACTATGCAGATTTCTAAGTCAGTGGAAAAGGAAGGGGAGGAGGTGCTCCAGGTGCCGGAGCTGAGATTCACCTACAGCTTGTGGTGCAGACCATCGTGAGGCAGGATGTGCCCCTACAGCCCATGGAGGTCCATGAGGGAGCAGAGATCCACCTGTATCAAGGAATGTTAAATGAACTAGCATGTGAATATTTACCTGCATTATAGTATCAAGTATAATCCTCTCTCAAGGATCATACCACTCTTACATTATATGGTCTTCAAAGGAACAAAGAAAGGTACAAATGCAAGATCATGGAATGACTGAAAATGATGGAACAGTAAACATGAGTGAATTACAGTATCAAGCAAAACTAAAAATGATTTTGCAGTTCTGGTACTTTCTTGGACTACAAAAAAAAGAAAAGAAAAAAAAGAAGAGAAACACCTAAATTTGCTTGTAACAAAATTGAAAAAGGCCTCTGTGAATTTTACTGCTATGGATTTTTATTAGGCCTGGGATAAAGCAATATATAGTATGCTAATTTCATCCAGCTCCTTCCACAATCAATTCTACTGTAAGTGAGCAGGATTGCCTTCAGAAACTGGCTAGAATGTCAAGCACAAACACTGAAAGATTTGCACAATAAATCCAACTGATTTCTTTTTAATCCGTGGGTACTGGATCACTGTGAGTGTACCTGTGGTGACAGAAAATGTGAGATGATATTCTCAAAAACACCTAATATGGGTTTAATGCTGCTTCCCTTAACAGGCAGTAATGAGGTTAGTTCTGCTTATACCTATAAAATGTTCCCTTTAGCCATAAAAATGCTTTTGCCACAGCCAAGATCTTAGGCATATGAACAGGTATCACATATGACTTTAGCTGGACAATTACAGAAGTCAATTATGCGCAAGATTTGGTATTTCTCTAGAATGCTTTGATGTAGTCCAGAATTCTCAGTAACCAGATGAAGAAAATGATTAAAATACTGAAGGGAAAAGAACATGAAGTCTGGAGACGTTAAAATTATAAGGACTTGAAAATGTTAATCTGAACACACATACAATCAAGCCTACTAGAAAACACTTTGTATTTATGTTAGATGCAGATACGCTGTTCGTACAGGGCTGTGAACAGCTACATTTCATGACTGGATGTAAGCATGAGCCTAAGTGATGGTAAGGGAATGGAAGAGACACGAATCCTTTTTTTAGCCCCAGTTTCATTCTCCAATTCATGGGAAATTTATAGCTGCTTTTTCTGTGGATTTCAGGTGTTACACTTCTTCCAAGACTGTGACAGTATAGATAATTTAAAAATACTGTGCATGTGTGTTTTTTGTCAAAGTTTATCATTAATGTTGAATTTGAAATTCGCAAGCACATATAAATACACATATAAATACAAATGTATAGGCCAAAAATAGAATTATTATTGCTATTTTATTACAAATTTAGGTAATTTTTTTTAATTTGAAACCTTAGCTATTTCTGTATGGAGATTTTCCTCATAATGGAGATCTATCAGCTATCTTTATCTATTGTAATCAGAATTATTGTATAAAAATATTGAAACTACTTAATAGAAATTCTTTCTTTTAAAGTGCTTTCCACAAATTATTTCTGAAGAGCCACCATAAACATACTTTTGAAAAAGCTTCATTAAATTTTCACATAGAGGCTTTTACAATATCCATAATACTAGCATGCCCCAAATTGTTTTTATTAATGAATAGTTGTTATCACTAATCTTATACTAACTGGAAGAGACAATAAAACCACCATACCCAATTCTTGATTATGATAATCAAAATGGAGGAAAATACTTTTGAAATAAGGCTTTCAAGATGACTTCCAGGAAAGCACAAGTCTGGTTAACAAACTAGATGTAATTCATGGCACGTACACAAGAGCCTTCATACTCCTACTTTAGTTCAAACAGATTGTTAAATGCAATACACTAAAAAAATAAAAAAAAGTCCTATCATAGGCAAGAAGAGTGGAGTTAAGTTCGGAGGAGCTCTGCTGGGTTTTTGTACTCTATTTTGTTTATAGCTTTATATTGCTACTTAAGCAAGTGATAAGGGGTTTTGTCCCAGAAAAGAAAATGAGGTTGGTCTTCATAAATAAGGTGTCCCTAATCTTCCACTTAAAGTGTACCACTGTGTCTCATTGTTATTAGAGAATGAACGGATGCTGCCTGGAGGGACAAGTTACTGTATATAACCGTTAATGAATAAAATTCCTAGATACCATTTAGCTGCATTTTGTTACCTCTGGTCTGCACTGAAAAGAGTTACTGGCCTGAAGAACTTGCTCATCAAAGAATGGAAACAGAGGCACAGAAAAACAATTTGCTTATTCAACAAATGCTGAATCAGCAGAGGAATGAAGAGTGAAGGTGTCTGACATGGTTTGTTCTTCATCTACACAGCAGGGAATGTGAATGACAACACTAGAGCAGGAAAATATTTTTCATGTCACTGAAAGCCCTACCTTCCTATCATAATTCCATATTATAATATGATTTTATTCCTCCCAAAAATGTTTATCAGTGAATGAAAGAACAAGCTTGGGAACGACAATTGTCTTATTGCACTGTCCTTTATAAAGGAGGAGGAGTTTTTAAGCTCTCATAGTTTTCATTCCACAACGAAATATCTGTAATCCTTGCAAAATTAATTTTTCTCAACATAAAAGACAAAGATACATTCATCCATGATGCTGTTTTCCTTTTGCTTTGCAAAAATAAATGTGCTTAAGACAGCAGCATCTGTTTCTGTTTAAAACATTTAAGGAGTGTAGTTTCCAACGAGAACAGTGTTGCAGAAAATATCTATGTCATCTTAACTGTGTCAGATTTTGGCAACTGCAGAGGAAACCTTCCCAGCAGACTGTTCATCTCTCCCTTCCTCCCTCTCAGCTTCTCACAGATTTCAAGATTTTTCTGGAAAAAACCCTGTTATCATTCGTGGCAGGCTCTGCAAATAGCATTTAATACCACAGCTGCTGCGACCACAGACATTTGCAGCATTTTCCACTGTTTCTCCTGGTAGTTTTCCGACAGCTGGAATATTTATTGCTGTCTGCCATTTTCAGTTGTTAGGCTCTAGAGTAACTGAAGCTCATCACAGTGTTTTCTGAGTTCATGAGCTAGATCACTTATCTTCTTTCTTCTTTTTCTTCCCCCTGCCCTTTCTTGGAGCTCTGGTATCTGACCCAGCATAGGTAAATCTCAGGGACTGAGCGGCTGCCCTGCTGCTTGGATGAGCTTCTGCTTGTCCTTACTGCTAAGTAAATTATTTGTCACTGATTTCCCAAAAAGCAAAATGAATTTTCATGGACTAAAGAAAAACAATGTAAGCAGAATGTAGGTCAAGTAGCCCACAACTGTTGAATAAAACACACCTGGTAATTTTTCAGAGATAACTTTTTTATTGCAGATTTTTCCTTGCCGCTTCTTTGCTCAAGCAGCTAACCAATGTTTGATGTCTTGGTTGTTTCTGTTTGAAGGAGGCATTGTCATAAAATTAAAATTACTGTCTTTAAGCCATTTTTATCAAAACAGACTTTAAAAGAATCATGGAATCACAGAACAGCCTGAATTAAAAAGAACCTTATAGATCATCTAGTTCCAATCCGCCTGCAATGGGCAGAGGCACCTTCCACTAGACCAGGTGGAAGGGGCTCAGAGCCCCATCCACGCTGGCCTTGAACACTTCCATGGATGGGGCATCCACAACTTTTTTGGGCAACCTGCGCCAGTGCCTCACCATACCCACAGTAAAGAATTTCTTCCTAGAATCTGATTTAACCTGTTCTCTTTCAATTTAAAGCCATTCCTTCTTATTATATCACTACATGACCTTGTACAAAGTCCCTCTCCATCTTGTAGGATCCCCTCAAGTACTGGAAAGACTCAATGAGGTCATGCCAAAGCCTTCTCTTCTCCAGGTTGAACCATCCCAATTCTCTTAGCCTGGGTGGTGGAGGTGTGCTCTATCCTTCTAATCTCTCTAATCATCCTGGTGGCCTGGCTCTGGACTCACTCCAACAGGCTGATGTCCTTCCTGTGCTGGGGAATCCAGAACTGGATGCAGTGCTCCAGGTGGGATCTCACGAGAGCAGAACAGAGGGGCAGAATAGGCACAAATGTTTTCCATGGATTGTCTCTTTCCTTGTTAAAGCTGTCATACTAGTTTTGTACAACCTAGGAGAGATGTTTTAATGCAAAAAGGTATGTTCCAATCAGTGTTAAATGTTAGTTGTAGTTTAGTCACTGATTGTTGACCATTTCGTTGTCATATTTTAGTGTCAATACATGCATACATGCATATATATATATATATATATATATATATATCTCCTTTNATATATATATCCTTTATTCCTTAAGTGGGATCTTGCCCCAACTTCTTGAACTGTAGTTATAGTGTGTTTTTGAATCATATTAATCTTTATTTGAATTCTTGTATCTACTTCTCAAAACTGTAAATGTCTATAAGGAAAGAAAAAAGCAGATACAAAGAAATCCACTCTCCACAGGCTAGTTAAATGATGGGATGACTCAAATATGGAAATCCAATAGTATTTAACAGCATCACTTTTTATACTGATTTGGTTTCATTTAAGTCTATTTCTACAGACTTCTACTATCTGCAGTGCACCGAAGTGACCCCTTGGCATGAAAGAGCTATAGAAATAGGTACTGGTATGATTTATAAGTCTTTAATAAGTGAAAGCACACTTCTGTACTGTCAATTTTGAAGATGCAGTGCATATTTCAGCAGAAGAAAAGCTAAGATAAGGTTTTTAGATCTGAGAAAATATTTTATGCAATTTCATATATACTACTGCTGTCAGAACTAATGTCAAGTCAGTAATGTGTGTATATCATGAAGGTAGAATAACACAGGTAAATTGGAACTCTTCAGATGATTAAACAGAGCTATGTCATCAAATATTTTTAACCTATTCTTTCAAAATTAAGTTGTTTTAAATTTGGACATATATTGCAATATTTTACCTGCTAAATTAGGTTCCTGAGAACCTATCCCTGACTGGGGTTTACCATGCTGAGTGCTTGTGCCACCTTCCTCTTGTTGGGAGAGGTTTTCTTTCAGAGTTCAGAGCATAACTTTTCCTGCAGTCTGTGCAGCAAGAGATACCTTAAATGTAATTCACCATGACCTCAGTGTAGACCACTATAAGCCAATGAAGGATGCTAAGGACATGAAAGTGTTTTAGATCTCGTCCTAATCAGGTTAGTTATAAAAGTTGTGCAATTCAGAATTCGGTGATAGTTTTCCTCCTGTCCAATGTTCTGTATGAAGAACAAGCATGCAGAATATTGTTTTCCCTCTGTTTTCTGTGGAACTGAACAACTTATTGAATGCTGGACTACTCATCATGCACAAATAAATCGCGCTAAATCTGAAGCCTCATGACTGGAGGGAAATTACTTCCTTTTATTTGGTAAGAAAAAGTTGTGGTGGTAGTTTTTCCTCCATTAACAAATGGTTGCAGAAATCTTAAACAAAGCAAGAGCTCTAATTCCTGCTGCTTTTAGGAACTAGCATCCACTGTGAAAGTACCTTAAACTTCATAAGATACTTTGAGCAGAACTTGCTGAAACATTTCAGTTTAATTCTACTTTTGTAAACTTCATTTAATACAGTTACTGAAATTGAGGTCTGAGCCTTCCTAAGTAATTATCTCAAACGTTCAGGTAACTGTAGGTTGCATAAAATAATTTTCATTTTTCGATCTCTCTGAACAAAAACTTGAGTTTTGGGGCAAAAAGTTGGTATTCTAATTTATGCTGAAAACCTGCATTACTATAATCATCACTGTTGCATGCTTTAGTGTACCATAGCAGGTTGGCAGCAGCAAGTAACTGTACTGGAACTCTCTAAGAACTATTTCAAAATAAGACTATAAAATAATCAACACACGTAATCAAAATGTTAACTAATAACAAAATTAANCCATCCACGCTGGCCTTGAACACTTCCATGGATGGGGCATCCACAACTTTTTTGGGCAACCTGCGCCAGTGCCTCACCATACCCACAGTAAAGAATTTCTTCCTAGAATCTGATTTAACCTGTTCTCTTTCAATTTAAAGCCATTCCTTCTTATTATATCACTACATGACCTTGTACAAAGTCCCTCTCCATCTTGTAGGATCCCCTCAAGTACTGGAAAGACTCAATGAGGTCATGCCAAAGCCTTCTCTTCTCCAGGTTGAACCATCCCAATTCTCTTAGCCTGGGTGGTGGAGGTGTGCTCTATCCTTCTAATCTCTCTAATCATCCTGGTGGCCTGGCTCTGGACTCACTCCAACAGGCTGATGTCCTTCCTGTGCTGGGGAATCCAGAACTGGATGCAGTGCTCCAGGTGGGATCTCACGAGAGCAGAACAGAGGGGCAGAATAGGCACAAATGTTTTCCATGGATTGTCTCTTTCCTTGTTAAAGCTGTCATACTAGTTTTGTACAACCTAGGAGAGATGTTTTAATGCAAAAAGGTATGTTCCAATCAGTGTTAAATGTTAGTTGTAGTTTAGTCACTGATTGTTGACCATTTCGTTGTCATATTTTAGTGTCAATACATGCATACATGCATATATATATATATATATATATATATATATCCTTTATTCCTTAAGTGGGATCTTGCCCCAACTTCTTGAACTGTAGTTATAGTGTGTTTTTGAATCATATTAATCTTTATTTGAATTCTTGTATCTACTTCTCAAAACTGTAAATGTCTATAAGGAAAGAAAAAAGCAGATACAAAGAAATCCACTCTCCATAGGCTAGTTAAATGATGGGATGACTCAAATATGAAAATCCAATAGTATTTAACAGCATCACTTTTTATACTGATTTGGTTTCATTTAAGTCTATTTCTACAGACTTCTACTATCTGCAGTGCACCGAAGTGACCCCTTGGCATGAAAGAGCTATAGAAATAGGTACTGGTATGATTTATAAGTCTTTAATAAGTGAAAGCACACTTCTGTACTGTCAATTTTGAAGATGCAGTGCATATTTCAGCAGAAGAAAAGCTAAGATAAGGTTTTTAGATCTGAGAAAATATTTTATGCAATTTCATATATACTACTGCTGTCAGAACTAATGTCAAGTCAGTAATGTGTGTATATCATGAAGGTAGAATAACACAGGTAAATTGGAACTCTTCAGATGATTAAACAGAGCTATGTCATCAAATATTTTTAACCTATTCTTTCAAAATTAAGTTGTTTTAAATTTGGACATATATTGCAATATTTTACCTGCTAAATTAGGTTCCTGAGAACCTATCCCTGACTGGGGTTTACCATGCTGAGTGCTTGTGCCACCTTCCTCTTGTTGGGAGAGGTTTTCTTTCAGAGTTCAGAGCATAACTTTTCCTGCAGTCTGTGCAGCAAGAGATACCTTAAATGTAATTCACCATGACCTCAGTGTAGACCACTATAAGCCAATGAAGGATGCTAAGGACATGAAAGTGTTTTAGATCTCGTCCTAATCAGGTTAGTTATAAAAGTTGTGCAATTCAGAATTCGGTGATAGTTTTCCTCCTGTCCAATGTTCTGTATGAAGAACAAGCATGCAGAATATTGTTTTCCCTCTGTTTTCTGTGGAACTGAACAACTTATTGAATGCTGGACTACTCATCATGCACAAATAAATCGTGCTAAATCTGAAGCCTCATGACTGGAGGGAAACTACTTCCTTTTATTTGGTAAGAAAAAGTTGTGGTGGTAGTTTTTCCTCCATTAACAAATGGTTGCAGAAATCTTAAACAAAGCAAGAGCTCTAATTCCTGCTGCTTTTAGGAACTAGCATCCACTGTGAAAGTACCTTAAACTTCATAAGATACTTTGAGCAGAACTTGCTGAAACATTTCAGTTTAATTCTACTTTTGTAAACTTCATTTAATACAGTTACTGAAATTGAGGTCTGAGCCTTCCTAAGTAATTATCTCAAACGTTCAGGTAACTGTAGGTTGCATAAAATAATTTTCATTTTTCGATCTCTCTGAACAAAAACTTGAGTTTTGGGGCAAAAAGTTGGTATTCTAATTTATGCTGAAAACCTGCATTACTATAATCATCACTGTTGCATGCTTTAGTGTACCATAGCAGGTTGGCAGCAGCAAGTAACTGTACTGGAACTCTCTAAGAACTATTTCAAAATAAGACTATAAAATAATCAACACACGTAATCAAAATGTTAACTAATAACAAAATTAAGGGGTGAATCCTGAACAGCTAAGGTGGGCCTTAAAGGAAGTGATAAACTGTCAGAATATCTTGGAAAGAAGTCCTAAATAATAGTATAAAATTCAATATTTAAAATTACTTTTTTAAAATTATGTATTAGTAATGGAGGAATTAAAGATATATTTATTAAATTTTTACACAGTGTTAAGAAAACAGTTTAACATATTTTGAACTTTTTAGTGGCTTTTTAAGTCTTTTATGTTCCTCCAAAATTCTTGGGTTGGTTCTGGAAAAAACAAGTGTCATGGAAGAAATTCTATTTTGTGAACATTTCAAACTCTGCAAGCGGTGACATCTTGCGAGAGGAAGTCTCATGGAATTTCAAACTCAATTTCCAGACTGAAAGCTACACAGAGAATAAAGAAATAAATAACCTTTTCAGTTCAGAATTTGCTATATAAGGTTAGGAAAGCACATAGAGAACCTCATGACTTTTTATAAATTCAATCATGGCATCTTTATCATTTATCTGCACGTACAGTGCACACAGTCTGGAAATGACCATGCATTACTCTTCCACTTTTTAGTATTTTTCCATAATAATATTTTTGTGGAAGAATAAAATATCAGACACATTCCTACATGCATATAGTTCACAATTGTATGCTTACACAGCTGCCTGAACAAATTCTGCCTATCTATGTAACTTGCTTTTGCTTAGTAAAAATTATTATTGGTAAAGAAAGATATAAACTGAAGATACATGATTGACTTGTAGCAATATGTTCAAGAAAGTGATAAAAGTGTCTTTTTTGATCTAGATATTATTCCATCATAATAAACAATATTTTTAATTAAAATTTTAAGATCAAACAGAGTAAGAAAATATAAAATAAAACTGAAGAATAACATGGGAAACAATTGGTCTTACTTCTGGATAAGTGACTATTTCTCCATTCTGCCCATTTATACTCTTCCTTTTTCATGTACCGTGCACCTAATTGGTAGTAGGATGAAAAAGTCTCTGAACTGGAAATACCTGTAATTATATATACTGATTTGAAATTTAACCAAAGAAAAAGTCGTTTATATAGTTATTTCAGTGTTTAGAAAGTATTTAGAACCTACTGGTTTTGTAAGTGCTTGATCTAATGTGTAATTAGCATAGTAAATAATGGGCCTCCTGTGGGCTGTTTTATGGCATCTCTGCTTATTGGTCCATATTATTAAATTGTTCTGTACAGTTCTGAAAAGAATAAGAAAATTACATGTTGGACTTATGAAAAGTGTGTGCCATGTATGTGTGGAGAACGAGGAGTTTGCAGCCTGTTGATTCACAAAACGTGCTGGTGCAAACGTCTTACTGCCTGCTGGTGGCAGCAGACAGGGTATGATCCGTCATTCTCAAGCTACTCTTATGAAGAAAGTTACATATTAAGTTCCTCTTTGGGCTGGTATAACTATTTCTGGCCCTGGAAAAGTAAAATATAAACTGCTAGTCACATTTTTAGGATAATCCTCTGTGCTTGAAAGCACTTAGAGAAGTCTCAGGATGTGGTGCTCTACAAACTTTTTACATCAGGGAAAAAATAATGAACCAAAATTAACAACCATAACTATTGGAACATTCTCATTGTACACAAGTACAGTCATAATAGGGCAGACAACAAATACAATGCTTTCTCAGTGGTAGGGGGTCAAGGATCTGAATCAGAAATAGCCAAACTTGTTTATTCTCACATACAAGTGGATTCTGTAGCTGGAGATTGATATCTTTCTCTTCTTTTCCAGCCCACAGATGAGTATAAAAATCACGTTGCAGCCTACTGTGTGGGTGGTCGAGTTCTGTGATATCTGTTCTTATAGTGCAGGTTGGTCAGGACCCATCATGCAAGGTCAGACGTGAGATGGTCCTTCTGGAGTATTGTAAGGTGATCTCTATACCACCTTACCTGGTAGGTCTTAATTCAAAATTTCACTGTTGGGGTGACTCTTTGGCCCAGTATCATAGAATAAGAATCAAAATCATTAAGGAAGGCAGGACAATGAAAAAATGTTATCCAGGACAAGTAAAAAGTCCTTGTTCCCCACAGTGAAACTGCAAGTTTTAAATCTCTATATTTTCCTCTCCTTGCTGAACCACAGTCCAAGTTTCATACAGATAGCATTGATGCTTCAAGCCATATCCTCCAGAATTCTTGTGCCATTTCTTAAGTACAGTCATAATATCATCTAGTCCACCTAATATAGCATTTGAATAGAGGCTGGTGCCTCCTGTGCTAACAAGATGACATATACAAATAATGAAGTTATACCCTACAATTTTATAGATGATGCTGAATGGTACTGCTCTGCTTGCCTTTAGGAAGTAGAGTTCTTAAAAATGTGTTACTACAGGTATAGTACATCTTTAAAGCAAAATTTGTACCCATTTCAATTTGCAGTTTGGAGGATTTCATAAGCTTCTTTCTTTTCTTTTTTTTTTCTTCCTTTCTTCCCCTCTGCCTTCCTGCCTGCCTCCCTCCCTCTTATTTTCTTTTTCTTTTTCTTGTTTTCTCCTCTCTTCCTTTCTTTTCTCTTGTTGCTTCTGTTAAACTAGTTGTATCCTTCCATTGTAAAATGTCATCCTAGGTGAACAAAGGTACTTCCTTTTTTTTATTATTTTATTTTTTTTCCCTTCAGGGATTGTCCTTTGTCAGAACTATGGTTTCTCCCCTGGAGCATGCATACTGTGTAACATTTGTACAGAGCTACCCAAAGCATCAGTGTTAATTCTGAACTACTAAAATTACAAATACTATGTNAAGAAAGATATAAACTGAAGATACATGATTGACTTGTAGCAATATGTTCAAGAAAGTGATAAAAGTGTCTTTTTTGATCTAGATATTATTCCATCATAATAAACAATATTTTTAATTAAAATTTTAAGATCAAACAGAGTAAGAAAATATAAAATAAAACTGAAGAATAACATGGGAAACAATTGGTCTTACTTCTGGATAAGTGACTATTTCTCCATTCTGCCCATTTATACTCTTCCTTTTTCATGTACCGTGCACCTAATTGGTAGTAGGATGAAAAAGTCTCTGAACTGGAAATACCTGTAATTATATATACTGATTTGAAATTTAACCAAAGAAAAAGTCGTTTATATAATTATTTCAGTGTTTAGAAAGTATTTAGATCCTACTGGTTTTGTAAGTGCTTGATCTAATGTGTAATTAGCATAGTAAATAATGGGCCTCCTGTGGGCTGTTTTATGGCATCTCTGCTTATTGGTCCATATTATTAAATTGTTCTGTACAGTTCTGAAAAGAATAAGAAAATTACATGTTGGACTTATGAAAAGTGTGTGCCATGTATGTGTGGAGAACGAGGAGTTTGCAGCCTGTTGATTCACAAAACGTGCTGGTGCAAACGTCTTACTGCCTGCTGGTGGCAGCAGACAGGGTATGATCCGTCATTCTCAAGCTACTCTTATGAAGAAAGTTACATATTAAGTTCCTCTTTGGGCTGGTATAACTATTTCTGGCCCTGGAAAAGTAAAATATAAACTGCTAGTCACATTTTTAGGATAATCCTCTGTGCTTGAAAGCACTTAGAGAAGTCTCAGGATGTGGTGCTCTACAAACTTTTTACATCAGGGAAAAAATAATGAACCAAAATTAACAACCATAACTATTGGAACATTCTCATTGTACACAAGTACAGTCATAATAGGGCAGACAACAAATACAATGCTTTCTCAGTGGTAGGGGGTCAAGGATCTGAATCAGAAATAGCCAAACTTGTTTATTCTCACATACAAGTGGATTCTGTAGCTGGAGATTGATATCTTTCTCTTCTTTTCCAGCCCACAGATGAGTATAAAAATCACGTTGCAGCCTACTGTGTGGGTGGTCGAGTTCTGTGATATCTGTTCTTATAGTGCAGGTTGGTCAGGACCCATCATGCAAGGTCAGACGTGAGATGGTCCTTCTGGAGTATTGTAAGGTGATCTCTATACCACCTTACCTGGTAGGTCTTAATTCAAAATTTCACTGTTGGGGTGACTCTTTGGCCCAGTATCATAGAATAAGAATCAAAATCATTAAGGAAGGCAGGACAATGAAAAAATGTTATCCAGGACAAGTAAAAAGTCCTTGTTCCCCACAGTGAAACTGCAAGTTTTAAATCTCTATATTTTCCTCTCCTTGCTGAACCACAGTCCAAGTTTCATACAGATAGCATTGATGCTTCAAGCCATATCCTCCAGAATTCTTGTGCCATTTCTTAAGTACAGTCATAATATCATCTAGTCCACCTAATATAGCATTTGAATAGAGGCTGGTGCCTCCTGTGCTAACAAGATGACATATACAAATAATGAAGTTATACCCTACAATTTTATAGATGATGCTGAATGGTACTGCTCTGCTTGCCTTTAGGAAGTAGAGTTCTTAAAAATGTGTTGCTACAGGTATAGTACATCTTTAAAGCAAAATTTGTACCCATTTCAATTTGCAGTTTGGAGGATTTCATAAGCTTCTTTCTTTTCTTTTTTTTTTCTTCCTTTCTTCCCCTCTGCCTTCCTGCCTGCCTCCCTCCCTCTTATTTTCTTTTTCTTTTTCTTGTTTTCTCCTCTCTTCCTTTCTTTTCTCTTGTTGCTTCTGTTAAACTAGTTGTATCCTTCCATTGTAAAATGTCATCCTAGGTGAACAAAGGTACTTCCTTTTTTTTATTATTTTATTTTTTTTCCCTTCAGGGATTGTCCTTTGTCAGAACTATGGTTTCTCCCCTGGAGCATGCATACTGTGTAACATTTGTACAGAGCTACCCAAAGCATCAGTGTTAATTCTGAACTACTAAAATTACAAATACTATGTTAGCATCTTATAGCTAAAGTTTTGAAGTAATAATTTTGTACCCTGAAGTTTTGGAACCATCAAAATTTGGATTTGTCTTCTAGCTTAACTTAATTTTGGTGTGTCTTATCAAGTTCATGGCAAAATAAAGCAGTTTTAGCTACCTGAGAATGACTTGAAAGCATAAAAACATTTGTGTCTCAATTTTACTCATTCAGCTGAAGAGCCCTTGAAATCCTACTTTCTTATTTGTTTATTTACTTTCATGAAATTGATCCTATTTAAACAATAATCAAAGAGAAATCAAAATCAGAGTTACTTATCTCAGGACATGCAGTCTGCAACAATTACTAGTAAATATTATGTACTTGTGAACTCATAGAAGTGTAGGCAATGAAAATTTGAAGGCATTTGGTACTGAAAATTTTCTTGTCCACTCTCAGTGTTCTTGAAACTGATTTTGAATTTAATAAAAAAGTTCTCCAATACCAATATTTTTAAATTTGACTAGCGTTCAGATGCAAAATGAAGTTAGAAACGTGCTTGAATCCTGTTTAGAGATGCCTTTGATACTGTTTTCATACAGTTTTCTCCCCAAATTTGTGAGCTACAATGAAATGAGAAAGAAATTTTTTGGATTGTATTTAAAAGATGGGTGATGGTGAAACAAAAACACTCTGAGTACAAAAATTAAAAAAAATGATCAGAAAAAAGCAAAACAAAACTATAACTGGCAACAAGTGACAACTAAGGAAAATCTCACCCTCCTTTTTTTTGTGTGTGTGAAAACCTTCAAAAGCCATTTAATTGATCTAAGAATCTGAAGAGGTTATTTATGATCAATTTTTGATAGGAGAATTTTTCTATCTCAAATTTACAATTACAGATCAGTCTTGAAGAATCAAATAACCTTTGGTTAAAAACACCCTGTTCCCAGCCACTAGTTAAATATACAGTTAAGGAAGGAAACTTGAACTAGGGTTCTGTGAGTGATTTGATATGATATTTTCAAGTAGCTGAACTTAACTTATGGAGTTCTTTTGTATTAATAGATGATGAGTTTTATCATGAGGTTTAAATGAGGAAAATCCCTTTAATGTGCGATTGGAATAAAATTTAGTGTCACAAAATGAGTGGCTTTTCACGTTTTGAAGCAGCAGAAGCTCCTAGAGGGCTGCTAAGCTATCTAAGTTCAGGGAGAATTAAGAGTAATCTTGTTCAGAGTAGGAAAAGGTTATTACTAATGTCCTGCACCACTTGGCTGGTGGAGCTCTGGTGCCCATTAGTTGATGGGCACTTAAAAAAGTGACAGACACAGATATGAAATGTCATGTCATGTTTGCTAATTGTTTTAATTTAGGGAGTGGAAATAATCTGTGTTCTGACAGTGGATGACTTTCCAAAAGAATTTTGTAGTGACTGAAGTGTTTAAGTTTTTGACCATACAGTTGTGGATCTTTCTGCTCTTCTGCCTGCCTGGTCATGGGTCAGATTTGGTAGACAGGCAAGGACCTCTCTGGTCCTAACAAATAATCAGATCCTCTTAGAAACAGCTCAGGATGTTCTCCCTTGCATCTCACTGCCTCTGTCTATAATGAAAGACCCTTTTAAATCCAGATTGGTGTTCAGGCAAGCCTAATATTGCTATCAACCAATATAAAAGATGCTACACACTCTCTCTTTGGAGAAAAAATTTGGAACAAGGCACCACCCTCTTGCTAGAATAATTATTTTGCATCCTTCCCCATCTGACTTTTGTAGCTTGTAAAGGGAAATAATATTTTATGACTGCAAAGGTTTTGCTCACTGTTGGCCACTAGAATGACAAAAATGGCTTTATCCAGGCAGGCTAAAACAACCTACACAAAAACACAAATCAAAAAACCCAACAAACATTCATGTGTATGCTGAAGAATCAGCATGTGAAAGTTGCCACTGTGTGTGTCTTCTACGTGCTGCTGACATTCTGGACTGAAAATTAGGACAACAAATGCCTAAGGTGCTGTCGGGCAGTTAGCTAATAAAGGATGCTGAAGTACTGATGAATTAATGTGAAGCAGCTAATTTGTCTTTGTCCGTTTTAATGCTAATCTCTTCATATCGCATCATCTCCCAGACACTGATTCTCACTTAGGGCAAACCTGCACTGAGTCAGAAAAGACTAGGAAACACAACTACTCATCACAATATGTTTGATTCTGAATACATTCCTCTGTCTGTATGAGTCTGGCACAACACAATTGTTTTCAAGGTCTGTACATGTTCCAGTGTAGAATTTTATTCTGGTGTAGCAGTTGTCTAATGGGATCATTTCCAGTGAGTCTCCCTGATTTTTTATAAGTGAGAACATAAAATTATATGAGCTGGGCGTGTATAAACTTTATGCACTGTTTCAGGCAAGATTTCATTTTTTTTTGTCATTGTTGCTTTAGTTTGTTTTTTTCCCCTCAGCTGTTCTAAAGAATAGGATAATTGCAGTTAATACTGGACTAGAAATATTTGGGATATTTTTAGATAAACTTGACACTAGTGTGAAGATGGAAGGTTGGTACCTCTTGAGCGGTGAACTCACTCTGAAAGAAAACTCTACTTTGCTTCCAGTATTAATCCACTGACTAATTGCAGGGCTGCAATACTGTACAGTTTCCACAGTTTATGAAATTCCTGGATGTGATAGTTCAGGTGCAAACTGTGATATTATGAATACACTGGTTTTATGACCAAAGCTTTTATTCATATAGATTACCATACTTCTAGATTTTTATAGATACTGAAATTAATTTAGATCAGAGACCAGGAGTTTCTGAGGCAGCTGAAGACACTAATTGACAGGAAGGGTACTAATTGACAGGAAGATCAACATGAGCCAACAGTGTGCCCAGGTGGCCAAGAAGGCCAATGGGATCCTGTCCTGGATCAAAAATAGCATGGCCAGAAAGGACCAGAGAAGTGATCCTTCCCCTGTACTCTGTGTTGGTGAGGCCACACCTTGAGTATTGTGTTCAGTTCTGGGCCCCTCAGTTCAGGAAGGATATTGAGGTGCTGGAGCGGGTCCAGAGAAGAGCAACAAGGCTGGTGAAGGGACTGGAGCACAAGTCCTATGGGAAGAGGCTGAGGGAGCTGGGGTTGTTTAGCCTGGAGAAGAGGAGGCTCAGAGGTGACCTCATCACTGTCTAGAACTACTTGAAGGGAAGTTCTAGCCAGGTGGGGGTTGGTCTCTTCTCCCAGGCACTCAGCAATAGGACAAGGGGGCATGGGCTCAAGCTCCGCCAGGGGAAATTTAACTTGGATATCAGAAAAAAATTCTTTACAGAGAGAGAGTGATCAGGCATTGGAATGGGCTGGCCAGAGAGGTGGTGGATTCACCATCCCTGGAGATTTTTAAACGCAGATTGGACGTGGCACTGAGTGTCATGATCTAGTAAATGGACTGGAGTTGGACCAAGGGTTGGACTTAATGATCTCGGAGGTCTTTTCCAACCCAATCGATTCTATGATTCTATGAAATAAACTGAGGGCTTGAGAGAGGTGAGTTCAGCACTGTTTTGGAATGTTCATTTATGTTTTCTTTGAAAGGAAGATGTTTATAAGGTTTTTTTGCTGAGTTGTTCCTGAAAGGAATGCCTGAAGAGAGTACTGCTTGGATCTTTCAGGACCTCCTTTGGAGAGCTGCCTGCAAAAATCATGGCAAGTAGGATGGCTGTAGCACCCTTTTAAGTATATAAGGTGGTTGGGAAAATAACTGAGATCCTGCAAGGAATTGTGGTCTACCACTTTGAAGAACATATAGGAAATATATCGGCTGCTTTCACTGATATGAGGTTGGGATTCTTTAGAAGAATGAAGAAGTCCAGGTTGTGAAAACAGCAATATTTAAAATTTCTGGATGGTCTTAAAGTCCATTTTTTTTTTGCAAGGCTGAGTTTTGCATGCTCAGTTTCCATTTGAACAGAAGTGCTTAGATATTTGTTTGTCCTTCAAATTGACATTTTTTGGATCCTTATCCAGCTCCACTGTATTCCCTTTGTAATGAGTGGGCCACAATTGCACATAATATGCTGGATCTATGCCATGGATTTATATAATGATGTAATGAGGTTTCTATTCCACATTATTTCCTATTCCTTTGCTAAATGTTTATAAAATTTAATTTTCTTTTTGTCTGCTACTGAGAATCAAGTCAACAGTTTTTATGGAACTTTGACAGTTTTCCTTCCGAGACATTGCTCTTGAGGAGTAGCATTCATGTTGGAACCTATCCTATGCATGCAAGTAGGACTGGTTTTTTTATTTTTTTCATACACATAACTTACTATTTGTCTGTATTAAATTTAATCTGATATTTTATTACTCATTTTTATTTTGTCTTCTAAGGTCTTGCATTTACTCACAATTTAAATTTCCCCAAGTATTTCAATAACTTCTGCAGATGTTTTCCACTTGATTTTTCACCCATCTTCAGATCACCAATCAATTTACTGAGAAGCACAGTGCTTAGCAAAGGTTTCTGTGAAACTCTGCTTGTGATCTCCATTGTTTACTGTTTCCAGATTTTTACTCAATTATTTGTCCATTCAAGGACCTTCCTTCTTGTACCATGGATATTTAGATTCCTTTAGCTTTTGACATTGGGTCTTGGTTTTCCTTCACCTTGTATTAGGAAAGAGAAGCAGCAGATAGCAAAGAGCATGTCAGAGCATTGCATTGTCTTAAATTCTGATTTACAGACATAATCAGGAAGTCAAATATCCATGGTGGAATTTCCACAGTTAATCACTGATAGTCTGGCTTTGCTGCCATTAGTGCCTTGAGGGTAGACTTTTTAATGCACTTTAAATCAGTCATATTAAAAATTTTAATCATGATTCACATTAGTGTTCAGGCTTAATCCAGGCATTACTATGCAAGGTTCTTTGGTCCATATCCTGCAGGAGTTGAGGCATGATTATATTCCCTACGAGATATAACTTCTGAGAGTCTCACATATGAAACAGGAGGCCCAGCAATCCTAAATGAAAATTTGTCTAATTTGTTTAGAATTTTTGATGTAATAACAGGATAATTGTAAAGGAGGTATTTTTGAAATGTGTTCACAGGGAATGATACCAAGAGAAAAACCTAAATTGGTTCTATAGAATTTAGCTTTTTGGAATTGTTTTGTTTCTTAAATCACGTAGGAAATCAGCAACAGGATCAGTGTAGCATGGATAGTGTTACTGTGCTATTATATTTAAGTTGCTCTATATGTAGTTATTGGCATAGATTTCTGTTTTGTGGTACACTGACATGGTTTATCTTTGCAGTTGATACAGTAAATTACATTTTCAAGGAAAGATGTAATGAGCTTAATAACTTGGCAGAGAATTCCTGAGACTACTGAAATGGAAAAGACATTGTAATATAACTTGGCGGTGGGAGACATTAATTTTCACCATATCTATTCAAGAAAATTCAACATCAATGAGCTCATTAAATCTGATGTTAAAATTTACATCATTAGATTTCAAAGTCAGCAAGCAAACGTAAGTACTTAGTGATGGAGTTCCTCTGGGGTTTTTTTGTGGCATTTTTGAGAGTGAAATGAATTGTTTACTTGACAGACAGGTGGCTTTATAGTGCTTGTGGCTGATTTTAACAGTATGTGACAGTAAGGGAAATTAGAGCTCATTAACATTCGACTCAGTGTCTGCACCAATGATCAGTGATTGGACTACTCTGTGGCTTCAAATGCTTGATGATTCCTTGTTTGACAGGCACTAACTGCTATTGGAGGAAAATGTGGATGATCTGATCGCTGGCAGAGTAAATGTGGCTGCACTTTATAATCAAGGAAAATGCAAACAACTGGGGAGCAGAATGAGTGAGAGAGGTCTTTCAAGGCTTGTGGTGATTGATAAACTGTACTATGGTTGACACATACATTCTGTGTTTTGCATAAAAGTGTTACATCTGATTGAGCGGAAAAGCAGGGGAAAGTGAGATTGTCTATGTGATTAATGGAAGGTCATCAGCCATCTGTTAGGCACAGTGCACTTGCCAGAGATGAAGATAGAAAGCATATGTGTGCATGTGCTTACACAAGGTCTCTCACCTTTCATATAAGTATCCACAACAATATAGGACTGTATATAAAGATTTAACACAAGGCAAAAAAATATGCTCCATTCATCTATTTTTTCCTCACACCAGAAGTAGTACAAGCTGGTAGCCATGTTGTACTTTCAGCAGGCTGAAACAGTGCCTTTTGAAGTGAGAGAAACAAATAATTTGAGGTGTATTTTTTTAAAAAAATGGTGGTATCATAACTCTCACTCTGATTGTGATGATGAAAATAAGGTTATGACCTGAAAATATTGAGAGATGAACTTTTAATTGATCAGTACATTTGATGCTGTATTTTCATCTGTTTGTCTGCAAGTTTAAAATCTAGTTTGTACAGCTATTCTGGTACAGAAAAGATCTGGTTCAGAAGAAAGGTGGTGTCTGATGTATGTTGGCTTGCCCACCTAAAACTATCATTGATGTTAGCAGGATTTTGTGATGTAGAAAACAAGGCTGAGGATAGCTTTTAGCTTTTTATAAAGAACTTTAGCAGTGATAGAGGCCCTGCTTAGAAGGAAATGAATGAATCACTTCTTTACCTCTTTTCAAAATTTGTTTTTGCAAAGTATAAAAAGCACTTTTAAAACAATTTATTCAGTTTTAATATGTGCTCTAATACTTAGTGGTTTACAATTCACTATCTGTACATCTCACAAAATCTGGAAAAACAAAATACTCCAGAAATATTACAAAATCTAAGGCATTTAAATCAGTCAGAATACTAATGTATGACCTCAAAGTATTGTTTAACTTGATCATCCATTCTTATATTTTTTTAACAAATGTTTTAATCTCCTAGATGATATTTTTCAAATTTGAAATTAAAATTAGTTTTGCTAAAATTCATCATATGTCACTTCTGGTGCATTATGCAAATACTGGAAGTGATGAGGATATTCATGCTCTATATTGCTGTTTCCATGGTGTAGTGGAGAGCACTCCGGTCTCCGAATCCCAAGGTTGCGAGTTCAAGTCTCAGTGGGGACCGTCCCCTGGCAGTTCAATGCCTCCCTGCCATCCCANATTATTATTATTATTATTATTATTATTATTATTATTATTATTATTGCTGTTTCCACCTTCCATGTTTCAGAATGAAATTACTGTCCTAAATATTGGAGGAGAAAGGCTGTAGCTAGAGGACAATAGATGCAAGTGCCCATATGAGAACAGGGCAGAGAACAGGCAATTGGCTCATCTTGAGTAGCAAGTGGCTGAACAAAACTACAAATGCAAACCTCTGCAAGGCTTGCATGTGGTCAGTAATCTGAAGAGCAAAACCTACTTCAAATCAAAAGTATTTTGGCTAGTTCTGTAACTCCAAACTTGCATGAAATAGATATGTCTGTGAGGTTTGCTGTTGCTGTTGGGCCTTGATGTTTGCTATTTAGTACTTCAACATTAGTGTTTTGTAAACCCCTCCCTGCATCTGCGATTTTCCTTTTTGCCTTCCCTATACAGCCCATGAGGGTGACTGCAGCTCTCACTGCCAGCGCTTTGTGGGCGCAGGCGTGACAGGCAACGGTGTCGCTTTGCTCCAGCCGCGGAGGAGCCGCGGGAGGGACAGGGAGGTGGAGCTTTCGCTTTCCCCGGTGACTTTGGAGCTGTTCGCGCTGCGGCAGGGCGGGCTCTATTGGAGTGCGCAGGAGAACCTTTCAGTCCTTCTTTTTCGCAGCATAGTTGGATTCTGATACCTTTTTATTCTGCCAAGAAGCTATGTAAAGAATCTGTGTCCTAGTGTTTGGATTCAGTCATATCTAGCTGCAACTTTCTCCTTTCAAGCATTTGTGAGCTTTTTAAAGCTTTCCTGGACCTTGCTAATTAGTATCCACAGTGTGTTTTATTACCCTTCTAGGATTTTTTATTTTCATTTTTTTGAAGATTGTGAAAACAATGATCTATTTTAAAGTTTCTCCACATATTCTTAATTGAAGTGTTGCAACTTCTTGTGATCTGGCAGAAAGGAAAGGATTTTAAAGGACTTGACTTTAAGAGCAACAACTAGGATTAAGGAGGCATTAGCTGTAATGCTGGAGAGCCACTGTTAAAAGAGTCAAGCACATCGTAACAAAAAGCAGGTCAGCAGGTTCCTAATGGCTGCTAATTGCAAACTCAGTGTATCAAAGCTGGAACTGCACTCTGCATGCAGCATGAGTAGCTTTTGTTTGCTTCTGCAGGAGCATGTTTTAATTTCTGTTTGCTAATTGCTTTAATGTCCTTAGTTGAGCTGAGTCACGTTGAAAAACTCTGTAAGAGTGCCAGGGATTTTTTGTGAAAAAACTATGAAGCAATCGCTGTCCTGCCTGTGTTTCTGTATCATTTAGTGAATCAAGACCAACTGTTTTGCTGATAGGCATGTTTGATAATAAACATGCAGAACTTAAGGACCACATGTGCATCACCAGAATTTCATTTTCAGGAAGAAATAATGTAAAGAATAAGCTTAAAATACTAAGAGAGTTTTGCCGTTTAGAACAGTTGTTTTCTGTGCTTTAAAACTGGGCCCATGATCAGCAGTGTCTAAGACAAAATGTTTTTAAACTGAGTGATCATCTAAGAGAGTATTTACAGCAATAGAGTTTAAGGTGAAAAACGGGCAATGAAAAGAGATGAACTTGAAAAATACTCCAGTCTTGCTGAAGAACTTTTTATTTAACACTATTTAATTCTGAATTTTTCGAAATTTGAACTAAAAAATAGAAATTGTACAGCAGGCTCTGAGAATGTTTGGAATCTTCTTTCACTCCCTTTTCTTGATTGCACTGATAGAAAATTTTGTTCTGAAGTGCCAAAGTAATATTTAGTATCAGTTTAATATCAGTTCTGAATGTGTTTTATGAGGGTGATAGATGTGCAAAAGATAATTTACTAAGTAGTGGCAGGATAGGAAATAAAACGAAGTTAACTTTAAAGATAAATTAGGCTATGATAAGTGGAATTGGGTTTGGGTGCTTTGGTACTGTTGCTGCCTGCAGGAGTAGTCTCTGGATGCTGTGACTCCACTTGAAATATTTAGGAATATAACTCAGTAGTCACAGTGTAGTCAATTTAATAGTGAAAGGTGCTGGTTTTCCTGCAATCTTATGGCCTTTTTTTAAAGTGAGTTTTGTGTTTGTTTGTGGGTTTTTGTTGGTTTTGGTTTTGGTTTCAGTTTTATTTTTTCTTCTCCTGCATAGGGTCTATGGCAGCCTTCTGTATTACACTGAGCTGGAAGTAGAGAGAAAGAGGCACAAAGTAAAATGTTTTACTTATTTACTTTTTCCAGTGTACCTCATAAGCTTATATTGATGACACAGCTTTTGGACTTTTATAAAGCCACTTTGTAAAATGATGTTTTAATTTTATGTCCGTATTTTCACATTTGGAATTCTTATCTCTATGTTTTGCGAGAGTCGTTGCTTATTGCAACAGTTCTTAAGCTAACAGAAGTATAATAATTTAAACTTCAAAATGAAAATCAGTAAATCAACCAAGTGTCCTCAATTGTTGCTTCAAGTTTGCCTTGAAATTTTTAGCTGTATGTGATCAATAGTCAAGTGGATACTTCGGAAATTTGAATAAACCTTGAGATATTTTGTGTTTAGTCATAAATTTCAGGCCAAGGAATATGTTCTAATATGCACTAGTTTACAAATACCAGTCCTGTATTAATGTGTGGAGTTCAGTAAAGTTATGCCGACTTTGTCAGTGCTCATTTATTGATATTGCAGTTGAGGAAAACCAGAACATTTCTTTCATTAAAGAAAACTGTAATTCCCAAGGTGATTATCTACAATGAGAGAAATTTAGTATTTGTTATTTTTCTCATAGAAAGATTTGTTTGTTCAAATCAACAAAGTTAATTTGAAAAACCTCTCCAGTCCTGAACTTCACATATAGATTTGTAGGGTGAAGAATTTCTTTAGAAGTACAATACCTCTCAGACATTATCATTGACTCCTTGTCTTGTGAATATTTTTGTTGCTAAATTTGGTCTTGTAACAGCAGTCTCTTTTCTTTTTATCTTTGCAGCTATTTTTGAAAGCGGTATGGTTTAGACTTTCTCATGTTAGCCATGGATGTAGCACTTTCTCCCATGAGAACACAAGAACTGGATCCAATGCCATCTGATGCATCTCCCATGCTTATAAACATGACTCCTACGGTGGAACAAGATGGGGAAGAGGATGTCATGAAGGAGCTTGATTCTGGCCAGCAGTATGAAAAGCCTCCTCCTCTACACACTGGGGCTGATTGGAAGATTGTTCTCCACTTGCCAGAAATTGAAACGTGGCTTCGAATGACTTCTGAAAGAGTCAGAGATCTGACCTACTCTGTCCAGCAGGACTCGGATAGCAAGCATGTGGATGTGCATCTAGTACAGCTGAAGGTACGATGAATTTGATATTGTAGACTTCTCAGTGAAGGTGGTTCATTCAACTCTGCTAGTAGTAAATTAAACAAAGAAGCTTTTCATAACTGCTGAAGCATGTCTGACAGCTCGTGCTAAAAAGTTAATTAATCCTTTTCAGGGAAATTATAAAAACCATTTAATTGTCAGATTTTTTCAACATTATTTCCTCATCACTTAATTCAACAGTCATAACCATACTCATGAAGAGGTACACACTCCAAGAGCAGACAATACAACATTAGCAGTACCTCACTGGACATCTCACAAGTGCCCAGAAATACTCACATTTATCTTAATGGGCTTCTGTACCTAAAACTCCCAAACAAAATTCCAATAAAATTCCAATAAACAAGGCCACTTATTTGAAAACTACACAAGTTTCAGATGTATTAGAGTGCACAGGTGGTTTGATTTCTGGCCTTTCAGTCATGTAAAGATTATATTGGAGATTGAACTCAGGTGGAACTGCATACAAAATTGTAAATTCTTAGGATTTTTTTTCCAGACCTGAGAATTGGTAAGAATTATGAAATGGTAAGATTTGAACAGTTACAATCAGTAAATCAACATTTTTTCCTTTCATTTTCCAGCAAGACAATTCATGACCAAGACTGGAATTTGTCCCCCTAAAGTATGTGTGACAACTGAATACAAGTATCTTTAAACAACTATCTCTCTGGTGGCCCCAGATTTAATTTATTATGGCTAAATCTTTAAAGTTTTTAAGGAAATTCAAGGCAAAGTTCAAATAGTGTCTGGGACTGTAAGTGTATATTCATTTGCATGGCTTGCTTTGCTGCAGCAGATGAAGTGTGCTTTTGAAGGCAGCATGCTGTCTCCAAAAATAGCACCAATGTTATCTCTCCAGGCTGAGCTGTCTTCAGAGCTGCATTCTGAGGCCTCTTCATGTGAACATAGTCTTCCTTCCTACTCAGTGCAATGGTATTTTATTTGAGTTTATTTTAGGACTGGAGCTGTGAGCTGTCTTAAAATACAACTCTGTATACTAGCACTAACCAGAGTGATTGCACCATAATCAGTCCTAACCAGAGAGCTAATCTGGATTTTTTTATGGCCCCACCATTTTCCTAAAAAATTTGGCGTAGTTATTGCCAGGTTTTGATGCCACAAAATGCAGTAGGTTTTTAGCAGATGCATTGAAAAGATATTTCTACAGACAGACATGAGGAATCTTTCTGGACTTGGTGCCGGTTCTGACCTGTCATTGCTTTTGGCTGTATTAGCAGAGCACTGAGCTGACACTGATGGTCCCTGGAGCTCGTGGGTGCTGTTTGCACAGCTTTGGGCTGGCTCAGAGCACAAACAGAACTGATTTGTGCCTGCTTATGAAATGAGAATATTCTGTATATATAACTCATCCTCATATGTCCACTAAAAAGTTTTATTTCCAAATGGAGGCCAGTGTTTGTTCTTCTTTTTGGAAGAAAGACTGAATGGTAGTTCATAAAGTACTTTCCTAATGATTTTATCTATGTAAGCAAATGCTGTAGCAGTTGAGATTGTATGGGACTAGGAAGAAATCTAGTTAATGCAATTGTAAAAAAGGATGAAGGAATCTAAATGAACTTCAATTCCCTGGCCTGTCACCTGTGGGGATTCTGTCATTGAGACTAGACACTCAGGAAAGTGTTCTTTTCCTGTGTGTTTACACATGCATGATAATGACTTGGATTTGAAGGTATTTTTAAAATATTTCATACGTTTTATTTTTGTTTCCCACACAAAGCACCATGAAAAGAAAAAGCTTTGAAAAAGATCTGAAATAGGACTAAAAAACCAGCAAGGTTTTTTGGTAGTTTGCTACTAATGTAATTTGTAATACAGAACTTCTGTAATCTGTTAACCTGTAAATCTGCATACAAGCAAAAAGAAATAGGACTGTAAAACCCAAGAGTTGTGGAATTACTTTGTCCAGACTTTAGATATATTTTAAACTGGTTTTGCATTATATGACTTACTGAAAATCAACTAAGGTAAAAAACCCCAAATCAAACAAAACCCCAACCAGAACATCATATATAGATAGAATTTTTTTATTTCTTCTTTGCCCTGATAATTTTCCTGGCTGGTCTGCTTCCAAATGGTCGTGTCCTTCTGGAACTGTTGTGCCCAGGCCTAACACTGGGCTCAATGTGAAGTGTCACCATTGCTGAGTAGACTGGAAAAAGTGTTTCACATGTCTTTCAAACAATACATACCAATTTAGAATTTTCTTTTTTTCCACAAGAGCAAGAGATGGTTGATTCATGTTCAGCTTGGAATACACTGTAATTCCCAAACTCTTTTCCCACATATGGGTTTTTTTTCACCTCTCTCATCCGTTTTATCTGTGATATTTTACATGTAGGATCTTACATTTGTCCATTATTACAGTTTTTCTTGCTTTTATCCCATTTCTCAAGTATCTCCTCCAAGTATTCACATTGGTTTCATGTGCAAATTTAAGAAGCCTTCTCTCTACTCCTTTGTCAATCAAAATTAGGAAAATTAATGATACAAACTTAGGATGAAAATTTATAACATAGTAGTTGTTGAATATAATTTTCAAAATGCAAACATAGCATTTAAGGCAAACAACTTTTTTATTTTCTCCTAGTTTGTTTTCCTCAGGCAGGAGAGGTCTGACAGCTTTCTATTTGTTTTGGATGTTTAAACTTGATTTCCTTCCTCTGGCTGTCAGTTGGCTCGAGGATCCAGGCCATAGCAGACTTTTTATATTACTCTTTGGAAAAATTGCCTAACACACAGATCATCTCTTTCTCTTGTGAAAATTTGCCTTGTATCCTTGTTGCAGATCTGTCTGTGCTTCTGCTCTTTCTGTAATCAAGAGCATTGTTTCTTTTTTGTGGCTTGTTCCCTGGGGATTTTGGTGTTTGCTACCAGTCTCTTTTCATGCTACATGACTTAGGTCATTAGTAAAGACCACTGATCCTTTGAAAATACTTGTTTCTCTCACTTTTGCAATGCCCTTTCTCAGAACTGGCCGCACAGCATGAGTGGGAGACTTGTCTTGTATTGTCCCTGGAGAAATTTCCTGGAAAGCTCAGCCTCACATGAGTGCTTCAGGAGGATAATCCCATGAATCATGACTTTCCGAGTTCCAGAATGCCCTATATTAGTCATTTCTCTGGCATCACTCTTAACTCAAGCTGTGCTAAGATACTTTTGCATCTCTCTAACACATTCTGTGTAGCTGTTACCAATTGTAAATATTGTAAAAGAGATTTAAAAATTATGTTTTTACTTCCAGCAAATGTGGAAGTGCTCTATTTGTCCTTGTATGATCTTAACCTGATGAGATGCTTTCATGATCCATTTAGTTTGTTTTTTTTTTAATAAAATACACTTGCTTTTACAGCAAAATCTTTCTTGGAATCCTTCTAAGGTATAACTTGGATTCGACTCCTGTTCTTCTGCTTTGCTTTATATCCCTTAACTCTCTCAAGGAAGGGTCTACTTTTTCAAATAATTGTTTACTGCTTTCTATCTTTTTGAAAAAAATGTCATTTTGGATGATCTAGTGTAATCTTTTGTATCTGAGATGTCTGTTAACTTCTAACTTACTTTGGAGTAAAGCATTTCACCATTGCTTTGTGACTTAAATATCTGAACCATTTACTGTATATTGATATAGAAACAAACACATTTTATGCTATGACAATGTCTTCAGGTCTTTGCAGACCACTGATGTTTTCTCTCTTTCCAAGTAGAGAAGCTTCAGTCATCTTTTCCCAGTATATCTGGGTCAGCCTCAAACATTTCTTGACTGGATCTTTCATCTTTCCTCCTGACTCCTACCACAGCATTTTCATGAACTTTGAATATAGACCAAGTATCATGTAACCATTATCCTTTCACTATCTCTGTTTCCACGTTTTTTGGGGAAAAAGAAGTTTTAGTTGCTTTTCTCCTTGAATTTAAATCCTGGATAACAGAAGAGTGTGAGAAATTATCAAAACAAGTTATTGAAGGGTGTTTCTAACATATCTGCAGTAAGATACAAGTTATTCCTTTTCTCATTCTGTTACAAGCATTTTGAAAAAATGTAGAACCAGGGTATAGTAGATATCTTTCTCATCCCTTCCTCTTGAGTTCAGTAGGCCTTTATTGAATAAATACTTCATCTGCCACATGTCTTTTTGTAGCATTAGAAGCAGGTCTGTTCTTTCTTCTCACAAATTTCTCTGACAAATAGTATGAGTGTCTAAGAAGCAGAACTTTGACTGTAAACTCTGACCTGTAGCTCAAAGGAGACAAAGACATACTATTGTATTCATGTCTGAGGATCATCAAGGTGTGGGACATAAATTTGTGCAACTTTTGTTATGTATTGTGAGTCTCAGGTGGAACAAATAGTTTGAGAGTCAGTAATACGGTAATTATTTTCTTGGCACTATTAACAATTTTATACTAAGAAATAAATTTGCACAGAAATAAAATTAGTTTAAAAATGACTGAAAGGTAATTCAGCTAAAAAAAAATTGAATATTTAAGACCTATCTGTACAAAATGTTTTCTTAACTCTGAAGTATGATTTTCAGACTTTAAGAACTATTTTAGATTTTCTATAGCTAGGAGGAGGAGAGAACGTGCACAGTGAAAACTGGTGTGATGCAGTGAAACAGATGGGGTTGTTAGCTTTTCTAATTAATTGAGCAGTTTAGTGTGCCTACATTTTTTAAAATTTTCAGTTTTCCTCTGTGGCCTGAGCATATTTTTGGAAAAAATTCAGAATGGAAAACATGGAATACCAGATGTAAATCCATGTTTCTGAAGTTCTTTCTGGTCAAACATTGTTTTGAAACCTTCCAACTTGTACAGCAATTCTACAGTCTTGATCAGATTGAATTTTTATGGCCAAAGAGGTGACTTGTTTACCACATCTTAATATGCTTTACTACAATAAAACCACAATTGTAAAAGTCATCTGGGTTTTGTAGAGGTTAGGGTAAATTCTCTTCTGCCAAACAGAAGCAAAGCCACTTTTCCCACATCATTCAAAAGTTGTCCTAATGCCTTACTCTATGTTCTCAAACATAAACAGAGGCTGATGCTCCCGTCTATATAGAGTGCAGTCCTGGAGGCACTGGGTGTGCTCTTTACTTGCCTACCAGGGCAGTGTCTTCCAGCATGAAAGTGATGGTCGAGTAAATGTCAACTTTGTAGTTACTAATTAGGTTTAGAAATTCGGTGCTAAGTTACTTGTCAGGACTTATGGTAGTCTGAGCTCAGAAAAGCAGCTGAATATTTTCACTGAAATGAGTAACAGAGGTGTACCTGTGACAGTCAGACACCCACAGGCTAAATGGAACTGAGCAAGGAGATGCAGGACTGTGCTGTTGCCTGCCTTCTATCCTAATAATTTCTGCTCTGGTCATTGAAGTCTATCAAGAACACATTCCTGAAGGCCCAACTTTAAGTTCCTAATGGAAAAAAGTACTGTCCTATTTGCTTATAATATTTCTCTATAAACATATTAATTCATTGGTTTACTGCTAGTTATATATAATTGTTAGTCCTGAAACTATTTTTAGTGTTACAAATATTTTATACTGGATGTATTTGTTGAGCCTTTGTAGTCTCATATGTTTTTAACTTCAGGTACCTGAGTATTTCCAGGGACTATATTGGTTTATTAAAATTCAAATAATCTGTTTTTCAACAAAAACTTTAGAAAAAACATTAAACCCCAACATTTTAAATCTAATTTTAAATTATGATCTGGTGTAATTGTAGATAATACTGCAACTTCAAAGTTAAATTTTATGGCTTTAATGTTTTGCTAATCTGTGCTGACAATTAAAAATTTTTTAAAAAGAAAATAATGGCAGGATGACACAATGATCTGCCATTCAGACTAATAGAAAAAAATTCTGCCTCTCATGATGGATATTGTTCAGCCTGTGCAGATGCAATGAAATTAAATTGATTTTCTTTCTTCTGTTAGAATTAGGTAAACAAGTCTGTTTATATAGGCCATATTTATGCAAACTGCCCTCTAATTGTCTGCTTGGGTGCCAGAGGAGACATAGTATGAACAGAGGAAGAGCCTATGTATTTTACTGGAGATTGAGTTGCCTTCTAAAGAAAACTGATCATTATTTGAGAGGTCATCTTAAGACAGAAGGCTGCTGGTTAAAACAGAGTAAGAGGATGAAAGAATTTGGAGCTAATAAAAAATAGAAAAAAATGAGAAACAAAAAGTAAATCCCCTCTGTTTCTGAGTAGAGAAGTGAGAATTGCTTGGTTAGTCTGCTGTTATCTCTGTATCAAGGGAATGAAAGTAGCCAGAAGCTGGAGGAGACTTAACAGGTAACCCCAGTGATAATGGAGGATCTGGCTTGCATAATTTATCAGGATAAATGAATAAATAATAAATGTTGCAGACAGCGCGCTGGACCCTTTTAAGCTTGGAGTTTCTTTCTAGAAGAGCCAGGAAAGGAGACTAATAAAAACTATTGAAATTACTGCTGTTGTGATAAAGGGACTTGAATATTTCTTAGCGTGGTAGAAGACATCAGCACTGGATAACACTCCTTTCTGGGAGAAACAAATTAAACAAAAAATGGCAAAGAATTTAAAAAAAAAGAAAAGAAGAAAAGGCACATGTTATCTGATAAACTCATTTGGGGCCTTTGGAAAGGAATTTTGAACAATGTATGGAGTATCTAAGCCCTCCTCTTAATTCAAGGGTACAATCTGAACAGCTCTTTAAATAAGCTTGAATTTCTTCAAAGCAAAGCTGTAAGGACACACTGAGCAAAAATTCTGCAACCTGTGACATTTCCTCCAAGGGAGTGCTCTCCTTCCAAAGGGAGAGGTGCATTCATTAGTTCTGAGTAACATTTTCGGCTGTAGAAGGGCAGTGTAATTCCAGGGGCCTGTGCATATAACAATAAAGGAGCATCTGCAATGCTATGGAGGTCTTAAGGTTGTCCTAAAATAGGCGTTTGGATTGTTAAGCAGTCAGGAGTCTCAGGAGAAGAAAGGTGAACATTCGCCTGTGAAAAGCGAATTGGAGCTTCAAAATGAGAATAAAAAGTGGGTCTTTTATAACTCAGAGTTTATTTTAGTTCTGAAAATAAAAGCACTGCAAAATCTCACTCTCATATGGATATCTACACTTTTGAAATATGTACTTATTCCAGAATTTCTGCTTTAGACCTCAGCAATCCATGAATATGTGGACTTTGGCAAAATATAATCATTATTTCATTCTCTTCTCACTCCATATTGCTCCTACATTAAAATATGTTAATACAGGCTTTCGAAAATGAGCTAATGTACTCTACTAGTGGTCTCTGGAGAAATATTCAAGTAACTATCAGGTTCCAGCACAGATGTTACTTATTACAGTCTCCTCTAGTCTATATCCTAATCTGACTCAAACACAAATGTTTACTGGATATAATGATGTAATGATATAAATACTTTTCATTATGGTGAAAAAAATGTTGTATGTTAAGTCATTAACATGCATCAATTAACCAAAACATTTGCTGAGAGAATGTATTTCATTGTTTAGTATATGTGATGATAATAACAGATACTGATGTCCAGATTTTCTGGAAAACCCTAAATTAATACTTTTTCAATGGTAGAAGTAGGAGTTAGAGTTGTCAACTAAAGTAAACAAAGTTCACGGCGGAGAAAGGACTTCACAACACGAATCTAATGAGATTTAAAGTGAAGCCATTTTATTAGACATAGCACACAGTTTATATAGGGTTAGGACTACAGCTTATTGGCTAAAAGAGTTAACACACCACCACGCTAGAAACTTCAATTGGTTAGAACCTATCTCTCACAAGTTCTATGTTTGTATTATTTCATCCTGGCTATTTTCGTGCACCTGCAGAGAACTGTGTATTCCTACTATGTGAATTCTTAGGGAGTAACCTCCTCCCTGTCAGCCAGCAGCAGCTGAGCTCCCTGCCACTTCTGGCTGATAGCTGAGTCTCACAGGGCTTTCTATAGATCTGAATTGCTCACTTTGATTTTACTGTAACAACAGTCAACTTTTAAAATGAGAGGATGTTAACATTATCTCATTATTTTCATTTGAAAGTGGGGATGCCAATGTGAATTTTTATTATGGCAGCTGGGACTTCATTGAAAGAATTTTTGTATATATATGTGTAAATATATACGTGTGTGTAAACAGATAAATACACACAAAAGCAGTGCCACAGAAATCCTTCTGGTGACCATTTTTCTTGAGGATTTGTTTGAGTCTATATGTTTAGAAGGTATGGTATTATTATACTTTATAACAGTCATCTAGTTCTGATCTGCATTGTGAACTATTATGTTTATAGATGTTTTCTTGCTTTGCCTATTTAAGTAATCTTTGTATACATATTTCTTATTAGTCATAGTACTGGTTGGGTTTGTTATTTTTTCAATTTATATTTACTTGTCACTTATGATAGATATCCAAACCCTGTAATATGCATAAGGGAGTGCTCACAGATCAGGCACAAATTGTAAGGAATTTTTTGGTTTGTTACATTATATTTAAAATTCCTTGATGGCCTTTTATTATTGGAAAGTTGATAGAAGAAATTTCAGGTTATAGAATGGTTGCTGTCTGAATGTCAAAAATGCAATAAGAATATTTAAATAACATAACAAACTTGCATTTTAGTAAGAACAGGGTCCATAAAATTGTGATTTTAAACATCCTTGGATATTTGCCTCTTGATTTATGTGAAATATTCCTCCGAATTAAATCCATGAAATCCTTTTTTTATAGTTAACCATTAAAAAGCCTGCTATGATGGATGTGATTCCTTCATACATCAGCAAAGTAAAAGGGTGCTGTGCATTTTCATGTGGAGAAGTCAGCTGGGTAGCTGAGTTTATACTTTTAATTTAATTAGATTGTTGCTGCTCTCTGCATATTACCCAGCCCATGACTGAGGTATGTGAGATGCCTTCTGGAGGACTCAGATGAAGTTCATGTGCCTGACCTTGATCTGTCTTCTTAGGGCAGTCTGGGAGCTGTACTCGACCCAGACCTTTTCTTAAGAAGTGATCTGGAGCTTGGCCTCATTGTTTGAATCTTAACAAATATAGCTGGGTGGCAAGCCTGGACAGGAGCCTCAATTCAGGCGTGTGTCTGACTGACATTGTAGGTGTAGTGATATCTTTTTCAGAAAAGGTTATAAATACACATGAGATTCTTTTTTCATGGATTGTCTTATGCTTTTTTGAGTCATGTGGAAGGAAGCGTTAGAGGCATTAGGAGAATTAAACACATATATCCAAAACGTTTCACTTGAAGAGTTTAATGTGTTCCATGTCTGTAGTGAAATTGTGCAGAATTAGAGACAGATGAACAAATTTTATATTTGAACGGGAGCTGAACCATTTACAGTGGACTGTGCAAAAACAGGGAGGAAAAGAACTAATACCTGCCAATTCCATCTGTTAAGTCTTTATAAATGCTCTCTACTGTTTCTCCCTGTAAACAATTCTGTGGACAAAGACAGAAGTTTTTACATAGTCAGTGATGATTCTATGTCTGGCATTTCAAAAGATGGAGCACTTCTTTTTTTTTTTGGAAATGTTTCCATTTCTCTCTGGAAAACACATGTAATTTAAAAGGCAAAAAGCAGCAATACTTTACAGCACTGCTACTACAGCACTCCAGAATTCTGACTGACCATCTATAAGTTTTCACAAAATATAAAAAACACTGAATGTAGTAGCACATTGCAATTTCCCCTTTCCATTGAGCAGTGTGCTTACTTTCATAATCTGTATTAGCTGAGGAAATGCTTCTCATAAATGTCTGAACTCTACTGCTATTATTCTCAGGGGGCCCTGGAGCCGTACCTGCCCTTAGCTGCAGTTCCATACTTCAAAAGGGACTTGAAGCAAGTTTCAATATACAGTCTTATCTTGTGGTGTGGCCATTCATCTCTTTGTGTTGAGATGAATACATTTTCTTCTGATCACAGACAATGCAGATGCTCCACAGGCAAGAAAGCAAGTAACGTTGCTGCAGAATGGGTTCTGTAGATATAATCGTAGTTTATCTGCTAATGTATAGGGAATAGATGATTTTAAATGTGTACTTCCAGAGTGACTGTGATCTGGCATTAGGAAATACGTTATTTTTAATAACAGACATACATATATATGCATATATGGGCATAAATATATTTGTATATACCATGTTTGTAGTACCATAAAAGTAATCCAGTGGCACTATTATATCAGCATGTGCATATATACTTATTCCTCATGCACTTCTGTTATATTCTCAAAGGTTCTTCTGAAAGGTTCTCTCAAACAGAGCAACTACGCTACAATTCAGTGTAGTGCACCATTACTGTGTGTGTGTTAAGGTCTCCATGTTTGCAGTTCACCTCATGCTTCATAGTTACTGAAGGGCTTCTCAGCATTAATGTGTCTAATTAGTGCACTGACAGAAAAAAATATGTGAAATGACAGAGTGTGGTTAATTACAGTCAAAAAGCAGTGTTATATTTTCAATGGTGCAAAGTATCTGTATTCTTGGATACAGTAAAGTATCCAAGTGACCCCACAGAATATAGAAATAGAATTGAATGGTTAAGCTGTGGGATGAGCAAAGGGGTTTATACACCACACAATCAGCTTGTATGAAAGGTATGGCTGACATCTGTGTCTACATCCCAGCACTGTGCAGCTGCTAGTGCACAAAATCATCAACTGGAAGTCTGAAAAATCATTAGACAACTGTGCTCTGAAATCGTAGAGCTGAGATACTAAACTGAATATTCTTGCTCTTCTGCAGTTATTTTGGGGCTAAGAAGGAAGCCAGGTTAGAAACCTTTAAATTAAATCCAGGATTTTGAGGCAATTA
Organism: Sakesphorus luctuosus; assembly: GCA_013396695.1. NCBI lineage: Eukaryota > Metazoa > Chordata > Aves > Passeriformes > Thamnophilidae > Sakesphorus > Sakesphorus luctuosus. The sequence continues at coordinate 181,099 of VWZD01012042.1, read as the reverse complement.
AATAATTCCACAATCTGGACAGTTAAGAATCTTATCAGGTATTGTGAGACTTGTGATAAAATAAAGAGAAGATGGATATTTCCAAGGCAAACACAGTAGGATTTGCACAGACATGGTGCCACTTAAGCTATTCTATGTTTTCTTTGCTACGGTCATTTTGGACTTCTTTCACACAGTATTTATAGGAGCTTCCTGAAAGTTTGGATGCCTGGTTGAACTATGGAGACAAGACAGTTTGCTACACACTTGTTTGTCTCTCATCAGGTACAGGATCCCTTCTATACCTGTTTTTTGTGTGGGACTAGGATCTTCACTTGAAATAGATAATTTTGATACATTGGGCTAAAATAGCAAATTTTAAACAGTGTAAAACCTGTGAATGTGTGCCTCATATGGATTCTCACAAATATAACTTTCTCTTCAAGGAATACTTTAATTGTCCAGATTGTTTAGGAATCTAGACCAGCAGTTCAATATGAAGGATTAAGGCAGAGGTAAATAGAAATATACACGGGAAGGGAGTCACTCTTTTCTCCAAAGGAACTTTGCACCTCTGGTTATAAATAGCGTTGTTTACTTTCAAAAAAACCCACAAAATACTGACAATGCTGTATTTCTTTCAGGTGGCGTAAGGAATGCTGAAAACATGCTTTTTACCATATTACAATTTAAATTGTATGCTTTTTATTTTCAGCTGAGATCTGCAAGATAACTTCCCTGTCTCAAATATATTCAAGATTCTTTTCTGATCCTAATTATGATTTATCATTTCTCTCAATGGCTACTCCTCTTTTATTTTGTGGGGTTTTGGTGTTGGTTTTTTGTTTGGTTTGTTGTTGTTTGTTTGTTTTTTTTAAGAGGTAATGAAAAACCAGACCATCAAATTAAGCATTTTAGTGGCAAAGATTTCTTAGTGGTCTCCACTGAAATTTAAACTATCATGCTTAGTTTTGTAGTTACAGTATTTGGAAATGATTTATGAATTTGGACTAGTTCTTAATTATTAGATGGATTTTCTTTGCTGCTGTGTTATCTTATATAGGAGACAGCAAATAAGAAAGACAGAGCACTACCTGTAAGTTATTACAGAGTTGCTTGAAAAATTACCAAGGAAAAACCCATGTGATATAGGTATCTTACAAACTGCTGAAAAAGACATTTTCCTTTATTCAAAATAATACATGTGTCAGTGCAGATTGGCTTGGGAGTTTTATTTATTAGGTTGCAAATCAGTTTCCAGCTTTGACTGCTACCTTTATTTTCCAGCCTCTCTTCTCTGTTGTATTTTCCTTTCAGCTATTTTCAAGTTCTCTCTCTCACAATTTTTGTCTTTCAAAACTCCCACCATTCCTGTCCTTGTTCATTTCCTCCTTCTTCTCTTCTCGCTGAAGTGCATTGCCGAGTCATCTGCCGCCATACTGAACTGCTGCTTCAGAAAGCTGGGCTTTCTTTCTTTCTTAACCTGGCCCCATGCCACGTTCTGTGCAGAGAGCAGGAGCCTGCCAGAGCACGTGTTTAAGAATACTTACTGATTAAAAATGAAGGAGTGAAGTAGAAAACAGTGCTGCTCTCTGCACATGGGCCTTCCTTCATTCTACTGCATTTTTGGGGTTTTTTTTGAAGTCTGGTTTTGTGTAATTTCTAGGACTATAGAGGAGTAAAGAGAAGATTCAGTTTAAAGTCTTTAATAAGTTTTCTATTAGGCTCAAAACAATGCATAGGTGTTAAGGTGTAGGACTTGCTTCTGCTTCAAAGAGTTTTGAGAATGGTCATGATATGTTCCTGCAGCAAACTATCTGGTCAGGAGTTGGCTCTGTGTTGGCACACAGTCCTGCATTACTAGCATCTGATCTTGCTGATTTTATTGGAGCTTGTATTCTTAGTTTTGCTTGGTCCCTTATTAAAGAGGAAGATTCAGTTGCTGTAATTGAATGGATAATAGTTTTGTTGTTTGATGTTTGAATAATTTGCCCTTGAATAAGAAATACAGGTGATAGCATTTAGAGAAGGAGGTGATTTAATTTTGGTAGTGAAATATTGCAACTGAGAAGGAACTATAAATCAGGCATCTACAAGAATTTCCAAGAATCCTCCATTAAAATGGAACTATTTAATGCTTTGAGTCTCCTTTGAAGGCCTCACTTCCTCCAGCTGTTCCAGGCAAACAGATTTTTCTCTCTGGCAGAACCAGTTGTAATTGGGAAATTACCCAGTGCATGGAAGTCTGCTTACCAGGGTAAAATGAACAAAAACCCCCAAAAACCAAAATAAAAAAAAACCACAAACACCTACAAAACCCCCCCAAACAAATCTGTCCTTAACCAAAAAAACCCTCCAAAACCCCACAAACTCAAAACCTCTGCATTTAATAATATAAAGAAAGCCGGTGAATTAATGTACATTTAGGATATAGTTTTGCAAATGTGCACAAAGGCAACTTCATGCTCCTGGGAAGCCCTTGAACAGTGTGGAACTACAGAAACGCGGAGCTTCATAACATGTTTGAGCTCCTTTTTAATGTGTAGAAATCCATACATACTGTTTTACCTTGTTTAGTTATTTTTATATTTATTGAATTGCATTTCTATTAGAGAAATTACTTTCAAAAAGTGCAAGTTTTGTATCATAGTATTGTAGGAAAATAATTTACCTTCTTGGTTCATTGTATAAGATGATAAAGGATGTAAGTGATAAGCTTCAAAAATTTGGTTTTGTGTGTAGATATTGCATTTCTTATGTATATAATTTTGTTTTGGTATTTCTATTCTTACAGCATTTGTGAGAACCACACAAAATACAGTGTCCTAGAAAGCTAGAATTTATGTTAAAACAAAGGGGGAAAAAACAACAAAACAACGTGAAAACTCAGAGGCTCTTGGGCAATAGCCTTTAGTAAAAAGTTTTAGCAACATCAATATTAAAAAGAGCAATGAGACGTTTCAGACCCAGCGCACCTCAGAGCCTGCAGGTTGGGTTGTGGCTGTGCAGCAGCACCACCTAGTGCTCCAGCAGCTGGAGGAGCTGCCCAGATCCTGCCCTTGCTGCCGCCTGAGGTGGAAATATATAGTCTGTCATCACACACAGAACTATGGAGCATCAGTAGTCATTTGCAAGGTTTTTAAAATATTTATATATATAAAAAAGTTGTTACTAATGTGCCAAATTCAGCGTAATAAGATTTACAAAATAAAATGCTTGATCTTGTAATAGTAAAGCTGATATAGAGCCCCTAGATAAATGTGTATGCATTTATGTACGTGCTAATATTTAAAAATATTTATACTCTTGCTCCCTTGAAACACTCATTTTTACAGTGCTCTGTAAGAGAAAAATACCAGTTTACTAACAGGAGACAGTATTTAACTTAAGAGCATCCTTGAAGATGGAGATACCTATAACCCCACACGTTTATGCTTGGATACTAAATTAAAGCTGTTTCAGCTTTGCATGGGTCGCCGGATAAATTTATGTTTTAGTTGGTTTTGCATACTGTTTTAAAGTTGCACAATGCCAGTTAGCATGAGCACACACACTCTATACTTGACATACTGCAGACCATACAGACACAATGTGGCTTGTGCTGATGGCTGAAATAAACTGGTAGCAAAATCAGCGGTAAGAGTAAGTTATTGCAGTTCAACCAATCCATGAGACCACTGCTGTTATGATCTCCTCACCCTCTCAGGCAGTTCCTGTCTGTCTTTGAAACAGTGTAATTCTTTTACTGTTTTGCTTACACTACACTATTTATTTAAATCAAAATGAGCTGCTCTGTTTTGCAGTAAGTGGTATTACAAAACAAGTTTTCTGGAAGAGGTGCAGACATCGATGTAACAACATCCTGAAAACGCAATATAGCCAGCATGCTAAAATTTTAGCATGAGCAATGTCCTTATGCATTAAGTAGACTAATGGATTTTGTTTAACTTCCTTTGATAAGATTATGACCATCTGAATATGTTTCTAAATAGGAGCATGATAAACTCCTTTCATCCAAATGTTCTCATCTTATCCTTCACTGGAAAAAAACCCCAACAAAAAACAAAACAAAACAAAGTGGAAAAGATGTAAGATAGGCTGACTTTGAAGTGGTTGATTATGAGAGCTGGCAATATCTTCAAAAGTATCTGTGCTCTGTCTTAAACATCTCTGTGTGTGCTCTGCCTTCTTCCCTTCTATGAAGTTCTGTAAGAATTATTCACACATGGCACATACAGCTGCACACATCAAATGCTAAGAAGCAATGTGAAATATGCAAGAAAATACTGTACTGATTTTGTGTGTGGGATGAATAAGGGGCTTGCAGTCCATTGAAGCAGTGATAAGACCAAGATTTTTATAAGCTCTGTTTTCTTTCTCTTGCTTTGGAACAATATGTGCCTTCAATTAACTATGGAATAAAACTGTTAGGTCTTTTGCACAGCTTCATATCACTGCAACTCAGATGGACTGAAAGAACAGCTGAATAACTATATATGGAAAACTTATAGGTCATGAATACTGGATGTAACAGCTGTTTTCATTTTTTAAAAAATTGAATTACGTAATCCCATTGCCTAGAAATGTCTAGAATGTGACCATTAGTCACTTGGAATGGGAGAAGAAAAACTGGTTTTAACCAGTCTTTCATTTCCTATGAAAGACCATGTTTAGAGTTTTTCATTATTAAATCCATCAGAACAAAAGCTAAAACTGTCATTTGTCTAGCTATTGATTCTCTATGAAATTTCAGAAATGCAATTTAGAAAGTTTTCCTCTGCAGTAACTTTACTCAGCTTTCAGTTTTTCAGGAGATTGAGGAAATGTTATAACAGAGAAGTCTGACTCCACTTAGAGTCTTTGAATTACAATATACATCTCTAAATATGTCAGCTCATACTTTGCAATGAGGATTTTTTTAATAGAATACTAAGCTTGAAGCATGTGAGTGAAATCTGCAGCTTCATCTGTTTCCAGTGCAGTTGTTTGCTAGAATAACTAGGGAGCCAACATGTGTGCACTCCCAGCAGTTCACTTTAATTCCTTATTTTCTGAAAGAAAGAATTTGAAAATGTAGGAAGGAACATGATGAAAGGTTCAGTCTCTGCTGTGTGCAAATGGAAGATAGGTTGTGACAAAGAGGTACATAATAGGCAGTGAAAAAATGATTCTCAATGATACTCAGTTTAAATGACAGTAATGCAAATGCTGAAGGCAGTATTTACTGATGTTTCCTTTATCAAAAGGAGAGGTTAATGTCTGCTACTTCTCCTTCACTCATATAGGTACATTTCTTCACGTAGTTTTTATGAATGTACTAAATAAATGCAAATACAGGCAGCTGGACCAGCACTTGGGACAGATTTGTTCTTAAACTTTATGTTTTAATTATAGAGATATACAGACTAAAAAAACCCTGATGTGTTAAAATTCATCTCCCTTTCTTTCAATCTATTTGCTGTTTGTGACTGAAATGTTTTCCTTTTTTGTTTATGATTACTTCATGTGGTGCTTAGGAAAAAAATTTAGATGAAACAATACAAGTGAATCAAGACTTCAGTAGGTTTGAACATTCCCAGTTCTGTATTTAGTCTTGATTATGTCACCTGCAAGAGAATGAAACCATCCTATTCTGATATTTTCAAATCCACAAATTGAATTTTATCTTAGAAAATTTCAGAAAAACAAAATGCCATGCATCCAACACTTGTCTTAATACCCACCTTGAATTATTGTGTGTAAGTCCTTGATGTACTTCATGCACAGCTACACTTTTGTGAATTGGAAAATACCAACTAGAAAAGGGATCTGAATTTTGATCCCTGGCTTCTCACTTGAGAATCACAGAAACATAAAGGGTTGTAAAACACTTCTTTAAAAAAAAAAAATGCATGTTTGAATCACTTCTGCAAACTGGTTATCAAGGAGAGAAAGCCTATTCTGATTTTGAGAAGGTTTTCTGGTCAAAATTTCTTTGAAAAATTTTGATTTAAATTAATAATTTTTTTCCTGTGAAGATTTCTTTAACTGGAAAACTTGAAACTAGCTTAACTCATCCAGGTCTGTTTGCCAGACTCATAAATGATCAGGTTGGTTGCAAATAAGAACTGAATTTTTAGTCAGTAATATAAAAAATGTTGAGTTCATTGCAAAGATTATGTAAGTTGTTTGGTTGGTAAAGATTAGCTCCAGGGAAAAAGCATAGGAATTAAACCTCAAATGAAAGTACGTAATGAAAAAAGTTACAGTGGTGTTACAAGTGTGAACTTAGAAGCCTTTCATATCTTCTTTCTGTCATCTTTTCCCTAAAATAACCTGCCAACCCCCTCATTATTAACAAATAAATAATAACCTCCTGCACTGAGTAATTCAATGTAGAGTGTATAAGTGAGCATGTGAGTGATGAAATTGATCATGGGTGTTACTTCACTGAAAGTTCGCATTTTCCTTAACCCTTCCGAAAGTGTTTGTATTTCCAGGAAAGCATAAGACTCATTAATTCATTAATTCTACCCTGAGCTGTTATCCTTACGGCCTTCTCTCTTTCACATCTCCAGAATAATTTACTTAAAATGTGCCCCATTGGGCAGAGCTGGCAACAAGTATCTTTCAAAACACTTCTGATGAAACCTTCCAGCTCTGCTAAATTGTCCTCCTGCTATGCAGTTTTTAATAACTAAAGTCTGCTCATGTCGATTATTCTGCTTATAAGTTTTCCTAATTAATATAGTAGTCCATTTCTAACTCATCAGTACACTACATGCCTTTCTCACCCAGCTTGACTCATCTGCAGCTCCCTCCTGGCCAGGGAGTGCAGTTGGCAACTAAAACAATGGCAAACACTTGTAAAGTCAAACACTAGTAAGGCAAACAACGTTCTGAGATTCAACGGAAAATGGATTTCCCACTACTAGGCAGGAATGAATCAAGTTTCAAAGAGAGAACTAAGCCACTGATCCTGTTATTTTTTCTCAGTATTTTACAAGTTAAGTCCCCAAACAGAGGAAGTCCTTGTAGAACCATAGCATCTCAATGTATCATGACAGTGTCGCATGTAAATAAAATAAAGGTTTTAATTAAACATAGAAAACCTATTTCATAATGCAAAACAGATATAAATCTACTGTATCGTACAGATACCTGTTTAAGTACTAGTAGCTGATGAAAACATACTTTTCCTATGAAAGATATAATAATTTTAGTACCAGAAATATTTGAACCTGGAACTGAACAAATTGCAACTGAAATAATTTTAAATCATTTTGGGCAATGTTTTTTATTTTAAATTTAGCCAGAGGAATTCACATAACACTGTTCAAGATGACTTCAGTAAAGCCAATTAACGCAGTGTAGGATATAATCTTTGAGCACAGAGCAAGAAACTGTGGCCAAACCTGGAAATGCTGTTACGGTAATATTTTTCTCCCCTTTGCTCTGAAGTCAGTTAGTCCTAATCTGCTTTTTGACTAAGCACTGGAACAAAACATTTGCCTTACTGGTGTTTTTACTGCCATTTTTCAATCTAATACAGTTACCCTCATTTTTTTTGAGAATTCTGCTTGCTCCCTGTCCTAGTTCAGCAGGTGGGACCAGTTTATCACTGTGTGGGTGTGACCTAAGCTGTGTATTCTACACTCTCTATTCATTTCCCAAGAACGGTTAACAATAGACCATTTGCAGCAGCTGCCCAGGGCACACCCAACCCCTCAAGCTGTGAGCTGGGTGTGAAACACCTGTGAGATAAGAGCTGTGATAACTCCCCTCCAGGAAGTCATTAGCACCTCCACACCCAGCCTGAGGGGGCGTGTCTGCTAATGGGCCATCAGTGATTCCAAAATACCCCATGACTCACAGAGTCAGATCACCCATTGTGTAACTCCCCACCTTGGGGGAGGTACTTGGCGGTCCCACCTGGACCTGAGTGGATATAATCTTGGGGGTTTGGAGACTTGGGGAACCATCTGTTGGATACAGAGGAGGACCAGAACCTCGACAGGACTGTGACCATCATCTGCATCAACAGGTTTCTCACTTCTTTTTAACTTTGGACTCGGAGAACCACGTGGGGCTCAGGACAGGGGCTAACGAACACCATTCTGTTTGTGCCCCGGGGTGCTGGGTTACACTTCTGGGTTTTGTGGGTTAAAACCAATTTCTCTTTTTATCATTGCATTTATTGTAATATTATTTTTTTATTAAATTGTAACTATGACTTATAATCTCTTTTGTGTTGGGTTTACCTTTACACCAGCACACTCCTGTAGCGGTCAGCCCGTTTATATGTTCAGGAATGGATCTAAAATGGAAAATATATTTATTTAAATGCAGATTTTGTGATTCCCAGATTTAAAAAAAGAGAGTGTCCGAGCAAGAAAAGTATCTTTTTTCTTAAACTCCTTAGATTTTTTGATGGCTGAGGCTGTGCTGTATTAGCAAGCGCATGCCGAAGTGTTAGGTCATGGTATTTAAAAAGAAATATTCTGTTATAAAAGTATTCTTCTGAAAGAAGCAATTGTGTATCTATGGTAGTAATGTTTCTGTTCTTATGTTCAGAGTTCAGCTGTGTGTATGCATTCAGGTACTGTACTATTTGCGGTGACTACGGTATCCTCAGTGTACCTCAAAACTATATTAATGGTCAGTTCACTGAAAAACTCCAGCTCTTGATCTTGAGATATAACTGAAGACTTTGCCTGATGTCTTATTGTATTTTAAATTTTTCTGTTTGGGATACTTTCAACACTCAGATTGTTGCTGATTGTTTTAAATGCTCTCAGAAATTTGTATGTAACTCAGGAAGCATTTAATAGTTTAAAATGAGGACAACAGGAATTTATGTTGCTTTCACCATTGTTTTCTCAATATTCTTAATTCTCAAAATTACATTTTGTCTCCAGTGAACAAGGGAGCAGTTCCATTGTGATTTGTGATGTGTAGAAGTTACTAAATGATTTGCAGAAGTAACAACTTTTCTTGGTTGTTTTTTTTGGGGTTTTTTTTGTGGTTTGTTTCTCACCCATCCCTCAACCACCCCTCACACCTTGATTTACTCTCCTCTAACCAAATATCTCTCATTTATTAGTGTTTCCGATAGTGGTGCTTTCAGAAAATCTTCTCTTGGGTGTGTGCACACACATGAGCTGGCTGACCATTCTAACTCTAACCTGGGGCAGCCAGAGGAGCTGTTTGTCATGGTTCTGTATGCGAGGTTAGGTCTGCCACTATTGGAAGTATGAGAATGGGTGGGAACAAGAAAGCTGAGCCATGAATAAAAAAGAAACAAGAAGGGGGCGGGGAGCAGGGGAAGGAATGAGAATGAACAGCAAATGAGGGTGTGGAGGTATGACTGAGCCTTTTGACATGACTTAGAAATAGTTAGACAGCCAGAGAATTCCAAAGGAATCCAGGGCAAACAAGGGTTACCAAAGGCCTGTACAGAAGGGGGAGCCCTTTTCAAGATAACCAAGGAGAAACTAAAAGGTATTGTTATAGAATCCAGCTATAATAAGTTCAAGAACTATGTAAGTGATTTTATCTTCCCATTCAGAATGTAGTAATTAGTACAAGTGTGAACATTACCGAAGTAGCAATCTCTGTTTCCTAAGCAATGAATCTCTCCATTGGGGAAGTCATAACTTCCTATTAATACATTTGTTCCAAGCATATGATCTACCAAGTCCTAAAATAAGTTCTAAGCTTCCTAATATTAACCAAATAGATATTTCCATTCTATTGAAGGCTTAAAAACAAATATTGAAGTAAATTGGAGGGTCAGATATTTACTTTTATGCTGTGAATTAGAGGGTCTTGTCTCCAAGATCAGCTTTAGAGGGTTACCAAGTGACTGATATGATACTGGATTCCTTCCTGTCATAATGCCATAAACATTCTGCAGGAACTTAGGTCAGTGCTTAAAATAACCTCGCTAATTGCAAGTCTCCAAGTGTCGGCTGAAATTTCAGTGAGCCGCCACACAGCAGGTTGAATGTTGAGAAATCACTACTGTAGCTCGGAACGTGCAGGGGAAGAGCACGCAGGCCTAAACTTGAGCTGCACAATAACACAGGTAGAGGCAGCAGACCATTTGCTGTATTTCATGTAAAACAAAAGCTGTTGACTCTGCGCTGAAGATGGATTTGGTTACAGACCATCTATAGCTTACTTGTCTGTCTTTTAAACAGACACATATTTTTTGAATTGCTGGTTGTGTGTAACTCCTTTAGCTGAGGAAAAGAAATGAGACAGCCTATTTTTTTGCCAAGCTGATACCTGGAAACTCTCCTTCTGGTATAAATGAGGTAAGATACCATTAATCTGAAATATTTTGCTAAATGCTAAAAAAGTCTAAAGCAATAGATTACCAGTTTTATTTTTTTTTGTTTTTTAATCATTGAAAGTGTTTTTTAAAGATCATCTGCTTTTCAAATTCTTTACAAGTATTGCATGACCTACATGTGTTTGGTTTGAAATAATACATAGCATTTCCTGTGCACTGTAAATCTAATTGGCAAAACTGACAGATTTTTTTTTCCCTGTGGATGTAGATTTCTGTATACTGAGAAAAGATTCTTCAGTCTCTTTCACTTGCTGTTCTCCATACTGTATAGTTTCTGCGATCACAGTCAGGCTTAAACAATTAAAAGCTTTCACTTCTGAAGGTAAAAAAGATGTTTGTCATGTGCAAAGCTCTTGGTCCCATATTTTGATGCAGAGATTATAGCTTTTTTTGTGTGTGTGTCGACATGAAACTTAATGCTCAGTTGTCTCTATTCTCTGAAACATTACTCAGCTAACTTTTTATAGGTCACAGTATAATTAGAAATAGACACTGTAAGTTTATAATTGCGTTACTTTGGCTACAACTTCGACCTATATTGTGAAGAGATGTGTTTAGTAAAGGCTTAGAAAACCAACAGACTGAAAATTATGGAAGTAATAGAAAACAGGGAACTTCATCAATGTATGTTGCTTTTACTATTTTTATTAGAAACTGAATAAATTCTGTAGTTTTTCATAAGGAAACTGAGTGTCATGAACAATCTGATGCTTATCACAGTAGCACGAATTTAGCAGATCATTTAAAAATATTCTGATAATTGTATGTTTCCAAAGGCCCTTTGTGTTAATTTTCCTCTCAGCTCACAAAAGTGTTTGCGTACCATACCCTAAGGAATATGCTCAGACTGCTCAAAAGCATTTATTCTCTCTAAAATTATTCATTCTTTTGAAATTGTATCTACAGGAAAAGTTCAGGAATTTTTTGGTTAGCTAAGACTGTTTTCTTCAAAGATTTGCATTGGTTTAAGATGGTACATCCTTTTGACTTCCCTGAAGCAAAAGTTGGCACTAGGTAGAGAGTTGTTGACTAATGTATAGTCTCTACAAACTGCCAGAAGAAAGGGAAATGAGCTATAGATTATGACAGCAGTTACGTCTGCTATTTGGATAGGATTTTTTTATTGACTCTTAAAAGGTTTTTCCTTTTGCTCTTCAGCTGCCTGTGCATCAGTGGCCAATTGCTCTTGCTCAGACTTTGATGGCTAAACAAGTTAGAACCTTCATGTCTATAATGGCAATTATTACTGTATTCTATTCCAAAGTGCTATTCGTGAAAGTTTCACTCAAAGCTCAGAAACAAGGAGTGGAAAATTCTGCTGCAGCTGCATGGGCTTAGTACTTGACTAAGTGCAGTAGGTGCCTATTGTTGCTCCATTCCATATCCTTTTGTAAGTGCTGCTGCAGATATTAAAACGTATCAGTAAAGTAAGATTCTGAACTAATTTTGTTCCATATAAGAAGAACTAGAGAGATGTTTTTGCTTTTCTGTATGTATGTCTATATTACCATTTTAGTTTGGTTTGGGAGTCTGATTTTGAAGTGAATCTGCTATTTACCCCCATTCAGCACTCTTGGGTTCAGGCTGGAGGGCAGTCTCCCTGTGTGCAAACCCTTGCAATTTCTCACAATTTTTGCCATGTAGAGGTTTGTTTTTAAAATTTGCTTTCTCAATCCCTTTATCTCTACTTATGTTTAATTTGTTGTCACATCTGTAGTGATATTTTCACTTGTCTTTCGTCTGTCTTGATAGCTTCTTGTGCAAAGAGGTTTTGCTTTTTATGTTTATATGATTGCCTCAAATGAGTTAAAGATACTTAGCTGATAAAGTATTGCCTTTCCCATATCTATTACCTGTGCTGGTGAGTGAAGAAACTTTCTCAGGAATTAATATTTTTCCTGGTTTACTTTGCTTTTGCAGTATGCTTACCTCAGACACAAAATCAGAAAGTGCAGAGTCAAGTTCAGTTCTGACTATTACCTGAATTTCATTTTGAGTCTGCAAAACAGAGTTTTCGTAATTTGGAAACATCTTCAGGAGAAATTTTTGAATTATTTTGATGCTCCTGATCCCACTTGAAATTAAAAAAGACATAATGAAATATAAACAATTTTAGAAATCTTTCACACTGTGAGATTCAAAAGAAGGTATGGCTAATGTTTTGGGAAATGGTCATTACAATAAGTGATTCTGTCATCCTTTTGTTCATGCATCAATCTCAGAGTGTGATACTTCTCTATTTATTATGAACTATGGCCTCCTCCAGCCCCTTATAAAGAGAGCTAAACAGTTGGTATGGGGTGTAGTATGTCTTCTTGATGGAAGTTAATTTATAGTAATGGCTGAGAGGAGTTGCAATGTTCTATATAACATACTAGTGCTTGATTAATGTATTTTTGGAGGGCAGGATATTGAGTTATAGGCAGTGGTAGAATTTTAGGAGAATGGATGTAGAGAAGGTAGACAAATATATAAATATATTAAGTTTGACAGACTTGCCATTATCAATACTATTTCAAAATTCCCTTTGGCTCAGTGTGACACAGTCTCTTACAAAATTCTTGATGAAGTGCTGAAAAACTCTCTGTGAAAAGTCCTTGATATTTAATAGTTGTAGGGGAAATAAAAAGATTATTTAAAAACACCTGTACTCCTTACATTTTACTCAAACTTGCCAAGACTGGCTGATGTCTGACTGTGGCTTGTCAAAAAGGGAAGATAATTTTTGCTTTTTCTACAGCTTAATGAATTTCTTGTTTTGGTAGAAGATGATCTGCATAGAAGTATATTGCAGTTTTGCAATGTGTTGAAAATACAGAAAGTACAGAAGCCTCTAAGAGTGTAGGTTTTTGGGGTGTATGCAGGGGGAGGGGTGTTTCTTGTTCGCAGTCCCAGGCTAGACGTCACAGTTTTGTGGTCAGGGCTGCTGCAGGGGTTGTTCTTTTCAAGATTCTTGTACAGTAGCACTGTCTTTAACCTACCAGAGTTAGTCCCTCATTTTCGTATTACCTGTGTAGTAGATGGAGACAGTCCATCTGCCTCAGCCAGACAGGGTGAGTCAGGCCACAAGAGTGAAGTTACTGTATTTCCAGGCTCGCATCCAGTCCAGCAGAAGGACGGCCTTTTTATCTCAGAGGAAAGCTTGTGACTAGGCTAGGTCTCTGCAGATCCAGTTCCAGCATTCCAGGTAGAATATGGAAATATTAACACTTGTGATTTGTGTGCTGCTTACTTTCCCTTCTTCCCCATCTGTACTTCAGAATGCCACAGTGCAAGGACACAATGCCATTTTTCATGAATCTTATTATTTGAGGAAAATGAAGATTTGACTTTGTGTAGATTTAGGATTCAATTACAGGCAAAATTGATGATGACTGATTTTGCCGGAAGTATAAATATTTACTAGTGAATAAAATGCACAAATACGCATTTGAAGCTTGAAGCAACTTAGTTTCATTAACTACTGTACAGACAAATTCAGCTATTGAATTTCAAAGGGTTGCTTTACAAGCCCAGGCATGGCAACAACCTTTCTCTTTCTCCTTGAGCCTGCACAGTGGTAAGAGTTACACTCTTCGCTCAAAGCTACAGTCTAGACAAAAATAATTTATCTGTTTAGCTAGAGAATAAAATGACATCTAAAGAAATACCATCCTGTTCAGAGATACAACTGTTCCCTGTCAGCATAACAAACAATTTATCTCGCAGATCGTGCTGTCTTGCTTTCTTAAAGATATAAATGACACTGACTATGAAGTGCTTTATAAATCAAGAGTCTTATTCCGGTTAGAACGTGTAATAAATATATTTGCTTATATATACACATATGTGTCTATGAGAGTGAATAAATATTTAGATAAACACTGCTCATTTTCTCCTTCTTTCAAGGCACTTCAGTTCTACTGTAGCACACAAGTACTTTCTCAAGCAGTATCAACATCTTAACAGCCATGAAATCTGTCAGTGCTTTACCCTGGAAAGTTCTCTTGTAAAGCTAAAAATTGGCACTATTAACATTATCCTAGTAGAGCACAAGCTGTCTTCTCAGAACTGCCACACTGGAATATGCTTTTGGAATATGCTCTACAGTGTTGTAATATGTTTCTAAATTACAAATACAGTGTATTTGGGAAATTATAGCTACAATATTATGTATAATTTCAAAATTAAATATTTAGATCCACTTATAGTATGAAAATGCTAATGTCAGGCATGCTCAATCTTATAAGCAGCCATAACAAGGATCTATTATTAGTGACAGTGAATTTTATGTTCCTTGGAGACAAATTGATTATAAAGAAGTGCTTTATTGTGTCTACTAGGTATGGCAATTTTTGCTAGCTTATGTTAGAAGTATTTCTGATCAATATACTGCAAATATGGTGCAAAATACAAGTTTTAAATAATTTCTACTTATACAGCATCCTTTTTAAATCCAAACTGAAAATTCAAGGATACTTATGGACATGGTTTTGTTTGAAAAGAAGATACCATACACAAACTTATAGATATACATCTGTATTAACATTATACACCTATGGGATGACACTGAGATTTGGAAATAATCAGGTAGTACAAACTACTAGTTACAATATATTAATTGTTTTTGTATGTGAAATTCCAGGTAAATATGTGGTTTGAATTCTTCAGATGGTTTTGAATACCATGCCAGTCCCATAATTCCAGGTTTCCAATTTAATGTCCATTATATTCCTTTACAAAAAAGCCTGCCAAAAACCCTACCATATTCTTCCTTTTGTCAATGTAAATTAGGGGTTTTCTTGTTTAGTTTCATCTTTATTGCATTTGAAGTCAAAACCCACGGGTACATTCTCTGGGACCTATGTTGTACATACCAGAAAGTAATGAGGAACAATTTTTAACATATTGCCTGATTAGGAATCATAATTATCATAATCATCAGGAACTGTAGTTACAGGACAAGGAAGAATGGCTTCAAACTGAAAGAGAGTTTAGAGTAGATATTAGGAAGAAATCCTGTCTGTCAGGGAGGTGAGGCCCTGGCACAGGCTGCCCAAAGAAGCTGTGGATGCCCCATCCCTGGAGGTGTTCAAGGCCAGGCTGGAGGGGGCTCTGAGGAATCAGGTCTAGTGGAAGGTGCCCCTGGCTATGGTGGGGGATGTGGGTGGAACTCAGTGGTCTCTTCCAACCCAAACCACTCTATGATTCTATAATAAGGGTTTTGATTTTCTACTTGAAGAGTTCTTTCCATAAGTAAATAAAGACATTTCATGTGCACTTTCAGAAGTGAAATTAGGATAAAAGTCTTGTACATTTTAGATGTCTTTAAGATTCAATATTCAAAATTTTTATTTTCTTCCTAAAATTTGTTCCTTTATTTCTTTGTTAAGTCTCTAATTATGTAAAATAACTTTCTGCCGGTCTTTCAAGTTGTTATTCCTTGATGTAAGAAACTTAGAGGTTTTTCATTTGTTTTCTTGTGGGTTTTGTTTTTATTTATTTTTTATTTTAATTTTTTTTCCTATCATATTTTAATATAGTCTTACCCTGACTCTTACAACACAATAAGGAATATCCATGCTGGAACAAGCCGCCTGGTATGATGGGTAGGTGGCAGCTTTTTCAGACTACAGGAAATGCCTCCACATGCTCTAAGTGCTTCATAACTGTTACTAACTCACTGGAGGATCTACAAGGGCTTTCCAGCTGGCTTGAACATTTGTCTTTTGGCAGAGAGGGCAGGAAGGTCACAAACAGCAAGCAGCATGCAAGGTAGACTATAAGGTTTCTATTTCATGTTTCTAAATGAAGCAAAAAAATCCCAGTGAACCCCATAAGGTTTCATTGATTAAATGTTAGCTTTCAGTCTCTTCCAACCTAAATGATTCTATGATTCCATGATTCATTGAACAAGATAAAAGGGCAACAGTTCTGATAAAGTGAAGTCTGGTAATAAAGAATAAGAGAATTTGTGTCCTTTTTGCTGTCCTAAACAATGACTGATGTAAAATAACTTCAAAAGCATGTCACAGAAGCTCTTGGAGGCATAGCTGCACTGATATAAACAGCCACTTATCTTGCAAACTTCTTATCATGCTATCAATTTTTGTTATAGAAGACCTGGCATAGATGGTAGTTCTTCACTTCTGACCCTTCATATCCCATCTGAGATGAGAGTAGAGTCTCACCATCCTTAAATAAATTCTGTTATAGTCACTAAGCTTCAGTCAAAGAGAGTGAATGAGGTTAGCATTTCTTGGCTTGAGCAAGTCAGAACATTTGGATGAAAGTTTTTCTGTTGTGTTCCACATGTCTATGCAGAAGGCTTGAATTTTTCTCCTGTTTGAAGTTACTCTTATTTATTTGTTTGTTTGTTTATTTCAACATCTTACATTTCAGTAGCTCATTGCTACCCAAAATACTTAGTGATATTTATGTAGGGATACATTGTTTTGTTATTTCAAACTTCAGAAATGAGACTTTTTCTCCTAGAAATTTTTCTTTCACCTAAACTCTTCTCTTTAGGACCAGCAGTTCAATACCAAATAGCCTAATTAAGTCTACTGAATTTCATAAAAATGAGAGTCTTTCTGATGAAGTCTATGAACTGAAAAATCTTTTAAAATACATGCACCTGTTATCTTGTAGGAACAACAAAAAGATATTGGCTTACCAGAAAACAGAGCTCAGACAAAGAAGACCCTGTGGCCCTGCAGAAAACTTAAACAATTCTTGAAAAATTCTTATTCTATGTCAAGAATAATTCCAAGTCTTCAAACAAAAAATGACAACAGAACAAGAGTGACATTTCAAAGCTGAAATGTCAGAATAATTGTTTATCTGCACAGACCTTTGAAAATTCATTGTTTTCAAAAGGATAAGCATTTTTGCTGGATAATTACTCAACTATTGGTGCAATAGCATTGAATTCTGCTAGTTATTTTATATTGCAGACCAAATTACGAAAGTTCTGACCAAACGGGAGTGGTATTTATGATTCTTCGTATAGCTAACATGATTATCACATTAAATTTTTATAAGTCTTGTGTGAAATGATAGTAGGAATTTCTTATAGGCAGTTAATTATTCTCTACACTGAGGTAAAAAACTGCCTAGTCTTGGCCAGGCTACGAAGACCTGGCTGGTTTAGCTACAGCAGAGTCTGTGTGTTCACTGTGAGTAAAATTTAATTCTATTTGCATCCTCAATTTTTATTTGTATGTGGTAATTTGAAATAGTTAGAAATGCCTTAACATTCCACTGAATGTATATGGCTTACAGAAAGCAAGAAAGTGCTGAGTAAAAAGAATAAAAAAGTAGGAAGCAAAGGTAGTTATCTAGACAGTTTCAAAAATATGTCCTACATTCTTCTATTATTGCAGAAAAAAGTATAGAGTTGTGTGAAGAGAACTATAAGGTATTTGAAGGAGGTTTTAATAAATCTTCTCGCTTCCATTTGAATAGATATGAATACATAATGCACAGTGAGTATAAGGCTACCTCATATTTTTTTCTAATGCAAGATACAAATATATCTTTTTAAATGTATAATTACCATTATCCAGTGAACATGCATTTGAAAAATGCTTATTTTTTTTTCCAAAACTTGCCTCTTCTACCAGTTGCTTGACCAGGTTTTCATACAAATTTGGGATTTGTTATTTTTCCTTTTTAGTCTGAAGTATCTAGAACGAAGACCTTCTACTCTACTGCACAGTTCCATACCATCCATCCTGCATGAAGAGCTGTTCTGGGAGTACCTGTGCAATGTTGTTTTCCAGACTGTAGGAAAAAATGAGACTTCAGTTAGCACAAATATGGCATTTTCTATCAAGTTTTAATTTGTTTAAAATTTGCAAAGTTAGGCCTTGATAAAAATCAGTTTGCTTTAACATGCTTAATAAGTAAGTTAAATGAAAATTTCTTCAGTTATGCATGGGAGAAATGTTGTAAAGTTACAACTTTAATAGGCCAAGTCTCTGAACATTGAGCTTGGGACATATCAGAATATATTTCTTATTTTGAAGGTTTCAGAGGGTTTTTAAGTTGTGGGTTTAGGCACATTGCACAGTGGAACCAGTGGAAGGTCAGGAATGTGAGAACAACACTTAGTTGCAGATGTCACATCACTTCCCACAGTAACTTAGTTGCCATATTCACTTTGATATTCACATATTCACTTTTCATTTGCGTCTCTGACACAAATGCAATCCATGCATCAATTTTACTGATGTCAGGAATATCCCACAACTGGCTGGCCCCGATTTGTTTATACAAGTCTTTCCACATGCAGTTCTGAGATGCCTCATTTTAATGCCATAACTTCTCCTGTGGCTCTCCAGTTCCTTTCCAGACCTTACAGTGGCTTTGGGCATCAGCTCTCTGAAGCTTCCTAAACTAAATTATTCTTTGTTTGTAAGAATCTGGCCTGCAGTGAATGCTGTGTTCAGAAAGTCTTTTTACATTAAAACACTGATTAAATTTAATAGGGGAAATAAACGTTTGAAAGCAGTTTGTCTTCCCTGCAGCCATTCCCTCCTGCAGAAAAGGTACAGGCTGGCCTAGGTTTGTGAGGCACTGCAGCTGGTCCTGGCAGTGTGCTGGAATGACTCCAGCAGCAACTGTCGTGTTTCTGGACAAACGGGGCCCTTTGCATGTTCCCAGGGTGTTTGATCCTTTGGCCCCAACAATGGCCCACATGGCAAAACAAATGGAAGTTGCTGGAATCTTGAGGCAGGAGTTTCACCATTAACATTTCAGTAATTTTTCCTCAGCCTGAAGGGCTTAGCATGTGATACCAAATCTTCTTCCTTTCTTCTTGCTCATGTTCCTTGCAGATTGAGAGTCAACTGATATACAACAAACATCCCAATAAAACACATCACCTAAACAAGTAATAAATTATTACAAAGCAGCTCCGTGTTTGCTACAATCCCAGACAAACCATTACTTTTTTAGCAGCTCTGTCAAAGAACTGATGATTTGACATTTATTTCACATTATTTGTAAGTATAGGAATATAAGAATGTAACTCGCTGATTCCTGAGATAACAAAACACAAATATCTACTTAGAGTTCACCAGACTCAATATTGTCAAAATTTTTTGAGAATTTTGCAATAGCACTGTTTGTACAACAGAAAGTGGATCATCTTAGATCCACTTTACTGGAATTACACAACGATTAAAATGTCACTCACTTAAAATAACAAGAGCAAGTTAATCAAAATAAAAGCCAAGCTGGGAAAGAATAATGATGGTCCACCAGGAAAAGTTACTGTCAGTAGTATGTGTTTTATGATGAGGAAAGGGTGGAGCAGCTTACTGCAAGGAACAATGTGATTCCAAGCTGTCAGTGTCAGCAGCAGACAGGGTCGGTGATCTCAGGAACCTCCTGGTAGCTGCTTTCCTGCTGCACTTTGCATTCTTCACTCAGTAAAATGTATTCATTTCCCCTAGTCATGAGTGCCACAGCCACACCAGCTGCAGTACTTTAGGTTTGCGGTCACTTTCTGACCAACTTGTCATTTGCAGTCAGTCCAGGCCCTTCCGTGGCAGGTCATTTTGCCTAGTCAAATTCCAGATTTTTTCGTGGATGGTTATTTTGTTTGATATGATTGTTCACTTAAAACTAGCCACAAAAAAGTGTGTGTAACATTTGCTCTTAAGGTCTCACCAATAATTCAAAATAGAAGAGAACAATGTTATCCTTATTATAGCCTTATTTGGATGTACAGCACGTAGGGATGAAAAAAATGCAAAACTATTTCTCTTTGTTAAGTCAGAGTGCATTTTAAAGGAAAAATACCTTTCTGAAAGGTGCAAATCTTTATTTGTTCAGCAATAAAAACCATCTCATTTTTTTGCTTTTTATAAATACATAAGCATTAAAGGGCAGTGCAGAGAGTGAGTTTAATTTAAATTTTCAAGTACATTTAAATTAATGAATCTGAAAGTTCTTTGTAATGCCTTCATTTTTTCTAAACAGAAGAGCTTGTACATTCTCATTGGAATATTTGTCTTCAGAGGAACTAAAATGCACTTAAAAGGAAAGACCAAATAAACAGATGTTTTCTTCAGTCATAGGTTATGTTTGCATGTACAGTAGCCGTAAGACTCAATGGCAATCAGATTTTCCTGCTAAGGTTTTATTACAAGATCAAAGAATAGAAATCTCCAGTATAGCTCCTCTGTCACTGATACCAACTCCAAAGTAACACACTGCAATCTATTATCTTTCAATGTTTTCCTGTACATCTTAACACAATTTCTTAAAGACCAGAGTGAAAATGTTTTTTTAAAATCAACATCAACGCTGTTTTCATTAACTCTTGAGGGTTTATTTATCCACTTTTTCTTCATCTACTGCAGTGTTTGCAGGTCAGGGTATTTTAGTTGACGTGGAGGGCTATGAGCAGGCTGATGGCTTCAGCAGCTGCAAATTACAGGATCAGCTGTCTGGAAGATTGAGTGAAGTGGGCAGTTGGCAGCCAAATGGGTACAACCTCTGTAGCCTAAGAAATTCCACAGTCAGTGCTACAGGAAAGCCCATGAGAGGATGACAAAATCTTTACCATAACACCATTATGAAACTGTGTAAAATTAAAAATGCCTAGCAGATGTGTGAGATTAATGACTATAAAAAGTTGTTCTGGAAATCGTGCTTTCTAAAGTTCAGGTTATAATATCTTCTATTATGAAGCTATATAGTGTTAAATTAGGGAAGATTTTTCCACACTTACATGTATAGGCTTTATACTATTGCCATTCACCTGGATCTATGCATACTTGCAAATAGATGTCAATAGAAAAATACTGTTTTCTTATTACTTAAAAGCACTTTGTTTATTTTCTTTACCTGCCACTTCTGGTAGCAGCAACTGACACTCATGATGGCATTTAGGTACTATCTTGTGGTAACTGCTGTTCTTTATTTATAAATTCAAAGTGTAAAAAGGACACGTGACATTAATTATTACAGAAAATTATTAAATTCTCAGCTGTGCCAGATGTAATTACTTAATTTGCTTAATTATATGTCAATCTAGATGTCAGGTACTCTAATAAGAAAAAGTTGTGCTAGATTTGATATTATACTGTGTTCTCTCAGTATGCTGGTTTGTGCCTGGCAAGTGTAGAGAAAAGATGCAAATAAATAGGATGCAGCTTTATTAATGCCGTTCTGCTGATGACTAATCAGCATTAATCTATATAGCAAAAGTTGTAATTTCTTCATAATTTTGTTCTCTTGAAGGCTAGTTTTAGCCTTTGCACAGCCTTTTCTGTCCTTTGCACAGCTGTCCCCTTCACATCATCATATGACAGTTAAAAGAAGGGAGATATCAATAGGGGCCTAAATTGTTTTTTACAAACTTTATGTGAGATAGACTTCCTGCAAACAAATCTAACTCATGTTGTCTGCGAACCTGACCTGTGGTGAAATGAAATCCAATTCTTTTGACAATGGCTATAGGCTCAGGTGAAATAGAAGTCACCCACTAAAAGATTGCTATGTGATGCAGGAATGTTAACCTATGACTCCTCAGATTTTTTTTAAGAAATACACAACAGACTGATATATGACTGTGTGCCTTGCACGTGGAGTCTGAGATGTTGGGAACTGCTGCTCAGGTACTGGCTGTCACATCAGCAGCCTGTTCAGTAAGAGAGTTGCACTGACACCACCGTGCTCTACACACACAGTGATTGCAGCCTACTCGTGTCTGTCTGCAGACTTAAGAATGCGTGTGCAGGTGGACTGCATAGCATATATCAAATATTGAACTGGGCATACTGAACTTGTGCATGCACTGGAGACAATTGTTCAGGGCTTCTGGATGTTGAATAGCTGAAGATATTAATTGGGCAGTTAAATCACTTCAAATCTATGTCTGACTCTGTTGCAAATTAAATCAGATATCTGGAGTGATTCAGTCAGATTTTTGTCTCATAGGAAAAGAACTCAAAAATTCTCAAACTAACGGGCCTAAAAATCGTATTCTGTCAACATGGTTATCAGAAGAGAGAAAAATCCTTTCCATTCTCTCATAAATATCAAGACTAGACTATAGTGACAGGTCAAAGCTATACTATTTCCAGACCAGAAGGGAGAGAGAGCTGATGATAAAGTCAGAAAATGGAGCTCAGGTTTTATATATTATGAAAAGGTACGGAAGGACTTGAGTTCCTTCCTGGCTCATTCAACCACTCAGAAAATAGCTTCCCCTCTTTTGGCCACCCATTCCGTTTATAACATAAATCCTTTAAGAGCTGGTACTTTGTCTTTTACTAAGATGGTCATCTTATGTCTTTGTGTTTTCAACCATTCTGAAAATTCTTATGGCAGTCGAATTCAGCATGTACCTGTGTGTGTGAAGCTGGAAAATGCTGAAAACGTGGTTTGCAGTTTGGCACATAAATAGTCTAAATGAAGGTATATTAAGTATTTTTCTATGGATTGTGTCTAATTTACAAATTACAGTTGCTGGGCAACAATCTATTTTTTAATCCCTGGAATTAAAATTAAACTGAGTTATGGCCAAGAGGAAAAAGGCGTTAACAATCTTGGAGAACTGAATGCAAATTCAGTCAAACTAATTCATTAGAAATGTTCTTTAAAACATTTGAAACAACATAGAATTACAACTGTGCTTTTCGGTCAGTATCAGTTTTAGTGGGATAAATGGATAATAATAACTAAATGGACAATGATAACTTTTTCTAAAGCTTGGAAAATATTTTGCTGATAGTTTTAGCTTTCTCTGTGTGTCTGGAGAATTAGGTAAGCACTCTAATCTGGTAACTAGAGTGTCCATTTGCTCATTTGGGAGTGTGTGGATGTCTGAAGCGCTGAGCAATTGCAGCCCTACGTGCTGGCAGGTGAGGCTGTGTGTGTGCTGTACTTGCACATGTAGATGCTGGTTGTTACAGCAAGGGGACTGAGGACGGAGGGGAAGAGATAATGCCTTTCTCTCGTGGCAGCCCCAATGCTCTGCTCATTGAAACTCCAAACTTTTGTGCTCAGTCTGGCATTTCTGAGAATTACTCCTGCAGGGGGCTTGATATAACTGTCAGTGCTTTATTTTTAATAATGGGTAACTACCAATTGCACTCAATGGTAATAGCTGGTATTGTGCTATCTGTTGGACAAAAATATTTAATGTTATCTAATTTAACATTATCTAGAGATTTGACTTTGGTTTAATTTGTTACATACTCAGTAATTTGTCTTTACTTTCAGACTGAAGATGCCAAATCTGAACTGATAGAAATTACTGTATTATTCATGTATAAATAATCAGGTTTACTGATTTTCCTGTTATGCTACTGCTGTACAAAACCACAAGAGTATCATCAGAGGCTGTTTCATTATAATGAAATTTCATTATTCATTGTAATAAGGCTTTATTGTAACTGTCTGATAGAATTGTTTCAATAGCAAATTTGAAATGAATTAAAATTATCATTTTTCTCACTTTTATTAATGTATACAAAAAGGACATTGCTGAAGGTTTGAATTAGATTTGTGCATTTTTAAGAAATACATCTTGGATTTAAATAATGCTGTTAAGTCACCTTTAAATATATGTCACAGGTGTACGGAAAAAACTTTTCTGGTCTAGTGCTGATTTTTCTCAGTGTTCACATTTCCTTATGTGTTTAGAACAGGCTTTTTACACATTTTTACAAAGCACTGGTTTGCCTCATAGCATACGCTTAAATATTCTTTAGTATTGTGACTTGTCCTTTCACAAAGAAAATTAAGAGTAGGTTGAAATTATTTTACTTTTTATGCAGTACAGTTTATTAATCTGTAACATTAACTGTTAAATTTGGAGGACACCATCCCATCAAAAACTTAGTTTTATATTCTGGTATTTTTTTTCATTTCTCCTTTCTTAACACAACTGTTCACACTTCCCTTTTTTCCCTCTTTCTCCTTTTCCACCCATCTTCTTCCGTTCAGTGTTGAGCCCAGAACAAGACTATGCAAAAATTATTGCCCTCTCACCACCGCAGTCAGCAATGGGTTGCAGAAATAATTTATTCACACTAAATTAATCCCAGACTTTTATGCTACTTGGTTGTAGAGGCAAGATTACAAGTTAAATTCTGTCCAAATGAATTTTATTGAGACTGACACAGACCAGATTCTTCGCGTTTTAACTGGTCTGTGTGTGTGTGTGGAGCAGAGAGGCAAACAGTCCATGGCAATCTTACCACTTTCATTCCTATTGCTGTCTTCTAGAATGTCACCTCATGGTGTTAGTTTTCTGCTTCTGATTCATGTGATCTTGTTGTGCTATCCTCCTTTATTGTATGCTGTCTCTGTGCTTACTGAGCAGTATTGAGAACAGGACAGCTGCTGGTTCAGTTGCTGTACCATTGCCATGAAGTAAAAAAAAACAAAACCAACCAAAACTGTGGATGTATTAATTACAGTATCTTTCCTCTATGAAATAATCTAGACAGCATTTAATTAACAGTACATGAAAATTAGAGCTCATCCATGAAAGGACCATGCCTGTAGCTAAATACCTACTTTATTTTTCCATTACAGGATATATGTGAAGATATATCTGATCACGTTGAACAAATTCATGCTCTGCTAGAGACTGAGTTTTCCCTGAAGCTTCTGTCTTACTCTGTCAATGTGATAGTCGATATCCATACTGTACAACTGCTCTGGCACCAGCTACGTGTCTCTGTTCTGGTTCTGAGAGAGCGTATTCTCCAGGGACTACAAGATGCCAATGGAAACTACACCAGGCAGACTGATATTCTGCAAGCATTTTCTGAGGAGACTAAGGAGGTATAGTAACTAAAACAAATTTTAAGAATTTCATCTGTATTTTAAGCAGCTCATCCCTGTTTCACATTGAAAATTGCTAGTATGACAATTTTAAGGGTGACTTACTTGTCTTCTAGGTATTTTGCTAATTTTTTTTTTAAATGTCTTTGACTGGTATCTGTTCTTGTGGCACCAAATTAGTGCAAATTAAGGTCAGGTTTCAGAAATGTCATGCTAGAGGCTAGCAATGTTTTCTCCTGATTGAATTATTTTTCAGTAAGGATTTGAAACACAGAGTTGCATCTGCTCCAAAGTTGTTGATCTGGTCACTTGTGTATTTAAGGTTTATAGCCTATTCAAAAGTCAATGCAGTGATTTCTTCAGTGTAAAGTTTAGACTTTTCCCTTCTTGCATACACAAAACTGAATCTTACATAATGTTTCCCAAAACTTTTCAGACTAGATCAGCATTGCTTTATAAGCAAGAGTATTAGCTTTAATTTGAGTGGTAATTCTGCAGTCTGCCTTTAAAAAGTCGCACTGAGAAAGTCTGAGACATACTGATGCCTGAATCATACGTTCTTTAACAGTATGTTAAATTCACACACATGCAAATGGTTGGTAAATCTGGGTTAATTTCACTAAAATGCCTTTTCCTTTGAATTTATCATTACTAAATTAACTTAGTTAGAGGGACACTACTGGCCTAATTTTTTAAACTTAGAGAAGATGCACATTTTTAATAGGGTAATTAATGGTTGATAGCATGTAGAAGATTTTTCATTCAATGAAAGTCCTAAGATTAAGATGAAATACTTTTGTCAGGATTAGATGCATTTGCAGAAAGAGGCCTCTAGATCAATGCTGTCAATTCTGCAACTTGTGTTTCAGAGGAAGTCAGAAGTCCCCTACACGTGTTCTGAATTTCCTTATCACTCAAGTTTAAAGGGAATGTGCATATTTCTCTGCTCCCTGTTGGGTTTTATATTTGTCTTTGGCACAGAGTGGGTTGTCCAGAAAGCAATGCTCAGAGATGCCCAGGCCCACCTTCCACACCCCCTCTTCCTAATGTAGACATACCTGGTGTTTCAGATTCAGTTTCAGCTTTGCTGTTGCTGGTTAACCTCTGGCAGGTCTGAAGGAAATCTTCATTTGTCTTACTATCCAGACTGGTGAATTAGTGAAGTCATTATTTTATGACATGAGCATGGTAATTTCAAGGCATAAAGAAGGCCCAGATTCTGATACTAAGAAACAGGAAATGTTCCATCTGGATCTGATTACAACTGCTATAAAAAACATCCCTCCAATGGAGGGGAAGACTGACTGGGGATGGAAAGATTATTTTTCAATATGGAAAACACATTTGGGCAGATAGGCTAACATGGTAATATAAAAGACAAAATATCCTGGCATCATTCTTTTTATCCACCCCAATTAAAACATAAATAATATTTTGATATCGAGTTTCTGCCCCATTGCTTAAATAAACTCACAGAAATTGCTCTGCTGTTTCTAATCCTCAGGTGTTCGGGCTTTTTTTCAGGTATAATGATAGTGGCTAGTTGATGAATACAAATAAATAAATGAAATGTAGAAACAATTGCATCTACTAATTCACTGTTGGGTGGTTTGTTTGTTTTTTTTTTGTGTATGTGTGTTTCCCTCCCCCACCTCCCTGATACCCGATTCCTTTCCCAGATGGGGCTACACTGTGGTACTAGTAACTGCCTCATGATACAAATATTTTCTCTTAGGGATTTTTGTGCATAGGTGAATTGTGAGTCTGAGCAAATCTAAAAACCTTTGCCCATACAGGTTCCTTGGAGAATAATTCAACTAATTTTCAATACATCTTTGGGCTTATGAACTGGAAATAACAGTTTATTTTTATGCCTAAAATTGAGACATCATCTGATTTGAAATGAATAGAAGGAAACTTTCACACACAACAAAGACTTCTAATTTGGAATTCACTAGTGTAGCACACTTAGAAGTGCAGACAAGATAAAAAAATAAATGTGAAAACTAAGCAAAGATGAGTGATAGCCTCCAGCTGAGGAAGTCCCTATGCTTCTCCTTGATAGAAGCTGGGAATGCAGGTAGAAATATGTGTAGGAGGGCCATGTCTGTGTGCCCATGTCTTACAGCTCAGCTGGCAGAAGACGTTTCCAACTGATGCAGAGACAGAATACTGGGCCAGATGAAAATTTGATCTGAACAAATTTCTAATGCTATGCTTTTCTGTAGTTTATGAACCTATAATTTCACAAAATGTTGGCTCCCTCCTTAAGTCTATTGACTCCTGTGTGACTCTGAGGAGCAGCTTTGGCTGCTGCCAATGCTAACTGAGGAGTTCCCTAGAAGAAGTGAATGGCCAAGGTTTCTTTTGTGTCTGGTGAGACAGTCTCATCATGCTAAATTCAGTTTCAGTTCACAGACTGCACAGCAGTCACAGTGCAGCCGTCCCACCTGGGCTGTATTTGCACTGTGGCTGTAACACCCAGAAGTCTGCATGAGCTGTCCTTGACACAATGAGCAGGGATAACACTGGTACAGTAGCTCCCAAAACACAGAAGTGTACAGCACAGGCTGTTCTGGCTTGGTTAGGTACCCAACTCATGAACTGGGCATGCAGGAAGTGCACTGTAGGCTATCCCAGCAGTGCCACACTGAATAGGGTGCCAGCAGGAAAGGGCGCACCACGCTTTTTGTCTTGGAGGAAATAGAGGAAACAGTAAGGCAAGCTGATGGAGATGCAAAATTAAGAAAATAGAGGTTTTAATAAAAAACTGGGGAAAGTTAAGCTCTTGAATGACCACTTCTCCTTCAGGAATTACCCAGAGGTATTAAAAAAGAAAGAAAAATGAGTTCTGTGCAGCCTGAGTTCTGTCCAGCTAAACCTAACCTGTGAGTTTTATTTCAGCATTGATAAAACCAGGAAATAAGGAAAAGATCAGTATAAGGCAGTGTTAAAATACAGTAAATCCTGATGTTCTCCAGCAGTTGGTAAAATCACAAAAGAAATGTCTTGCACCTTAATTATATCCACTTGAAAGAGTTAAAAAAGGCATAATTTTATTACTTTAAATATACATACAAGAAGGTATTAGAAAGAGCCTATAGACCTTTACAGGAAGCATTACTATGTGAAAAGGGGAAAAAATTTGGAACTAAGGCCTATTGGTAGCCATACAAATAATCAAATTTAATATTTTTCTGAGATCAAAACAGTACAAAATTGGCAATACTGGCATTAAATAATGCTCCTCTGTAGAGCAGCATGGATTTTTGAGAACACAAGATTAACAAGGAGAAGTCCCCCAAAACACCTCCCTCCTGTTTGAGGTAGCTAACACAAGAAATATTATGAGTCTGCTGTGTGGAATTTCTGAGTGCGTCCTACACAGTAAGTAGAACTGAATGCAGAATTTCATGAGGGAAACACCAATACAAAAGTGAGTTACTGTTTTTTAAGTGACTTGCTGCACTAGACTGAAATGAAGCATTTTTCAGTTTACTGCCAATTTTAATTCCCAAATACTTCAGAATGGTTGGCTCATCTACAGGGTACTACAAAACCAAGCTTTTCGAAATGTTAGGCAGTGAAATACAGAAACTGATAGTTTGTTACCTGTGTGTGCTGTGTATGAAAATTAATTTACTAAAAAAAATATAATTTCTTTGTGTATTTCAGGACCGTCTTGATTCTTTAACTGAAGTTGATGATTCTGGACAGTTAACCATCAAATGTTCTCAAAATTACTTGTCCCTGGATTGTGGTATTACTGCATTTGAACTCTCTGACTACAGTCCTAGCGAGGATTTGCTTGGTGCTCTGGATGATATGACCTCCAGCCAAGGGAAAGCAAAATCATTTGAATCCTGGAACTATAGTGAGATGGATAAGGAATTTCCAGGACTTATCAGAAGTGTGGGTTTACTTGCTGTAGCAACTGATTCCATTGTTTCCCAGTGTAATGAAGCATTAAGGGAGAAAGAAACCCACATACCTCTTTCAACAGAAGACGGAGAAGAAAGCAACGATAAGAAAGCACCACACGATCTCTCAGTAGCATCTCCTTCTGTGAATTCCTCTCTTTCCAAAGGACCTTGCTCTGAAAATGTTGTTTTACCTACTGACAGCAAACCAGATTCCACATCAAAGAATCCAGAATGCAATCTTCCACAGCACACTGCTGAAAAAATCAAACACTCTCACTGTGAAAACTCAACTCCTAAGCGGTCCATAAGAGACTGCTTTAACTATAATGAAGACTCTCCTACACAGCCTACATTGCCCAAAAGAGGTCTATTTCTGAAAGATGATGTGTTTAAAGATTATATGGAAGCCAATGATTTGAAAAGGCAAATCTCTCAAATAGTCAAAAATGAACTGAGTAGAAGTACACCCTCATTGTTAGATCCACCAGACAGGTCCAAGCTTTGCTTAGCTTTACAGTCACCCTATACTAACAGTCCATCTGCAGTCAGTCAGTCATATGATTGCTTAAATACAATAAGTGATAGAAGTCTTGATTGCACAGTAAATAATCACTTTAAAGACAGTCCCATAATTCTAGGAAAGCCTACTTTCTACACCTGTAAAGAAAAATCAAAGCACAAGAAGTGTCATGACGCTCCAGAGAAAGTGAAAGCTGGTAGAACACCTGGAAGTATGAGTAAAACAGCTACATCAATACAAGATAAAAAAGGAGTATGTTCTTCCCTAGAGAATGGAACTACTTCTCGTAACTCTCAGACCCTGGAGGAGACAGAAACAGATTCTTCTGCATTATCAGATTCTTGTAACCAGAGAGATCTAAATGGGCAATCACAAGGTAAAACTGAGCCCTTTAGTTCACTAACACATAGCGAAAAGAGTGGTTCTTCAACTGGTTCTGACCTTTCCAAGTCTCCCCCTCTTCTACTGACAAGAAAGAAAAACAAAAGCTTATCCTCAACACCACACTACACTCAAAAAACCAGTAAAGACAGTGAGCTGTGGTATGGATCTGATGAATATTTAGCACTTCCTTCACATCTCAAACAGACTGAAGTATTAGCTTTAAAACTTGAAAATTTGACCAAGTTGCTGCCTCAAAAGCCCAGAAGAGAAACCATTCAAAACATTGATGACTGGGAGCTGTCAGAAATGAACTCAGATTCAGAAATGTATCCAACATACCAGACGAAAAAGCACAAAAAAAGGGGTAGAATTTCACCAAGCTCTTCAAGTGATATAGTATCATCCTTAGGTGATAGTATTGAATCTGGGCCTCTCAGTGATATTCCCTCTGATGAAGATCTTTGTATGCCTGTATCTTGCATTAAAAAATACACTGAAGAAAAGTCAGAAAGGACTGCTGTCACTCAGCCAACTGGGAGTGAGACTTCTGCTTCAAATAAATCAGCTTTAATTCATCAACTGATGCAAGATATACAACATCAAGACAATTATGAAACCATTTGGGAAAAAATTGAGGTAAGGCAATAATCCTGTGTTCTTTTGCTATGTTCCTGATAAAACTGCATATGGAGATGGAGCTGTGGGCAGGGATAGGGTTGCTTTCCTGTTTTCTTTCAATGATAAAAATAGTCTCACCTAGTGACTTCTAAAAGTAGAGAAGAGCAGTGATTATTATGATTGCAATAGAGTGCAGTTACTCTAACTAACTACACAGAATTGGCCTACATTATTTTACTTATACTAATGCCTTTAAACTTGATAAAACTATTTTATCAACAGAGCTTCACTTTGGCAAGATCAAGTACATAAGTTATTTTTTGTATGAAGGGTAAAATAAACATTAGAAAATTAGGGGTCTTTGTTGTACTTGAATGAAGTTATAGTTAAAATAATCTTACTATTTTCTTAATTTAAAAGATTTGCTTTAGTCCAAGAATGGGAATCTTGATTCCTGTCATATCATGTATAATAACATGTTATTTAATTAATTCTCTTTCCTTGCAATGATTTTTGTTTCAGTTTTTTGGTAGGTTTGTCTTCCTGGACATTGTAGACAACTCTTCAACTCAGAACATTTCATTCCCATCCTCCATGGACATTAAACTTTCAGAAAAGAAAGCTCCATCTCTATTAGATTTTAAAATCCTTTAGAATTCATAACACATACATTAAAGGGTGGCGTTGACATCTAAATACTAAATCTGGTATCTACATTAGCTTCTGTGTTATCAAGTTCTGTACTAGCTAAGAAAAAAGAAGTAGTTTTATAATGCTGGTATGTGCTTCTGATGATACACAATTTCTGTAACTTTTGAAGGCATTGGAAGTATTATGGCTAGTAGGAAAATAGTTGAGCTAGAGATATTTGAGCATAAAGTCAGGGTAGAAAACACTAAATGAAATTTCTTCCTCATCAAAGGAGGGTGCAGCAGCTGTCAGCTCTAAAGGGCAGTGCTTAATGATTCAAGTTGTTCCCTCCATTTTCATGGCTGGGGTTCATCTTCCAGGCTCTAATGAAAGAACTGTCTTCATAGGTGCAAGCTGTTTCTGTGCTTAAGTTTGTGTAGTGTTGAAAATTAGTCCAGCTGAAACTGCCACATGCAGAGCCCTTCATTCTGTGAAAGCAGCAAAGCCCATCAAAGCTGCTTGTGAATACATAAGATGCTGTCTTTCAAATGACACTACAAGAGCCTGTTTAAGAAAGGAATTGTTGAGTGTCTGGGGACCAGCTCCCTCCAACAGATGCTGACTAGCATCCTTTTGGCAAAAACAGGTGGCAAAGAGGCATTTTGTATCGTCCTCTCAAATCATCCTGTTATTTTTATCTTTTTAACTTTTTGAAAAGGTAATTCTCTTTTGAGGGGTCATGTGTCTTTGAGTGATTCCCTGCAGCTGCAGTTCAGTCCTGTCAGGATTCAGGAATAAGAATCACTTGTAGCAACTGGCTGTAGTTGTAAACATCCACTTCCTCTCCATATCCATCCGCTCCTCATGTCCTCTGGAGAGTGGATTGAGCTTGTGAGAGCAATCAAAGGTAGTTAGCTGTTCTCTGGCCAGAGTAAACCCTTCCAGCCTGTGATTATAACTGCTAATTGGGTCCTTGAGGAACTTTGCTACTCCTGACACTGCTTTTCCTACAATTTCTTAGTGTTTCTGGTTGTGATAAATGTTTGGAAAATGTTGATCGTGGAGTTTGAAAATGATCTTATGAAGTATGTTGTGAGAAGGGTCTCATAGCAGAAGAATGGCTTTAAACAAAAAGAAGAGTGGATGCAAAGAGCACTGCTAAGAAGAGAGTTCCATGCAGTTAAAAGCAGCACATAAGAAAGTTTCATATTTATTTCATGCAGAAAGATGTATGCTGGATACACTGAATGTGCTTCTTCAATCATGAATAAAAATAAACAAAAATTCTGAAATATTTTACAAAGCAATTATACTATTAAAAAAAAAGAAAAGTTTTTCCTAAGATGCTTATTTACCTGAGTTTTTCCATGGGTGCTAGTTATTAAATCTTCTGCTTGTAAGACTAGTTACAAACCAATTTTTCAATGCAAGAGCTCTAACTAAGGTAAATCCTGCCTCAGTAAAAATATAGTGCCATGCTGAGGTACTTAAATTTGACAAAATAATAAGAAAATAGAAAATCTCTCCCTCATAACATGCTATGAAGTATTGTGCTCAAACCTTCCCCCTCCCCCCCAAAAAAAATCTAACTAAAAATACCACACCTATGTCAAAACTGAGTGTTTTCTTTTACTAGATCTTCAGTCTCACCATTCGCTAAGCCAAGCATAAAAATTGTGCCATTGCTTTTTCAATTATTGTCATTTGCCATTTGCTTTAAGATGTATCCAATCAAAAAGGAGTTTCCTAATTGCATGAATAACTGTCTTAGCAATAATTCAATACTGCTTTTGTGCAGAAGTCAGATCTGGAATGTAAACTTAATTAAGGACAGAAGAAGCATGCTTATTCCCATTAGCAATCCAGTTACACTGCTGCAAATGTCTACCCTAATGTATTTTGTTTATTAAGATTGTAAAACAAAACTATAAGTACTCAGTCTTTCATTTTGGGATAGCAACATCTTAGAAAAAACTAGCAGTCTCAAAATCATTGAAAGTCATATTTTAGCTAGGTAGTAGGACAAAAAAGGAAATGTCAGCATTTTATCATGATGGGAATGATTTTGTATTAGTATACATATGGCAATGTCTTAATAGAAAACAATTTTCTGAACATATACTAAAGCATTTATTGGAAGCCTTATTAATTTCTCAGTTAAAGACAGGATTGTCATGGACAGAAACACAAAATGTAGTTTTTGGTACTTGCAAATTATGCAGATGTCCTTACGTGGGCATTATCATGCTGTTAATCTAGCTGTCTGCCTACAAACAGAATTCTGCTTGACCGGCCTGTTTGCCAGGCCCACAAGGCCACTTTCTTGCTTTGCAATAAATATTGCATATTCTTGCCATATTTTGTCTTGCACTGCAGGTAACTCTTTGGCACAGGCTTCTTGTGCCTTTAGTACTGGGCACCTTCACTCTGGGATACAAAACAACTTTTGTGGCAGTCTCTCTTATGTTTTGGAGTTAAATGTGAAAATGAGTGATACCAAATTGTGAAGGTCAAAAAGCTACACGATCCCAGCTATGGGGACAAAAACTGGAATCCTTTATTGAACATTCGACATTCAATTTAAAGGACTTGGGGCTAGGATATGTTAATAAGGAGGATGGATTATGGCAATATATGTTAACTACGGGATTATACAAGTTTTGGCTCGGTTGCACAATTAGTTAATGTTTTCTATAGCAATGATTTACATGGGGGGAAGAAAACAAAGGGTTTCAACATGAATTGATAACATTCATCTTAAAATCCATCTCCATCTTGGAGCCGGAGGCAGCTAATCAGCATGGTTGAACATCAACAGGCCTTGTTTGTCTCAGCCTCTGTTGACCATGGCTTACTGCTTAAGATTGTCAGGCTTCTCACTGCTGGAAGTTGAATTTCGCTCCCGACACCAAATTCTGAATGTTCCTCTTATTGTTATAGTTCAGCTTTTAGGATTCAGATTAAGCTCTGTAGTTTCTGTTAAACTAACTGGAAGGGGGAAAGATAAAACATTATTCTCACAGATAATGCCCATAGAGTTCTCTGCTATAAGAAGCTTGCAGATTACCACTTGTCCTTTGTAACACTGGGACTTTGGAGTTTGCGTCTTTCAGTTTCAGAGTGCTTTAAGGTTTGCTTCCTGAAAGAAAACTAGATTTTCCTTAAAATCATAGTAATAATTGGGTGACTTTCCCCCCATTTTTATATGCAAACTGAAAAATTAGAAGAAAAAAGTCATCTTGGACTGAACTAATGGCAATACATTTGCAATCACGTGAAAAAAATATAATAACTATAAAATAACCTCATTCTGGCAGTTTTATCTCCTTCTCTAGAAAGAGGTACTAGATTGGCTATAATGACATCCTTGTGCTGTAATCTGTGGTCACTCATAATCCGATGTGCTTGATTATTGAGGGCACTATTACAAAGGGTAAAAATATAACCATTTGCAAGACACTTCATTTAAGTGAAAATGTGTTTGCTTTGTGGGCCTCAGGGTTAATTGTGTGGAGAAAATTGCTGGGTTTTTTCCTGTTTATAGATTTATCACAGGCTCCATTTCTGTAAAAGGCAGCTGAATTTCCTTTGCAAGAAGCAATTTGGTATCTATTGATCCCATCTTTTTAGTTCATCACATTTCAAAATCTGCCCTCAACTTCCTTGGCCCTATATTTTGTCTGGGGAGCCCAGTCAGTCTTGGTCACCCACCTTTATGATGTGATAAGGGGATTAAATAATGCTGCCCTACGTGCTTCTCAGCTGTCAGTTAGAGCATGACCCAGGGATCCTATTGCAAAGAGATGGATAAAAGTTTTACTGCCTTCCAGGACCCAGGCAGGAAAACCCTCACCTGCATGTAACCATTTATCCCCACTGAACCCAGGATATCTCAGTGGAGCAGAGACCTAAGACCCCTCATTTAAACTGCAGGAATGGGAACATTCCTGTCTGTGAGGAACTAAGGATCAGTGCAGTCTACAAAGGACAGTGCAATATCAGAGTTAAGCTTGCTAGTGTGACAAATAGTTTGTGTGTTGGGGTTGGAAAGATTTGCAGTTTTAGAGGGTGGTCACAAAAGTAACTAAATGGTAGGCTTCTGCAAGTGCTTAATGGACTTGGTACAAGTTTGTGTTTGAGATATGACTGGGAAGCCATTGTGGGGAGTGGAGAACTTTCCTAAAAATAGTTGGAGAACTGATATAAAGTGGAAATAATTTGTTTAGATTGAAAGGAGACTGAGTTGCTTCTGGATAGAGAATTGCCAGGAAACATACCAGTACAATTAAGGCAGAAGCTAGTTTGCTGTAGGGCAAGAAAAGTTTACTTGTGTTTTTAGTCAGTTTTCATCATTAGGGGGAAAAGTTTGCATAGAGGACAAATGCAGTTTGAGCTCTGGGGCTAAGGGAGTGAAAAACTAGTAGGAACTGATGATGCTGATGGAGCTTGGTAACAAAGAAAAACATGGAACTGAAATCAGTAATGACAGCACAAGATGAAAAAGTAAAGGTAATCAACAGGGCACAGGACTTGTTTATTTTGGATTACCAGATAAAGGATTTTTAAAGAGTTGTCTGCTCCTCTCGCCATCTTGCTTTCAACAACATAGTAACACTGCTTCTGATACCAATCCTCTTAAAATAAATACATTGCATCCTTTTCCTAACAGATAGCACATTTGCCAGAATCTGTTAATCTCTGAACCTTACTTAAGCTGCTTCATCCAATTCAAACTGAAATACTGCTCTTTGTTGATGACCAGTTTATAAAAAACAGTAAGTGAAAGAGGTATCAGATCCAGAAATTACTTGGCAACTCTGCACTTTTCTCAGCAGTCTTGCTGCTTTGTGCAGCATAATTGAAAATGTCACTTCACATTTTGTACTGAGAATCAAGTTTGTGCTTTGTTGTTTTGGGTCTGGTGATACTCCCTCCCTTCGAAAGCCCATCCCTCAGTTTTCAAGCTGAGTAAGCCATTATTAAGCAGCAATGTAGTATACATATGGAACTTCCACTTTTACACAGACAAATACATCATTACTAGAAGATGATATTGAAATACAGTGAGCCCTCTGTTCCTCCAAAAGACTTAGTTCCTAACAGTTTGCTTGAATTTTAAACAGCTCCTCTGAGCACATGCATTTTCTTTGGCATTTGCTTTACCACAAATAGTCTGACTGAGTTTGTTACCAGCAATCTTTGTAAAAAATGATGAGTTCTAGCTAAAATGTGCAAATTCTGAATTTGTAGCTTTACATCTAAAACTGACTGCAGGAGTTATGCTTCTTTAATGAAACATACATATTGTGAAGCAGATGCTTGTTCAGAATGGTTTGAATTCCGATGTAAAGACCTTGGAATGATTTGGTAGTGAGCAGTTTTAGAGCAGACATTTTTCCATTCAGTATTTGGTAAGTAATTCCAAATAATTGGGGGGGGGATGGAAGGGAATGAAGAGGGAGTGAAAGAGATGAAAAAGAATCTACTCCCAAATAATTTTAGTAGGATTGATTTGAGGGTATGTATTTACTAGTATTTAGAACTGGTTGTAGGGGATATGCCTACATCCAGTGTTTGGCTCACATCTGACCTTTGGCTGCAAAAAGCCTCATGATTTTCTCTTTTTGGGTACACAGTTGGATACCCATTTCAGTTCAGGGATGGCTACTAACAGCTTGGATGAACTGAGAAACAGCTGCTTTTGCATAACTGTTTCTGTGAGTCCTCAGCTTCTGTTCTAATGCAGTCACTGAGATCAGCTTTAAGTGACCATTGGCTTTATGACCCAGAATCATGTCTTAATCATCTGTACCACAGCTGAGCCACAAGCCTGTATGAGACTCATCCATGATATTTAAACTGGAA
Organism: Sakesphorus luctuosus; assembly: GCA_013396695.1. NCBI lineage: Eukaryota > Metazoa > Chordata > Aves > Passeriformes > Thamnophilidae > Sakesphorus > Sakesphorus luctuosus. The sequence continues at coordinate 144,051 of VWZD01012042.1, read as the reverse complement.
CCATTCTTGATATTGATCAAGGATGTCTGGATCTCTGCTAATAGGCTAAAGAGTGCCAAAGAGTTGGAGATGGAGAGATGGAACGGTAATACTGCAAGAGGTGGACTTCTTGCTCTCACTGTAGCAAAGAACAGGCATGAAGGTGAGCAGTGGGGGCCAGGTGACTTAGCTGGATAGCAAATAGAGGCTCCAGATTCAACCGCTAGTCACTAGGGATGTCAAGATGATCTTATGATACACTCCTTTCTATCAGAGCTTTCAGTTTTCTCGTGGAGGTAATGAAAAGCCCTCAGAAACCACTGAAGCAGGTTTGGAAGCTTTGAAAACACAGACAGTCAAATTGCTATTGGGAATTGACTTCAGTGTGAGTGTGGTTGTTTAAGAAGAATCTTTGTGTGTTGTTCAGGACTGAATAATCTATAACTGCTGTCTTATAGATGCTGGTACTGGGGAGAGGGTTGTTTATTTGAGGAGAGTTTGAGATAACTTCAGATCTACCCTGTTAATTACTTACTGTATTGATTTTATGGCTCCTTCAAGTGATGCCCTTATTAAACAGAAAAGTGTTACATTTAAAATTATGGTTTCTAATATTTCCTTAAATATGGTAAATATAGAGGAGTGAGATAGAGATGATGCTCATTGTTTTATATTTTCATAGGGATATGCCTTTCACAATGTTTTAAGGTCTAACCGTTCTGTTACATAATATACTTAGTCTGGGGGTACTCATGTTTTATGTATGTTCTCTGAGGAAGTACAGCATATTCCAGAAAAATACAGTATACCAAACCCACCATGCTCTATTCTAAATATTTAATTTTTTAAATAATACATTGCTACTAATTTCCACACAAATCAACTTCCAGTGTATCTGCTGTTAACACATCATTGCCTTAAAATGTGTACATGGTGGAGATGAGTCAGAGCAAGAGAAATGTTGAAGGGTCTAGAGAGGATTAACCTGAGAGGAAAGGTCAAATCCACTTATGTAAGATTATTGCATAACTTCTCCAAATACGTTCATATATTTTTCTTCTTGTGTATCTTTATATATTTTGACAGCAACTAGTTTTCATTCCTTCATCCTTTCCAGTATGTATAAGGAATGTACCATTAAATCATTTTGACTCTTAAATTGTAGTTGTCACCATTAGGCACCAGAGCGAATATAATTTGTGGTAAATATGGTTGGGAAACTCTCTCTCAGAGGCTTGTTTCAGACCATCTGTATGTTTATGCAGGTTTTCTTTATTTATTTTGAAAGTAACTAGAAAGACAAACAATTGTTTTCTTGTCCCTACTTTAGGTGTTGGGGTGCAGATGATAATCCTCACAAACAGCCAAGCTGTCCTTAACATATCAAGCTGGAACTGTATCTGGATTTTCCTAAATCATTAGTATAGACTTATTTTGAAGACTGAGTCACACTCAGGTCAAGTAAGGTCTCCCAAACAGGAGCTAGATTTGCCTCTGGTTTCCTTTGGCCGGTGTTTGGAATCTCTCCAGGCTAACACTGGATGAACCAACAAGCAAACAGATTTTTTTTGTAGCAGACAGTGTAGATGTTCAAGTCACAGTAACTTAATATTACTAAGCGCGTTTTACCTGCTGATGCCAGCATGTGACTACATGAATGTTTCCTCACTGTGCTATATAAGACTAAAGGCACACAAGATAATTTGAAATTCAACTACTGCAGTGTTAGCTTCCTAAAATTGTCTCAGCTAAAAGTAGAGACTGTGTTAGAAACAGCAAAGCTTCTGCTGTTAGAAAATAAAGAATAAGGAGACAAAAGAAAAAATATCCAGAGATAGTTTTTATTTTATTCTGTAAACATATCCATATTTGGGGATAAAAAAGTAAATCGGAATTAGGGTCTAAAGAGGGTGTAAAGGAAGCCCCCCACCTAGAGACCACTAAAAAAAGAAGCTATCTAAAAGGGAAGATAGATGAATTAGGAAGCAAAAGAAAAGCAATTAATGGAGGAACTAATAGTGACAGGATTTCTTTGAAGACTGCAGGTGAACAGGAACTAAGCGCATAACAGGAGGCTAAATGAGGAAACTAGAGGAATAATAATGGGGCAAAGAGAAGAGGTGGTGAATCTTAATCTCCTCTCACTGTTACCATATTGAGTGAATAGTGGCAATCACCATTTCCCTGTTCTTAATTCAGAAATCTTAACTGCAAAACAAGTTCATGGGTCAAAGAATTATGTCTCTTGTGAGGTGACAGACTTAACCTCTTCTAGCCAATTAGCCTTGAAAAATAGGAAATGCTGAATTAAATGTTCTGTCTTTGAGGTGGAATCGGGGTCATTATATATTAAGTCATGTCAATGATACAGCAGAGGTCAATATATTTAGGACTTATCTATGAGCAAACAGCATCTGTTCTATTTTAGTAAAAAGTGGTTTTTTTCCTTAGTTTTCGAAAACTTTTAGACATGGTGATATATTGCCCTCTTGAGGCCATAACTTGTTCCTGCACTTATTTTACAGATTATTTCCTTTTCCATGAATGAGCCCCATAAAACCTCACAAACGTAGCTGTTAGAAATTCAGATAATAAGTATTAAAATAGAAAATTTCCTCCTTTCTAATATATTTTTTGCTCTAATGTAGACTCCAGGGGTTTTTGGCTATGTATTTTATCCCAGCAAACGTAATGCTGAAATACTGTTCTGATTTTTTAAAAAATAGCATGTGTATGTCAGTTATTAAACTTAAAAAAACCCCTTGCTTGTGAACTTCTATAGACTCTGTGAAACATTAAAAAAAATCTTAGTCTCTACAAAGCATTTGGAGATGCTATCTCCCTGGAAATAGATCTGCCATTTTTATTATTATTCAGAGAATTATAGTTACATTATTTTAAAAAGCAGTGTTTATTTTTGCTTTGGGACCATCAGGTCAAGAGTATAGTGGCTTTCTTTCTTTATCTATCACTAAATGGCTAATTAACTGAAAATATTTGGAAAAATAATGAACTTAGCTTTTATTTAAAAGGCACTGAAAGTCCCATGGTATTAATTTTGTGCTATGGGGTAAAGGTATACAATTTGGCTAATTTCATTCTTTTAATGTCACTTATACTTTGTTTGGTAAATTGTAACATTTTTGGAAATTCACAAGTCTTTGTTTAATTGACATCATGCCTCTGGATTTCAGGCTACAGAAGCAACCATGATGTGTATATATCATGTGTGACTTTCAAGTAATTAAATGCCTGAGAAATGCAGCTCATTTCTAGCAACTATGAGATCAAAGAGTAAAGAAATGGTGGAACCAGTTAGAGGAGGTGCCAGCATGGCTCGAATGGAGTGTCCTCCCGTGCCCAGAGCATGTGCAAGACAGCAGCTGACCATCAACTGGAAATAGCAGCTGCACGAGGGCGTTCCACCGTCAGTCCACTGTCTGAAGCCCAAATACTCAGGGTATGCAAACTAAGGAATGATGATCATCCATAATTGTCTATTTTTCAGAGCAGAATAAAGCTTTATATTAAGCTATTACAGAGGCCATTACATGAAAAAAATTGCAAATGTAGTTTAGTTTGTCTTTCGGATGCACTTTATCTCATAATTGATACATACATTTGCTGTAACACAAGGTGAAAATAAGGTATGTCACCAACACAACATTTAAAATAATTACATGAAGAAGCAATGCAGTACTTCCAAGTACCCTTACTTACATCACTGTAAGTCCTTTCAAGATCCATAGTTAACACTGGCAGCACTTTTAGACAAAGTGCATTAAGCAACTACCTTCACTGAAAATTAAGATCCTAATTACAGACTTATGTTATCCATAGTGCTTGGGTCAGGGTTGCTGCATAGTAAACACTTCATATCGAAAGAAAGAGTACAGGAGATTTGATTTTAAGTTTATCTGTAGAAGAAATAATTTGTATTTGAACAAGAAGTCCTGAACTAACTTCTACATTTTCTATTCTATTTTAGAGTTGTTCAGAGTGGCAGAGGAAGAATTGAAATTTCCGACTGTTAAATAGGTGTGAATTTACTGTAGCTTTGTGCCACTGTCCTTTATACAGGACACAACAAGTCTTTTTGGCATCTGGCATTTTTACCAAAGACAGGCCCCTCTTCTATGCTGTGCTCAAGGTCTCTCCAGAGTCCAGACACTCCTTCCAGCTGCTGCTGCAGAGCTGCAGTCCCTGTTTCTGGGAGATACTGGCATCATCTTCCTTTGCTCAGGCAGATTTATTTGCTGTTCTTGTTCTTTCCTTGATACATCATTTGCTACAAATTTCTGGAGATGTTCTTGCTCCCTGGTTTACTCAGTAAACCAGGAATATATGACCTAAAAACATTCACATGTCTTAGCAGATCTCTAGATATAGCAAGTCTTTGACTTAGACAGGATCACATGAAAGTATAAGCTAAAAAGGCTTCCATTTAGGATACTTGATGCTGCAATGCATAAGAGAAAATTATCCTGTATTAGAAGATGTTTTGGTCATCTGTCTTTATTTCCTAGCTGCTGCTTAGGACTCCTGAATTTTAGGCAAAGAAAAAAGTTATTTTAAGAACAGTAAGAGTTTCTGTGAGACATGAACAGTAACAGGTATTGCTCTTTGTGAATAAATATATTTTCAGAAATTTTATGGTGAGTCCTAGTAACAGGATGAACTTCAAAGACCAGATTTGTATGAACATTCAAAAGTTTGAATATTACTCAGCTCACTAAATATCATGGTTGCTGCCTATTCCACTTTTAGCTTCTGCTGGCCTGTTTTATTGCCAAAGNCCCCCCCCCCCCGCTTTTTTTTTCTTTTCGCTAAATGTAAATAGCTATCTTGTCTTTTTCTTATATTTACTGCCTTGCTCCCTGTTCATGCCCCATTTCCTTATAGTCTGTTCTTCCTTCCTATTTCTGTCTCATTTTCAGCACTCTTGGTATTAGCTCACAGGTTTCTCCCTTCTGCTGTTTCTAGTATTCACTCCATAGTTTCAATATTGTTTCCTCGGGAGCCTTTTTCCAGTCAGCCTCAAAAATTTTACCCAGACTAGGGATGCTGAATGAGTTGAGGGCTAAAACCATTTTAATACAGATTCACTCTGCAGAGGTTCCCCGAGAAAAGCCAGTGCCGATTAGAACAGCGAGAAATATTTGGTTCTTTAACCGATATCCGTGTGCCTGCATAACCCCGCAGCGGCGCAGCTCACCCGTGTGCGCGGGTGGCTCTCGCCGTGTCCCCGCGCCGGCCGCACGGGACACTTGTGCCGCCACCAGAGGGCTCGCACCCGCCGCCCCGCCTCGGGAACAACCAGAATTCAGATTAGGAGGCATGAGAATTTAGGAGGCAGATAAGCAAAATTATTGTGTGGCATCCAGAATGTGAATGCATGTGTAAGATTTTTCCATAGCAAGGATGATAGGCTCATTTACTTGCTTACTCAATCCCCAGGAGTGCTTTGAACCTCACACTGCTTTTGAGGTACAGCTCTCTTGGCTCAGGGCTATATGGTTATTCCCAGCAGTGTCCTACCAGCCCATGTATTTTACTCCTGTGGTTCTGGGTGTTCAACAATCCTCTAAAAGACTGAGGAAAATGTTACCAGTGGTGTTGGAAGCGTGTCTGCTAATCTAAGAATATACCTGTCAGAAACAGGGTTTAGGAGGCATTTGGCTTACTTTTCCTGTTTCTGTCTTAGCCCCACAGTCAATCTGTTGGTACTTAGAATATCCTTTTTTAGATCTTGCAAATTTCTAACAGCAGTGAAGGCTCTGTAGTAGTTCTTTCAAACAAAATGTAGGCCTTCACCTTGAGCCAAAGGTAAGACAAGGCACAGGGTAAAGAAAGAATTACATTTGTAGTATCATGGAAATGTTTAAGTATCTAGAGGCGCACATTTAGGAATGATTCTTAATATTCACGTTAGCATAACTTGCTTTTTGTCTAGAAGCAGAAAAAAAATCAAAAGTGCCATTGAAGCAATGAACTTTTAATTGCAGAATTGGGTCCAATATCTTCAAATATAGTTGTTTATAATAGATTTAAAATAACACTTTGCATGTTTCTCTGTATCATGCTTATAAAGCCTATCCTACCTTTATGGTTCTGGCTCTTCTACCTGGAGGGCTTTAGGAAACTAAAAATCTTTTTGGCTATTCCTGCTCCAGTCAGAATATAGTCTAAATCTGGGAAAAGTAATGAGCCAGTGACCATTCTGTGGTTATGGAACTTTCTGCTCTGTAACCATATAAATCATGGCAAATTCAATAGATGCCCATTAGGGAAAATGTATTCCATAGCAATTTCTAATCCTGTGTGTGGTAGTTGGGCACAAAGCCTAGAGGGGGCCTCTTGAAAGATTTGTGTAATTTCACAGTCTTAAAAATGCTTAACTGGACAGTATATAGTAGAAGAAATTGTGTCTTTACACGAATGTCATCTGAGAAAAGTATTTGATCTTCATCTTTTCCCAGTTTGGAGGGAACATTTAAGTCACACATTCTCATAGACTGGGATCATTGAATAAATGTGTCACTTTTTAGCAGAAAACCTCCAAGTTCTATTTCTGAATTGTTTGTGAATATATCCTGAATTGCATGTTAAGCATTTCCGTCCTACTGATGTGTTGGGTCAGTTGTATGTTTCTGGGAGGTCATTGCCTGCCACAGAATCTTGACAATATCACAGATAGAATATTTTCCATTGTAGCATCTTGGTTCCTTGGGGATCCCTAACATCTGTATTGCTAATGGTTTTACTGTTGCCTCTGGCTCTACCTCCAATTAAATTGACTGTGGCAGTTTGTTACAGCCTCATCCTCTTGTGTACCTGGATTTCTTTTACTTACCTTTGCCTATGAAGAAAGTGCACTTTTATCCTTTTGAAAATAAAGTCCATGGGCAGGAATGTGTTCCTCCTGAGACTAATATGCAAGTCCTTTTGTGGTTAGACAAAGGGTTTTCTTAATGCATTCTGTGATAGAAGTGCCCTTAGAGCCAGCCCATCCTTGTACACAGACCACTCTGTGAGCTCAGTCTTCTCGTAAATTGGGAACAAACTTTACAACACTGTCTACTTGCAACGAAATTGGACATTCATTTTTAAGCACACAGCCTCATAACCAATTCTTTTAAGAAGAGAACTCCCTTTGTGTAATAAAAGGGAAGGTGGAGAGAAAAAAGGTCTGGGGTAGTGATTTAACAAACAGTGTTGTCTAGTGCTTCCACAATGAGGCTTGTGGAACACAGTAGACTTCCCACCATCACTCTTATCTATCGAAGCAAATAATTTCAGTATGTTTGCTTTTAATAGTTTGGCACGTCACTTTTATTCTGATTTTAATCTTACTTCAAGTCATTCGAAGGTCTTTGTACTTTTAATGCAATGACCAGAGGTGTCTTATGTATAAGACAGCATACATGTTAAATGAAAGTGTTAGACTAGTAGACTAGTAGTGTTAAAACTGCACAGGTTGAAATTGCAAGCCCAAAAGTATGGAAATAAATTTGCTCTGTGTGCTATCTAGGCACAGTAAGTCTGGGAGGTTTTTTTTCCATAAAAAGCAACCCCAAATTTGATCTAGGATGAATGCCATAAAATTTTTCATAATGGTAGGATGTAGTTGCATCCTCTGTTTTATGGTATAGTTTTGGCAATGTTAATGTCAACATAAGAACTTCTTTACAGTGCATATATCCAAATTCCCCATCTAAAGGAAACTCCCATTAAAAATCTGATAAAAACATCTAAGATACTGCTGCTTTTAGTGTAATAACAAAAAAATAAAGTTGTGGGGTTTAGTATAAGTTCCATGTTTCCATGTTCAGTTTGCTTCCATTCTAACTATGGTCTAATAAAAGCTGGACTTGTAAAGTGATAGGTGCGGCTGAGATGGAAACTTCCTCTTATCCCATTCCATTCAATTAATGAAAGCTGAACTTCAAAGTCTAAATGCGATCATTTGAAGTGCTAAAATTATTGAACACCGGAACTGTTTACCTTCCTATCTGACCAAAGAAAAGGAGAGATCTTGTAATGTAAAAGTAAAACTAAACGACTGAACTGAAGTTGTGAAACTTCAAAAGTTCAAGTGCAAGAAGTGGTGTTAACCTAGTTGAGAGGCATTTGTGCATAATTTTAAGTGACTCGCTTGATAGTCAACAGATTCTTTTCATGACTGTGACAGTAAAAGCTTTTCTGGGAGGTCTTAGTTGTGCCCTGCTCACAAAATTGCAATCCAATTAGAATATGTCTGAGCAACATCACTAATGAGCTATGAAAATATGGGCTGGTATCATCAGGGACTGGAGGTTTTCTATAGTATCATAAGCACTTACATTGTTATCACTAGTTTTTAGTTGGTCAATTGCTTGTTGTTTTGCTGACAGCCTGTAATATTTCTTCTGGGCTCTACTTGGTCTTTTTAAACCATGCACAGTGCCCATGCCACCAGCTCCAGGAGCAGGTTGGTTTGGTCAGCGGATACCAAAACTTATTTGATTGACTCAGTTGATGGCAGTAAGCAGCAGCTACAGGTTTGTTGCTGCAGATGAGGAAGTGGAAAGTTAATGGATATATATATTTCTAAAGAATGATGGTCTTTGGTCAGAGATGGGGTGGAATTCTGAAATTCAATGGGAAAGCATAGGAGGACATTGTGGAAGCTGGAGAAACAGGGAGCGAGGAATTGCTGGGCCATTCCAAAAGTAGTGGGCTGCAGGTAGTGAGGAGTGAGGTGTGTGGTGTGCTGAACAGTCATCACGAATAGAGAGGAATATCTAGACAGAATCCAGCAAAACTGGAAAAAGGAATGGAGTCCAGCAAAAACTGCTTGGGTTGCCAAAGACTGCCTTTTTCTGTGTTCATTTAAACTATTTAATTTTTGTGATGCACACTTGGGATAAGCAGAACACATGGAGTCCTATTAAATGTAATGAATTGCATGTGAGGCTGGTTCAGTTGACCACCTCTGTCCATGCTCCAGGGTTTCTTGTACTGGTGGCATACCACCACAGCTGCTCTGCCACTCTGTTATCCCACGTGCCAGATGCAACCAGCCTGCCTAACCCAAGGGCCTTTGTGCAGCTGCACTGGATGTAGAGAACCCTACAATCTGGTGCAGCAGGTGGGGAATTTCATGTGCCCTTATATTTAACATTTCCAGGTATATGCTTCCTCAGCCCAAAATCCATGCTTACCTTTGACCTATGAGCTGATCCATGCCTGCCCTTTATCTGTGACTCAGCAAGTGAATTCTCATTCTTATGATTCAAAAATTTTGAGTATTCTGGTTAATTAATGAAGAAGACTCAGGATATTTAGTGAAATCCCATCAAATTTATTTTTAATACTTCTCAGTTAATTAAGTAATTCCTTAATTGTACAGAGCAATCGAATTAAGTGTATTCTCATTCTATAAGATAACAAAGCACACACTGAGCTCCAGATTCCTCCCCCTCCCCAAAACTTAAGAATTGTCTGTCTTTTCCTTTCTTATCCATCCAGAGAAAATAGAATTAGACCACAAACTTTGTATGTGCCAAATTTGAAAGGAAGCCATTTTTGCTCTGTTGGGTTTTTTTTTTTTTGGTTTTTTTTTTCAGAGATGTGTGATCAAGACTTTCTTTCTCCCCCTAGGAAAATCTGTAAAACTGTCATGAAACAAAATGGAAAGCTGAAGGTTTTAAAGGTCAATGTTTTGAAATTTCCTGTGTGGGATATGCGAAGAGCTTTATCATTATTTGCAAACTTTATCACAGAAATTGCTGCAAATCATCCAATAACAATCCAGAAACATTTGTTTCTGTACCAAGCAGAACAGATTAAGAATATCTTCATGCTGTAGGAGGTCTGGTTTTTTAAGATTTAGCTAGCTAGTACAGTGCAGAACTATTATATTTGCAAAACGGAACCAGCTGGTCAGAAAGCAGACACTGGATTACACTGGTGCTTCTTTTTTTCTCTTCTGTTTCCTTTTTTTCTCTCTGAGGAATTCTGGTACAGTAATTTTTAGCTTCAATGTAGCCAACTATGAGCTCTAAACTTTTATGAAGTTTAGATGGAAAATGCAATAGTTTAATTTCCTGTTAATTTCTACCAAAGTATGAGTTGGGTGGAGTTTACAGTATTTTCTTTATAAGTGCGATACTGTCTAGATCAGATTCTTAACTAGTATAAATCAACATAGCTTCACCAAAGTTTATTCCTGTTGAAACTGTTTCCCCTCTTAAGGATGGTGAAGAAAAAAATATCTAGAGAAAGAAAAACATAATCTCAATCAGAAAAAGCAGAAAGGTAAAAAGAAAGGGATGTAAAGTGTTTTCATTGGTGTATTATCAAATGAAGGGGGGGAAAAAAGAAAAATATTCTTTATTAGTTAGAATTTCTCATCCTATGAATTTATTTCTTTCACTGAATACTTCTGGATTTGGATTTAGGATTACATGTTAAGCCTCTTTCTTTGTTTTGATATAATTTATCTTGTAATCTGTTTTTAAAACATAGTTTCCTGCAGCCAGAGTCTCACAATAGATTTTCTGTATTGTAAGACAGGTTTTTTTTCCCCATAATTTTTTAGAACTTATTTTGTCTTAAGCTTTTATTTAAAACATAAATTCTGGGAAATATTTGAGGTTATGAGAAAAGGAACTATTCTGATGCTCTTTGTGTCCCTGACTGCATGTACGTCTTTAATTGTATTCTAATTAACTAGGCCATCTTGATTACACAGAAATGACTCTGTGTTGGTCTATCTGTGGAGGGGCAGTGGCCCTTCAGTCAAGGGAGAAGTTGTGGACTTCCCCTCTGTTATGGTACTTGAGGAGATTAAAGATGTGGATTTAAATTTTGTGACAGGGCTGCATGGACCAGCGATGCCGCAGGCGCTCCTTCTCGAAGTGTGAGCGAGCAGGCGGCCTCATTCCTGCCCTTGGCTGCCCAGCCAGTCTGGGCAGGCGGGCAGGGTTGTTTGCACTGGCCTCATTCTCAGAGCCTGGAGGTTACTACACCTTGACCAAAAGTCAAAGACGAGAAGGGCAAGTTCGGCATCAAGAGGTAGCCAGGTCCATCACTCCCGAGGGGCCACGGTCGGCGGTACTCGCATGGGTTTCAATTTCCCAGCCGGAGCTGCCTCCGTGCTGGGCAGGGGTGATGTGCAAGGCTGACATACCGGAGGATAAAGGGTACTCCTTCCTCACTGGCATCAGGCTATTCAAATAAATAGGACGGAATCCTGGGCACTGCTATGAAGAAAGAAAAGCCCCGGGGCATTGTTTTGATCACTAATTCACGGCGAATGGAGCAGCACCTGAATTGCTGAGATTTAATCTCACGTACAGGTTGAGATACAGTTAATTTTCCATTTCGCACGCTGTGACCGCTCAGCCCGGACGGGCCGCAGTTCCCGCTCGGTGCCCGCGCCGGGATGGCCGGCAGGTGGCGCTGTGGGCCCGGGCACGGCGCTGCTCGACCTGAGCCGCGCGCTCCCCTCCGGCCGCCCCGCCCGGCCCTGCGCCGCTCTCGGCCCTACAGATGTGTTGCTCTGAACGCTTCCCATAAAATTTTATTGCTGTCATTTGAAAAATAGTAGGATTATTGTGATTTGTGCAGCCTGGCAGAGCAGAACCCGCCGGGGTTGGCCGCGGCCGGTGCTCCCCCTGCCGCGGGCTCCCCTCGGATCCCCCCGCGATTCCAGCATGCCAGGTGGCACTGGAGCCGGAGCTTTTTTTAAATTTTATTTTTTTTTATTTTTTCCTCAGATAACGTGCCTCATCGTGGTTCTGTAGGAGGCTGTATCTACATTTTTTGTTGGGGCACCCCGACAAGCCCATGGGCATTCCCCGCTCGCTCCTGGAGCACTCCCCGCTCCCTCCTGGAGCATTCCCCGCAGCCAGGCTGGTCTGAGCCGTGAGGGTACACACTAGGCTGGATCTGGCTGCTTGGGAGCCTCTCAGCACCAGCCTGAAGTAGCAGACATTACAACACAGGCACGTTTTCCGAGAGGGCAGAAGTAACTCCGTGGCTAATAGTTGCTTTTCATAGTGTTGCAAGCCTTCGGTGTTTCCGAGCACCCTTTTGAAGGCATACAGACATCGAGTACTGCAGGCAGATGTTATACGTGTCTGTCTCTGTAAAATACATGACGCACATACAAGAGAGAGTTGTTTTTTTTTTTGTGCTTACCATATCACCTTGTCTCTCAAGGACAGCACATTTCTAAAATGCAGGCAGAGATTTATTGGAGGGACAAGAAGGACTTTACTCCTCCTGCTCCTCTCCCCCTCTGCTCACATTTCCCACTCCTCTGCCAGCTTGGCATCTCTTATGCTCCACTGTGAGATGGAAGAAAGCAAGCAATGTAGCCAGGGGAACATCTTGCTCCCCACCCATCCCATGGCTTGCTGTGGGGAATGTAGCCCTTGTGGCATGGCCTGTGGGACAGAGGAGATGTAGCTCCCTTCATTACTTGCCCCAGAGTACAGGCATGTTTTCTCAGTCACCATAGCCACTGGATTGCTTTCCCTGTTTTCCTTCCCCCTTTCTGGAATGTCCTGATAAACAGCCTACAATGAAATCTGCACAATAACAGTTTTCTTCCTTTTAATGATTTGGTATACAGTGGATTCCATGAATTGAGGTAGCAATAGTGTCCTCATCATGAGGTCTTGTAGGGACTCACATAAAAAAATAGTCATTAATGGCTTCAGAGTGCCTCAGTGGTGCTGCCATGCTTGCAGTATGCACTGCAGCTTCTGACAGAGGCTAGCTTGGGTTCAGAAGTACTGCCACTTCACCTAGAACCCAAGAGTTGATTGTTGGACCCTGCTTCTTGGCACAGTGCTGGGCCAAAATGACTCTGCTGCTATTAATTTTGAAGGAAGTGTGGCTCTACTTGGTCTGTGTTATTAGCAGTGCATAACATGGCTGTGCACCCACTGCTCAGATTCCTGTTTCTGTCTCATTTGCAATTCCAATTTCATGTGCAACTTCAGACATGGGAATTTGGGGTCCTGAGTCACTCAGGAATCTTTAAAAGTTCAGTGCTTAGCTTGCTTTAAGCTATCTGAGTGGACTAATAAATAGTAGAAATCATTCCATAAGTAAAGTAGTGAGAGTGAGATACTGAGTGTATATACTGAGTTGTCATCCAACTGGAAAGTAAAATTCTCACCATTCTGTGAAATTCATGGTTAATGACTAATAATATAACCAGTATTAGAACTAACTTAATCTATTCTTAAAACGCTTGTAATAGATGGACATTCCTCTTCAGAGTTAATTTGCAGGGTGCTTATAAACATCACGGTCAGTTTATTCCATTTACTCTCTGGTTTCATGGTGGATAAGACTTAGGTAAAATTATCTGTACTCAGTATGTGCCTATAGTGTCATCCAATCATGTAAATTCAGGGGCACTATTTTTAATCAGACAATATAATTGGTACTAATCTTGAAATAAATGGTGCTCCTGAGAAGCAGGAGCTCCTGTCTTCTCCGGAGCACCATCTGTGTGGCTCATATGCAATCAGCAATATTTATATTAAATGCTATATATTCTGCCTCATCTGTTCTTTGATTTTTCTCTGAGTCCCATCCTATGCCCTGGATCAGGAATCACAACATCCAAGTTCTGCCAAGCAATTTCTCCCCTCAGTCTGCTGTGTATACCTTGTTACTGCAACTTTGTTTAGTCCTTTCATCAGTCTCCAGTGCTCATAGTACACCCAGTCTACCCAGTGCAAGGTCTTTACCTGAATTTTTATTATAATCTCTATGAAGCTTTTTATATATCCCCTTATATCTTCTAAAACTTTGCTGTTTTCTCCATTTCACCACAGTCAAATGGGTTTCACATTGTCTTGTCCCAAAATATTACATTAGATTATCCCCAGAAACACTGTTCTGCTTCTCATTTTCTAAAAGACCACTTCCTATTTGTTGGTGAGGTTTTTTATTGGTTTTTGCTTTGTTTTGTTTTTTTTTCTTTGCATGCTTTTAAGAGGCAAAATTGTACTCTCTTGGCTGAAAAAAATTAATAAAATTGAACATACATTTTTCACATTGCCACTTTGCTAACAAATGTGCTTTTCTTGTTCTTTTTTCTTACATGGTAAGGGGTTTGTAAGCAAACTGGATGAATTCATTCACTGGTTAAATGAAGCCATGGAAACAACAGAGAACTGGACTCCTCCTAAAGCAGAGACAGACAGCCTCAAACTGTACCTGGAGACACACTTGGTAGGACAAGATTATACTATGGTTATTATCAGTAATTGAAGTGTTCTGCTGTGCTTTTTGATTATTATTTTTAATTACTAGTGTGCATCTATATTTTAATGTAAGATTTGCGGCATTACAGTTGATTTTAAAGAAAACACCAACAAATTATTTTCTATTTTTGAAATATGTACTGATAGCTTTGTAAAAATTAAATTAAAAGTGAGAATTACGCTACAATTCATAATTTATTTCCAAAACTGAATGAAAATGGCAATAGCAAAAGGAGAAAGGATGATGTTTTTTCTGCTAATAATTCTAGGGTTTTTTCTCCACTGTAACAGTAATAAAAGTCTAGTGTATAATTTATTCTCTCTTCCACAGTTTTAACACAGGACAGAGTAATTTAAATAAAAATTTGAAATAGATATTTTAGTAATTTTATTTGATATGCATTTCTGTCATGTGATTAATACAACTGTCACTAGCCTTTGTTGTTGTTCAAAAAGCTAAAACATTGAGTGGAAGTAGAAAACATTTGGACAAATAATCTTCTTAATATACTACAGGTTAGAATGATAGATTGAGAAATATTTGATAAACCTCATGGGGCTTCCACTGAATTCTTCCAAGAGCTGTTTCTTGTTATGAGGAGGTAAAACTAAGAGCTGCATTAAACCAGGCATTAAGTCCTCAAAAATAAGGTTTTATGCTGTACATAGAGAGTAGAGCTCAATGTGCACTGTGGGTAGGTATCTTAATAGGTAAACTCCTTTATCGGGTAACAAGAACAGAAAAATAATGGACAATTAAGCTAAGAAATTTCCTCTCGTTCTGCCAAAATCTTAGATTCTTGCCAGTATGAAATGGAAGATAACACTACTCTGAGCGAATGACCTAGACATCCCAGTTAGATAAAAGAGTACAGTAACTGAGCCCACATCAGACCATCATCCTCCAAAGCTCAGTCTCATTTCCAGTCTCTGATAACCTTATGGTAGAAAAATATTTGATAGTCCCAGTAAATCACGTGATGCGTTACAGGAAAAAAATGTCATCCTAATCCCTACCGTAATACTGGAGTGACCATTATTAAATTAATTAAGTATACATTAACCACATATGCAATTAGAATCAAACTGAAAACTGTCTTCAGAATTTCAGCTTCAGAATACAGAAAGCTCTTGTATCTTTTGTTCTTAAGCATTTCTGTTGTAGTAGCACCTATGGGCAGTCACTAGATTTAGTGCCCATTGTGATAGCCTGTCAAATGCAGTGTGAAGACACTGCATTTTTGCCTTATGTTGTAGATTTTGGGGTTTGGGGCAGAGTTCAGATTTTGGCCATGTGCTGCACAGGGTCAGTCTCATGATTCCCATTGTGTCCACATGTGCTCTGGAGACAGAGCACATTGTGAAATCAGACCTCAGAAAAGGCATTGGTCAATTTATTTTCCATGTACTCTGCTACATGAAACTTTTGGTGAGATAGTTTTTTATGAGTAGAATTGCAATTTTCACTCTTGACTGGATAAAAACAAACATATTCCAGGAACAGGGCAGTCGCCAGGCTGAGTACCTTTCACACTCAGTTCCGTTTTTGCTTTTTTCCCCCGGGGAGGAGCACAGTAGCTCATTTTCAGGCAAATGACTTCCAACTTTGCCATGTGGTTCTCTGAGAGATGAGGCCAAAACGATTTATATCGGACTGGAATGTGGAATAGTAGCTCAGAGGCAAGTCCTTCATTGCTAGAGGTAGTCTGAATAAGTGAGTTTGTGGGCACCGGTACAACCTCATTTTCCCCTGCTGGTACCCAGGTTCCCAGCTGCACTCACTATATCTGCATATCTTTGGGGTAAGGAAATCTTTGTATGCTTCAGGATGACTATGTTATGAAACAAGTTGGGTTTTCAGTTTACTTATCTGAAGAAATGAAACCTCTAAAGAGCAGTTCAATTTCAATTTGATAACATTATAATTATTGTAATGGCATCTATAGCCAGTGAAAAATCCATTGTATAACATGAAAAAATATAACTCTGAGTTTTCTTTTTTTGGATTTCAGAAAATGTATGCTCTCATACTGGTTTCTACAAAGCTGAAGAAATGAGAGCATTTTTATAGTGGGGAAGATAATTATTTGTATTAACTAGATTGTCAGCTTTTCATCTGTCAGACATCCTAATCTATGTTTAAACAGAAGTATATGAACTTCAATTCACATTAAACTCACTGTTGAAATTTCCCTTAGCTGAGCATTGTAAGACAATGGTAATCAAGGTCTTTGTGAGGGACTTATGCTCCTATTTTCTTCTTTTGCCAGTCAGGTTATACATGCTGTCACCTAAGATACATTGAAGTAAAGGACTTAGAACTTTACAAGATTAGATTCCAGACTTACAGGTTTATAGTACAGACAATGATAACAAACTGACTGGGAAAACAAAGAAAATGTCTTAGTTCCTTTCTATGTACTGCCTCTATGCTAGCAAATCTCATGGTTCCTCACTTGTGTAGGTTTTCTCACCATAGAATAAGTGAAAACAGGGTGCAGGTAAGTACTTTCATTTGTAGAGACATCATCATCGTCATCATCATCACGGCTAGGCTTCACAAACCATCTCGTCAGATCTCAGAAGCTAAGCAGGGTCAGGCCCAATTGGTACTTGGATGGGAGACTTCCTGGGAATGCCAGGTGCTGTAGGTTCTAGTCCTGAGGACTTCACTGTCACTGTCCAAGCTTGCTCGGCCGTGGCAGATGAACCTTAGTTGAGACATGGCCTTAGCCTTTGCCACAAGTTATCGATTTCACTACCTGTCATAATTGTTTTCTCAGTTATGTGCTTGTTGTGATAATAAAATTAGTGTCATAAATAGAATATTTTGCATTCATGAGTGAAATCTCTTCTGTCAAAATGTAAGAAAAGAAAATATGGAAGCAGGAGAACAGAAAAATGTACTTTTTCTCTTTTTCATTATTGGCTGGGGAAAGTCCTGCAAAAGTGAGGAGGACAAGGTTATGAACATCAATCAAATTTTTCAGTATGTAAAATTCTAGACTGTCATTTCAGGATTCCCATGTAAACTGTTGACAAATGATAGAATTTTAAAATGTCTCCTCACTCAACCTTACTTTTCACCATCTTTGACATCTTGAGAAACAGTGTGGCACAGACACTTAAAGAGACCGTGTTTTAAAAAAAAAGCATCATGAGGAACCTACACCATCAACTTATGAGAATCTTTGCATAAGGTAATGCTCACACAAGAAGTCAAACCTCTTGAACAGGATGGTGATGCAAGTCTTTATTGTAAGCATCATTGCATGACATCTTCAGCTCAAATTGGTAAATTCCCCAAACAACTTTTCTTAATTCTTTTATATGGTCTGGCAATATTGTCCACCCAGGATTTTAATCAACACTTTGAAGCAGATGAATAATGTTTGTCTGTTGCTCTTGGCTCAGCAAGAGCTGCCTTCAGGCATCTCTGTAACTGTCTGAAGGTCCAACCTGGCCAGCTCCTGAAATAGTGAAGCACTTTGTTGTGAAGCTGGAAGGCAGTCAAGCCTCAAGTTGACCCATTTTCCCCAATTATCTCATCTGCACAGAGACTAGCTGGGGAGTTCCTGAGCCACCCAAGGAATTAATGACTAAATTCACTGTGTGCACACAGGCATAGGCCTGATACCCAAGTACACTACAATTATAATTATTGACTGTAGGACAAATTGGAATTTCATTCTTAAATCACAATTGCAACTTAAACTCCATAGATTTTTCCATGATGAGTAACCATACAGTTTGCTAAAGAGCATGAAGTTTTTCTGTAAACTAAAAGGTAGTCTACATCTTGAATGTGCGGCAAAACAGGCAATGTTCAGCTTGGAGAACATTTTCTTGCAAATTTTAAAACCAGGTTCCCTGATGTTCTGCAGAACCGAAGTTGCTATATGCTTTATTTTAGATAACACCAAAGCACAAAGCTATAAATGAAAATGCTCTCAGAGATCCGTGCAATAGCGATTGAAATTATTCTTTCAGTTTTACAGGTCTTCACAACTGAGTAACATTGGTTAAACTGATTTGGGAACTGCGTGCTTCCCATTCATATGGAAGGGCTGACATGGAGCAGCCACCACTTGAACATCTGGCACTCTGCAGGCAGCCACCCAAGCCAGCAGATGTCGAAAACACTAATACGTTTTCATAAAACAGGGGTGTTTTTCAGCAGAAATCTACTTTTCCACAAAGGCCTCAGTCAGTCCTACCAGAGAAAAGAATAAGGCACATTTTGAATTTTGTGAACAATTAGGCTCAAATTCATTCGCAAGGAAAAGATAACTTCATTTACCTTACTGAAAATTAGCTTCTGAAAGTGGTTTCTGATTCACTTTATCTTTTATATCTCTCCTTTTCTGTTATGCTGATTTTTCCCATTGGCATCCTGATCAAAATCAGCTACTAGCAGACTCTAAGCACAGACTTGGTGGTATGCAAATCAGTTTTCATCAAAACCAGTGTCCTGAAGGCAGCTTATGAGCTAAAAGCATCTATCTAGGTGGTACTGCTGTGCTTGTGAAACCAAGCAGACTTTCTTACCAGCTCAACAAATAAGAATTCACCATATTGCTCTTGACCATTTTAGTTTGCTAAAACAGATGTTGAACTTTAGCTTTATCCCTGGCCTGACAAGATACGCTATATTAGCACAGTAAAAAAAGTAAGCTAGCAAATAAGGAAATGTGAAGAACTGTTGAGGAAAAGGTTTAGACAAAAGGCACTATATATATTTGCTGAGGCCTGGAACTTTTAATTCTGTAGTCTCAACTTTTTCCTTTGCTGTTAAAACAGTACTTTGCTTTCTTGTTGCTGCACAACTAATTGTGCACTGTACTATGGTGCACTCTTAGGTTTTTTGTCCTCAGCCATTTCTGTGTTTAGTGTCATATTTAGAGCTAGGTAATACAAGACTTTTAAATGGGAAACTGAAAATTAAAAAAATCATATTTTACACTTATTTTGTGGAACTTAAATCCTTCTTGCATTATTAATAGATGTTGGCAAACAATATTTTTCAGTAGAGATAAAATTTGGAATTAGTAGTGAGGCACTTCTGTCCTAACAGTCTTCTTTTTTGTGTAAAATTCTGAAATCTGGAGAACAGGGAACAAAGAAGAGAGAGCAAGTAATCACAGATTTTCCATTTTTTTCTTCAAAACCAGATAAAGAATGGACAGAGTTTCCCATGATAATGAAGTTGCTTTGGAAATGCTTATTCCCTTTTGTTCTTTTGAGTAATACCATGGCTGCAATCTGCCTACACTGAAATTTGTAATTTGGAGGAGAGCAAATCATAGAATCATATAATAATTGGTGTTGGAAGGAAGCTTTGACATTCGTCTAGTCTATAGCTCCTGCAATGAATAGGGACATCTCAACTGTATTAGATTGCTAAGAGTCCCTTTCAATCTGACCTTTAATGTTTCCAGGGATGGGCATCCACCACCTCCCTGGGCAACCTGTGCCAGTGTTTTATCACCCTCATTGTGATTTCTTCCTTTTATGTAGTATTAATCCACACTCTTTTAGTTTAAAACCATTACCTCTGGTGCTATCACAACAAGCCCTGCTAAAAAGTTTGTTCCCATCTTGGGGGTTTGACTAGATGATCTCCAGAGGTCCCTTACAATCCTAACTATTCTGTGATTCTATGATGTTCCTTGTAAGCCCCCTTCAAGTACTGAAAGGCTGACATAAGGTCTCTGAACAACTCTAACTCAGTCAAGCCTTTAGAGTGGTGCTCCCACCCCTGTGATCATTTTTGTGGCCCTTCTCTGGACCCACTTCAAAAAGGTTCATGTCTTTCTTGTACTGGGGACCTCAGAGCTGGATGCAGAACTCCAGATGGGGTCTCAAGAGAGCAGCGTAGAGGGGCAGAATCACCTCCCTTGGCCTGCGGGCCGCTCTGCTTTCAGTGCAGCCCTCGGATGCTGTTGGCTTTCTGGGCTGTGAGCACTCATTGCTGGCTCATGTGCAGCCTTTCATCCACCAATATCAAGTCCTCTACAGGGCTTTTCTCGAGGTTTCACTTTACTCTCCTTGTAACTGTGGGTGTAAGGTATCTTTACAAAATATGGCAGCTGACTCAGTTTCCTATTTTTCCAGAAAGCACAGAGAGGAATTGTTTGTAACTTGTAGAAAGAAAGGAAGAGAATGGCATCTTTGAAAAAAAAAAATCAATTGTTCACAAAAAAGTTGTTTACTTCTTGGATTTCTTTTTTTTTTTAGGCAAAAAACATGTGTTCTGTTTAGTTGAAACTAGAATAGAAAATACTGTTCTGTATAAAGTACAAGTGGCTAGTATTGCATGTAGTTATTGGAGTGCAAAGTGTGGTTTGGATATGCTAACTGACAACTTCCATGAATCATAATTTCTTGGTTTTCTTTTTAGACTCCTGTCAGTAATTTTTACTCCTATTTAATCCAAAACTTTGTGCCACATCAAAGTTCTTTTTAGCCTAGAATTCTTTCATTATATAACCTTCTCAGTCACTATATTTCCTTTGCTTGTTACAGTCTTATACAGTAAGTGTCATTAGTATTTCAAAACAAACTGATTCACACTGGCACTTACTTCCCTTCTGTATATGAAGTTGAGATGTCATTTCCATTCTAGAACCAAATTCTTCTTAAGATATCAGGGGTTTGAACTTTATTATCTAAAGAGAAATGAAATAAGAATTTTTCGGTGTCCATTGTAAATGTTTTTGGCCACATCATGGCTCAGCACTTTCTTAGCTGTAAACAGCAAATGCTTTCATGCAGAAAATAAATTGTGTTTTCACATTTAAGAAATTATGTTGGTGAAGTAATGATGCTTCTGTGATATTTCATGATAACTGGTTGTCTCTTTGTAAAAAGTTTGCTATGTCTGAAAAAAAAATCATTCTCATCGCCCTGGAAAATCTCATTTTCTGAAAAATGTCAGTTTAGAGTAATATTAAATATCTGTTCTCATTGCAAATAAGGTTAAATCCACATGCCTTGGGCTAATCTACTGACTGTCTTTGTGGTAGCAGTGGTAATAGTAATTTTATTAAAGGTTTTAAAGTCTCTGCATTTGCTAAGTTATGTATGGTGCTTCTGCTGTATGGGAATTTCCAATGTCCAAGGGTGCCAACTTAGATATTTTTCTCAAAATATGGGATACTGTCTTCAGCACTGTGGTGTGTAAGAATCTGAGCACTAGGAGTGGACTAATCTTTTGTTTCTCTTAAGGGCGTTGGTTTGAATTTCTTTAGCCTGTTGTTCATTTGAATTTTTGAATTTTGTGGATTTTTAATCTTGAAAGGCATTTTGGGTATGCATGGATTCTTAAGTTTTTCTGTTTCTTGACTTAAGGTGTCTGAGAACATTAGAAGGAAATGTTGCTGTCCGTTTAATGCATTTGGCTCTACCTGTGTTATAGTCTAAAGCCAGGGAGTGTAAACTTGCTGGCAGTGGGAAAAATAGAGGTTTCTAAACTGCTTGGACTGTTCTTTGAATTTCAGCAATCTTTTTTGAGACTAAGCAAGAGAAAAATCAGGTATCTTAGAGAGAATGGGAATATATCCTGCTAATAACAGCATTGCTGTCCTGACCAATACAACAATACGGCAGTTGGTGTGAAGACGTTTCCCATAAGTTCATGCAATGAGGAAGAGCTGGCACAAATCTTCTCCTTTGTAAGGAGAAGGAGCAGACCATGTTTATGGTCCTAGCAGCACAGAAGTAGGAGATCTATTACAATGGAGATCTGTTATTACTATATGTGCTTTTAACGAAGGAAAGGACTGCCTATTTACTGTCTTCCTACACTGTTGCCACCAGCTACTACTACACAGTCCCACTCCAGAGGTTTATTTTGTGCTACGCTGTAGCATAAGAAAGAGGTTTTTTGTAATCTTCTTGGAGGCTGAATACTCTTAAGCGTACTACTTTTTTCTAAACCTGTCTTTCAGATTTATAGATACCCACTTTGTTTGTATTTATTTTGGTTTTGATTGGTTCAAACCTTCCCAAGACCTTCTTTGCTACCGCTCCAGATTTGTATAGCTGTGCATAGGAAGGGGATAGGACCCCATAATGAAAAATAGCTCTGCTGGGCCTGCCTGTAATATATTAGTTGTTAAGTTGCTTCATGGGAAGCTGTCCCAGCTTTTCTAGTTCTGAGAGCCACAGCTATCTCTGGACAGAGTGCAGAGCATATTAGGATGTCACTCTAAAGTAGCTCTGCCTCTTCTACTGAGGAAAAAGGGAAAGTTGTAATGCCCAAAATCTGAACTGTATCACTTGTGTATGATCTATGTCTCAAGAAGAACAACTGTGTTGCTCTGTTGTTTGGAGGTTTTTGGTTCATGATGTTTGAGGTTTAAAAAGTAAGATTTTTTCTTTTCACCAACATCCAGGATGCTTTTAAGCTAATGTTTATTTCTTTGGGAGTGGAAGCGATGAGATCCTTAAAACACAGTGTTCTTTTACGTGCAAGAATACAGCAGATGGTATATTCCTCTGAGTGTGTATTAAATACCTGTTATAGTTTTCTTAGGCAACAAGGCCAAACACTGTCAGAGAACATTAAACCCAGATCATTCAGACTGTGGAGAATGTTTAAATTCATTTGCACTTGTCGGTGAAACTGAACAAGGAAGGGTAACTTGATTTGGCAGTGTTACAAATGTTCACCCCCTCTCAAGTCTCAGCACACAAAGCTTTAAAACCCTAGGGTGCCAAGTTATCCCAAAGTGCAGATATTCTGAGTGCTGAAAGTTAGGGATTCCAGTGGGTCTGATGTGTGTCTGGCCTGCAGAAGAAATGATTTGGCTACAAGGGACTCAGTGTCCATAATAATATAATGAAATAAAACTGCAGTTATAAAATGCTTTGAACTAGCTTGATCAGAAAATTTCAGTGAAAAGTATTTTACTTCTATGTTCTGACTTAGAAGCTTTGCAGCTTTATATATGACAACTTGGTCATACTCTTTACAGAAAGCAGTGTAACAACTTTTGAAACCCTGTAAGATATTTTTTGAAAGTAATGTTTCTTTTATTAATAAAATGCATAAAGTTTATGTCAGAACTTTGTTAATTGTAATTTTGATGTCTGTTAAAATGCATGCTAGTGCCAGAAAATTTAGTATGCCAGTATTATCAATATCAATGTGGTCAGTAATTTGCTTTTGAAAGTGAAATGAAATTTATTTTTATAAAATTCTGAGATTGGAAATCATTGAAAGAATATAATTCCAGGATCTCAAAGGAAAAACAAGCATACTTACAGTAACATTTAAACTATATTTGCTTTTAGTTACCTGCCAAGAGCTATGGTCCACTCCCATGGGTTTTCTGCTGTGTCTCTCAGAGGCACAATATCATTCACATTTTAAGTACTAGAAGTAATACGATTCCCATGTTTTGGTGTTTGCAATGCCAAAGCATTCAACAGAAATATAGAAAATCCAGGGAATGAATGGAGGTTTTGGTTGGTAAAGGTTTTCCTTTGCATCTGCTACAATATTTTTTTTTTTCCATTTCTAAATTCTTTAAGTGGATTGGGGAAATAATTTGGGATCTTAATTTATTAGCTAAATTTTTCTGAGAAGGCATTTTAGTTCAGCTTTAAATTTAAAAACTTTTATCTGTCCCTATATAAAACAAATTATATCTCCTTCCTATTCCCCTGAAATTTGAATAGAACTAAAATCCTTCTAGTATTGTTTTAAAACTACAAAGTGTTATTTAATGCCAGAGAGTGCTTTTGGGTCTGTTAGTTAGTAAATTTATATTTAAATACTATTTCTGTAAATGTTATTTTCCCTTGATAACTCCATATTTGCCAAGACTGCTATGCCTCACGAATTTATCTTTGCTTTGAAAAGCTCTTACCTCTTGTTTTACTCTTTTCTACATATGGTAGGACAGTGCAATGTGGACATATTCTGATGAGGTAGTTTTTGGGTGTGGTGTGTGTCCAGGTAGAAGAAGTGTACCTAGAAATATGTAAGATCAGACAGACTAAGGAGTTAGAAGAGTGTGATTTCTGCAGATTATTTCTGAAGCAGCTCAAGAAGGCAAGAAATGATTAAGGGTGGTTGTATATAGTGGACTGCATGTGTAATTTGCCATGATTATGACAACTTAGCAATTGTTTTATGGTATAGCTATTTTGCCCGTGTCATTTCCTGCATGTATTCTTCCATTCCTCATTGTCTCTTGATAATAAACAAATGGAGATTCAATTCAGGAAGCTTCATGTGAAGTTTGGGGGAGGGTTTTTTGACAATATAAAATGTTTAGACAGACAAAATCAAAGAGAAATTTACATAGTGAAACACAGAAAATAAATCAGAATTAGCAGCAGAAGAATGTATGCAAGTGTGTCTTATAAATCTACAAAACAGGCTTCCTGGAGAGTGGGGCTAACTATCCTTTTTCTCCACATCTAAAATTATGCATTCAAAACTTGGCTAAATTACCTAAGAGATGACAAATACAATGAAGAATGAGAGAACAGAAGCTGAGGGACCTAAAGTATTTAATATGAGGAAGATTGTGCTATTCATGTTTAAGAGGTAACAAAGGGAAAAACATTGATTGCCTAATACTGGAATGGCAGAAGCTGTGACAGAGAAGACAGGGGTGAGGTAGTTTGACAAAAGTACAAATTACTATTGGGCTGCTGGAGTGCAGCCTGCCCCTTCATATCTAGTTTTGCTGGCCTGTCACAAACTCTGTGGCATGTGAAAGAGCTCGGTTACTGCTCTGTCAGTGCATTGCAGTCCTTACTTCATATTTTTATCCAGTCTAGATTTAATGTTCTCAAGGGATCAGAGCTTTCACTGTTTCCCTTAGGAGGTTATCATACAATCTAATAGAGCTGACTTTCTCTGGAAATTTCAGTGGTATTTATCTTAAATTTTCTCTTTCTTAATTTAATTCCATTAGTTTCATCTACTATAACCCCTGATAATGTACTAAGTCTTCTTTCTGCTTGGTGTTCAAATTCCTGGAATATAAGGAGATAATATGGGCCCTTTCTCTTAATTAACTGTCTTGGTTTTTCCTTTGTTCCACCATTTGCATCTTCAAACGTATTTTCCTCACTCTTTACTAAGCTCCTAAAACTGTCTTCTCATAAATGTCGTTGATTCCTCCCAGCCAAAAAAACCACATTCAGATCAAGTGGAAGGCGGAGAATGTGTATGAGTGATCAGGAGGTAAAATCATTCCCAGGGTTGCTATAGTTAGCTCATTGCTAAGCATTTTGATCTCAGACTGTTCAGTTAATATTATGTTTAAATGAATGATAAACTTACACAGAGAAATTATCTGCACAGTTAAACCATTTTATATCTGATCTACATCTACAGTGGCATAATGCCAGTGTGAGATGATGATTATGGGATTTCAGTAGGGAGGTTCCCAGATCAGTTTTATGCCAATTTAAAAGGCATTTTAGATTATAATCTGATATTGTGAATCAACATAGACAGTGATGTTATTTTGGCCATTTTTATCTGCCTATGGACGCCAATGGAATGAATTACCCCCAGAGAAACACAAGAAGTTACTGTATTTTAAAGTTTTCTCATTGTTGCTGGGGGTAGAAGACCAAATCTTCTTTCCACAAGCTATTCACTCTTAGGAAATATCTCCCAGCTTCCATTGGTTACAAAAGAGAATGTGTCGTTCCTCTAAG
Source organism: Sakesphorus luctuosus (assembly GCA_013396695.1). Taxonomy (NCBI): domain Eukaryota; kingdom Metazoa; phylum Chordata; class Aves; order Passeriformes; family Thamnophilidae; genus Sakesphorus; species Sakesphorus luctuosus. The sequence goes on along the minus strand of VWZD01012042.1, from coordinate 118,111 downwards.
GAAAATGATGGTCCTGTTGTGTTACGCATTAGAGATTTGCATAGCATTTGGTGATCATTGGCCCCTTGGCCGTGATTGCTGTAGGGATGGTATGTTTTCAGTTTTGGGTAGACAAGAAAAAGACACACAGTGGATGCTGCTCCTTCAGAGGAGGATTCATCATGTTGTCCTTAAAAAGCAAAGGTAAAATCCCTGCTATTGTGAAACTCAGCCTTGACTATGGAGCTGCACAAAGCTTGTCCATAGTGCTTGTGTTCTGTTTAACAGGTGGAGTGTCACTCAGATAGAAATACAGATTAAAAGAAAAGAAGAAAATAAAAAATTCTTTGTAGTCACCTATTTTATGGAAAATGTGAACAAAGGAGACATGGCCTGGAACCATCTCACATGTAATATTTAGTTCCCAGGAAAACATATCCTAGTAATACTTAATAGTAAGTAAGCTTTGTAGTACTGATTAAAAAAATGTGAGACTTTCCTAAATCCTAAGAGTATGACATGTCCCATGTTAATATAAAGACAACTTATATATTAATTATTTTTTTAGATACTGAATGTCAGTGGTAGGTAGTGTTCAGGAGGAGTCTGGTTTATTAGGTTATTAACTGAAATTCTTAACTTAAATAGTAGGCACTGACCAAATAGAGTCTTTGTGTCATCAGAACTCCTCAGGTTAAAGAAAAAAAAAGAAGAAAAAAAAGAGGAAAATATACCATAACCAAAAGTTGAATTCAGTACTTGATATCTTGGTATTTTGTCAAAGCAAGTTATTGGAAGATAACTGTGCCAGGACCAATAGAATTGCAAATGTAGCTGTGTGTTAAGCATAAAAGAGTAAAGAACTGTTTTAAGTCATATTCCTTTTAAGACAAATGAAATATGGTAATTTAAAAAAAAATTGAATTTTCAAAATAATATTTTTTCTTGGTGATCATTGGCATATAGCATGTATTTAAAAATAAGCTACACACTTTTGTAATTTCATTTTTTTAGAGCTTTATTGTGTGTTTAAACTGCCTCCCTCTCCAAAACAGAACATTTCTGATAATATTTCTGGGAGTTTGGTTATCCTTCTATGGCTGTCTCAGTCAAAAGAATCCCATAATTTTTCTGTCAGAAACTGTTCCCATCACTCTAATTTTTACTCTGAATTATAGCTGTCACAGTAAGTGTTATAATTAAAAGTGCTACATTCTTAGCCAAAACATACATTCTACTGTATATAGAAGTCTGTATTTCAGTAATATTGGAGATTTCTTCAAAAATGCAAAATACTATTATTCTAAAATCATAGAATCCAGGACAGTCAGATAATTTTTATTTGTCTGTATCTTTGATCTACAACATACACACCCTAGAGGCAGTGATATATTTCTCAAAGTTATTTAAAAACATAAAAAATGAACCTTAAGAAAATTGTCTTTCAGGTGTACCGCACTACACCCCACATGTTAATAGTATGCTTGACTGGGAAAATTGAAATATTTCTTTTAATACAGTGTCTTAATCCAGCAATAGGTATAAACTGTTGTGCCATTCAAACTTTTTTATTTATACATTGTAGGTTCACATGATACCTAGTTGCTCTTTTGTGTTTCAGAGAAAGTACACTGGAAACATTTAGTTAGATAACTTATGATGTCAAACAAACAAACAAACAAACAAATCATGCTTATACAAAGTCTCTGTGCCTCTGGAAACAAACAAAAAGATTTGCTCGTTGTCTGTCCTTACTGCAGATGTAAATAGGTCAAGACCCAGATTGTGTTTTAGCAAATTACGATTTTCTAAGAACAGGGGGTTACAAAACAGCAAAAGGTTGCATATCAGAGCTCAATATGTACCTAGTACAGGATACCTACTCAGCAGAAGTTTCCTAAACATAAGTAGCTACAACCATAAAATAAATCCTATGGGGAACATCAAATAATTTTTTTTCAAACAATTTTTTCTCATCCCCAGTTGTACAGGCAAATAATGTGAAAGGGAGAGATTATTGTATTCTGGGAAAGTGCTCTCTTATTTTTATGTGTTCTGAGTCCAGCATAGATAAGTTGATGATGTTTTTTTCCCTCGTGGAGGTTCTGCACTACTGTTTGGTAGATCAGTAAGTTTCCTTACTGTCTGGGGACAGCTTCATATTGTGAGGGCTGAGCCCCTTGCCCCCATGCCATCAACAGAAGATAGCACTCTTAGGGCTTTGTGTTTACACTCCTGGAGTCTTTATTCCTGTTTACAGTTCAGTAGCTTTTCTAAAACTGCATGATTCCTGCCGCTCTTTTCCTTTCTTGCTAAATGAGAACAGTTGATAGTTATATATAGGCACATGGTGATGGGGAAAAGTGCAGAGAACTGCGTAAGGAAATTTTGCTGGTTGCAGCTTGTAAACTACATTATATACACTGTAGTGCAGGGGATGACATTAATGTGTTGTTTAAAAAGCTGCTGTCAGGCCAATGCACATGCATTTTCAATAATGTATATGTGCTCATGTGTGATATTTAGACTGCTCTATAGCTGCAAATGTGTCTGGAAAAATGGCTTTGATTAATTGACTTCCCTCCTCTTCTCCTTTCCCCTCTTCAGACACATTATCAGAGAAGATCAGAGGAGGAGGGGAGCAGAGTACCTGGGTCACACGCTGTTAGAGTTACAATTTTCCAAATGCCATAAGTAAACAATAGGGAACAGGAAATATCCAGGATGGGAGAGGACCTCTGTGTTTGAAGATCTTCCTCAATTCCAAATATTTGGCCTGATTTTATCCTTAGCTGTGCAAATTTGCATCTCTCCATTGTATATAAATGTAATACTTGTTACATCTTCAACTCTTGTCTTTTTCTTGTGTCACATTTTCAGCCTTTGAGGCATGAGAAACCTTGAACATTCATTGAAGGCTATTCTTTCAGTGTTCCTTATCCAGTTACTCATTTTTCTTAGGAAATTACCACCTGTAAGAAATTACATATCCTAAATCCAAATCTCATCCTGTACTACGTCAACTGACAGTTTCCTTTGCTTCTGTATTTATACTTACATGAATGGTCCTCTCCTTTTGATGTGTGCTGGTTTTGTCTGGGATAGAGTTAATTTTCTTCATAGTAGCTAGTATGGGGCAGTGTTTTGGATTTGTGCTGGATTTGTGCATCCTTGTTGATAATACAAGGATGTTTCAGTTATTGCTGAGCAGTGCTTACACAGTGTTAAGGCTCTTTGTGCTCCTCATGCCACTGAACCAGCAAGTAGGCTAGGGGTGCACAAGAAGCTGGAAAGGGACACAGCTGGAACAGCTGGCTCCAACAGACCAAAGCGATATACCATGCCATATGACATCATGCTCAGTGTTTAAACATGGAGGAAGGAGGAAGAAGCTGGGGTTCACTTGGAGTTAAAGCATTTGTCTTCCCAAGTAACCATTAACCCCTGCTTTTCTGGGGTTGGCTGAACACCTGCCCTGCTCATGGGAAGTGGTGAATGCATTCCTTATTTTGCTTTGCTTGTGCATGTGGCTTGTGTTTTCCCTACTGTCTTTATCTCAACCCACACACTTTCTAGCTTTCATCCTTCAGATTCTCTCCCCCATTCCACAGAGGGGGCAGTAAGCAAGAGGCTGTGTGGTGCTTAGTTGCTGTCTGGGGTTAAAGCATGACAGGATTTCTGTGTGCTGGCAAGAGCTTATTTCTGCTACATTTCATGTATGTTCACAGTATTTGTGCCATGCATAATTTATCCATAAAATAAGAATTTTGCACAAGGAGAATATTGCTAGTCAAAACCCAAAAGTTTGGCCCCATCTTTATTCATCATATTTTGCTTCTTCAGTTTAACATTATTACTGGTTAATAGGTGCACCTGAAAATCAAGCTGTATTGTAGTATCTGATGCGTTATGTTAAATGAATCTTTTCTAGGACAGCAAGTCTCTTTTTTTTTTTCCTAATGAAAAAGAATACCTCATCTTTTCCAATTTTCCTATCAAACACATCCACATCATCTCGAGACACTGCCAAATCCAGCTGCATCTATACTCGACTTCAATTATATGAAATTACACAACCTACTCTCAGGTCCTTTAGGTTCTCTTTGGCTGTGTGAGACACACACACAGTGAATTTCCTGTGAAGTGCATGATTACAAACTATTCAGTACAAGCCTGTTTTAAGTAAACAGTAAATTAAATATTGTCAGTGCTTGTTCAGACATGCTCTTAAGAAGGAAAAAGGACTTCTAGGTTTGGGTTCATAAAACTCTAGATTGAAGAAAGGGACAGACATAAACTAGGCATCCTTACTCCCTTCTAACTTCTCTTGGCTGACCCAGTTGTTCAACAGCTGGTACAAAACAGTATATTCAGATGTCCATACAAGGAGAATTGGACTAGACAAAATGCTGAAGGTAGCAAAATTCCTGTCTATTCCTCTTCATTGAAATGGAGAATTCTCAAAAACATTCTGTCACTGTCAGGTACAATGCTGCCTGAAAGACTGTTTAGAGTCTGTCTGAGCAACATCTCTCTTTCAACCCTGTCAAATACAGTAAAAGTACCTCATTTTATTTCAGTTCTGGCAATATTATTTTCTGCTATGCCAATCAGCCTGATTGCAGGGGTTAGGATAGAAAGAAAATGTTTGTTTCCCTAAGAATTTAAAGCTTTTGAGTATTTTGTGGTGTCTGCTACTCCAGGATCAGCATGGTCACTAGCATTTGGAGAAGTATAGATGTGCACTTGCAAAGTCTCCTTTCATCTTTGCCAGTTAACTCATTCTCAAGAAAGAAAAAGCTCTTTTTTTCCAAGTGATCGTATATTGTTTCCATTGATTTCATAGATATTTCAAAAAGAAAAAAATTTGCACATATGTGTTCAGAAATGCATACAATTTATGATACAGCAAGTACCCTTTTCTCTCTTGTATTTTGTTTTTCTTCCTTACAGGCTAGTATAGGGAGAAACTTTGGCAAAGAATTTAAAAATTTATCCAAGTTATCACTGGTGTATTAAAAGGCATAATTTATAGTATATCATGTTTCCAGTTCCTTTCTCTGTTACTAGATTTTAATGTAATTTGTAAAATAAAATTAAAAAAGAGGCAAGATATTTTTGATTGATACAGCAGAGACCCTGGGTAAACTAATAAAAATATTAGTAAAAAAACGTTTAAAAATACTTTCTTTGCAAATTAAGAATGCAAAGATCTAATGTAGGCTGATTTGTATTTTGAAAATGAATATGAGAGTTAAGTCAGGAACACAGTATTAATAGATTTGTATGAGTGCACATAAGGCCAATATATTCAATGCTGTAATTTTTTTATGGTTTCATAAATAGTGCTATCACCAACATTTCAAAGAAATCTGAAAAAAAACAGAGCTCATATGTGGTGGCATAAATTTAGTGTATTTTATAGAACACTCTTACTCCAGATATAGCCTACGGGTTGTGACTTTTCATAAAACCTAATGAATGTCTAGATTTGTCAGCTGTTTCAACACAGATGCACTTTGCTGATCTAATGGAAACATTCTGAGCCCA